>CM052452.1:17439025-17455321 GCA_028533085.1 Varecia variegata
CCAGATAATTTCTTTCTATTTTTAGTAGAGACGGGGTCTCGCTCTTGCTCAGGCTGGTCTCGAACTCCTGACCTCGAGCGATCCACCCGCCTCGGCCTCCCAGAGTGCTAGGATTACAGGCGTGAGCCGCCGCGCCCGGCCTACCTCTTAAATTGTCTTCTCTCCCACTAGGAAGAGACTCCAGTGGCAGATACCCCAACTGTCTTGTCCCCATAGCATCTCCATTTGCCCGGCGCAGTGCATGGTACATAGAAGGCACTCGTAAATATTTGTTGAATGAATAAATGAAAAAAATCATTTTTGGCTATCAGATTGTCAAATATTTTGCTAACCACTGTTATGATTGATAAAACATTGGAATGACACAGTGTTCTTATACCTTGCTGCTGGGAAGGTGAATTGGTACAATTTTCTAGAATTTATTTAGAGACATGGTCTCACTCTGTCAGCCTGGTTGGAGTTCAGTGGCCCAATCATACCTTACTGTAGCCTCCAACTCCTAGGCTCAAGGGATCCTCTTGTCTTAGCCTCTCAAGTAGTTGGGGCTACAGGTTCGAGACACCATGTATGGCTAATATTTTTTGTAAAGACCGAAGTCTTGCTATGTTGCCTAGGCTGGTCTTGAACTCCTGGCCTCAAGTAATCCTTCCACCTTGGCCTCTCATAGTGCTGGGATTATAGGCATGAGCCACCACTCTTGGCCTAAAAAGCAATTTAAATACATGTTTTAACAGCCTTGGAAATACATTTACCCTTTGACCCAGAAATTTGATTTGTAGGAATCTGATGAAATAAGTACAGCTGTGCTCGGAGGCTCAAGAATGCTGCTTTGGGAGGTTGAGGCTTGAGGATTGCTTGAGCCCAGGAGTTTGAGGTTGCTGTGAGCTATGATGACGTCACTGCACTCTAGCCCAGGTAAAAGAGTGAGGCCCTGTCTCAAAAAAAGAAAAAGAATGTTTTCTGGAGTGCTGTTTTTTGTTCTTTTTTTTGAGACAGAGTCTTGCTCTGTCACCACAGCTAGAGTGCAGTGGCATCATTGTAGCTCACTGCAACCTCAAAATCCTAGGCTTAAGCAATCCTCCTACCTCAGCCACCCAAGTACCTGGGACTACAGGCGTGCACTACCATGCCCAGCTAATGTTTTCTATTTTTTGTAGAGACGGAGTCTCGCTATTGCTCAGGCCAGTCTGGAACTCCTAAACTCAAGTGATCCTCCCACCTCAGCCTCCCAGAGTGCTAGGATTACAGGCGTGAGCCACCATGCCAGGCCAGGAGCACTGTTTTTAATAATGAAAACTAGAAACCATCTGAATGCCCAGCAATAAGGATTGGTTGCATGAACAAAGGTGATGATGCTTGGGTGAGTTAAGCTTTGTAGGTGAGATTCCTGAGTGATGTGTGGTTCAACAACCGGTTCCCTTTGAACACTTTGTGTCAGCAAGACCAGACTGTGAGAAGGTGGAGTGTCACTCCTGTTCCCTAGCCTTTGGCACAGGACACAGAGCCTGGCATGCTGTGAGTATTCAGTACATTTCATGCTTGTTGAACTGAACTGACCTCAATGGAGAGACTACAAGACATGGGCAAGAGTGACCTCCCTTGGGTGTCCCTGCTGGGTCTCTATCTCAGATGTTTCCCAGAGCACTGCTCTTCTCTGAGCCTCAGCATCGTTATCAATAAGCTGGCTCAAAAATGCTAGCTGTCATTATTATGGCCTCACCACAAAAGTGATCGGCCTGACTTGGATGCAGCCAAATTCCATACAAACTAATCTTGACCTAGCACTGGTCCCCAAGCTAAGTAAGATGACAGTGATCGTAGCTCACTGCAAAATCAAACTCCTGAACTCAAGCAATCCTCCCACCTCAGCCTCCCGAGTAGCTGGGACTATAGGCACACGCCACCAGGCCCGGCTAGTTTTTTATTTTAAAATTTTTTTTGTAGAGACAAGGGTCTTGCTATGTTGCCCAGGCTGGTCTCGAACTCTTGGCCTCAAGCAGTCTTCCTGCCGCACCCTCCCATAATGCTGAGATTACAGGCGTGAAACTCTGCACCTGGCCAAAAGATTCTATTCGTCCATTTTATTTCTAATGTTTATTTTTTTCTATAAAGGATAATGGGGGAAATGAGGAAAAACAGAAGGAAAAAAATAATAAAGTAAATTTCCCAGAGCCCTACCACCCAAAGAGAAGTACTAAAATGTTGGTGTATTTTCATCTAGACTTTTTTTTTCAATGCATAGGTTTTTAAAAAAAATAATACTAATGAATACATACAACTTTATCCTGCTTTTTTTTTTTTTTTCTTTAAATAGATATGGAGTTCTCTCTATGTTGCCTAGGCTGGACTCAAACTCCTGGGCTCAAGTGATCTTTCTGCCTCACCCTCCCAAGTAGCTGGGACTACGGGCACGTGCCACTGCACCTGGCTATCCTGCTTCTTAAATGAACCAGTATATCATAAATACATTGCACGTTAACACTGAGACTCGAGGTAGGTGTGTTTGTAGGGCGTTTTCACTTTTTACCTTAAACGCTTCTAGAGTGTTTTATTTTAGTTTTACAACGTAAATGGATTCCTCTTGTCCTTTGAAAAGCATTAGCGAACCCATAACATCATGAGTACCTTTCAAGTCACTGTTTTTGCAAAAACCCAAACTCTTGTCAAATAATTTAAAGAGGTTTATTCTGAGCCAAACATGTGCAGCTGTGGCCTGAAGAAGAACATGGGTGGTCTCAGGACATCTTGAGAAAAATGCACCCAAGTCAGCCAGCTTACAGTGTTGTTTTATACATTCACGGAGACAGGAATTACAGGTAAAACCGTAAATCAATACATGGAAGGTATACATTGGTTCGGTCCGAAGAGGCGGGGCATCTCAAAGCGGGGCTTACAGGTTCTAGGAGGGTTTTAGGGATTCTTTAGCTGGCAGTTGGTTGAAAGAGTTAAGCTTTGTCTAAAGACCTGGAGTCAGTAGAAAGGAATGCTTGAGTTAAGATAAGGGGTCTGCTAGAATGCTCCAGTTAAGATAAGGGGGTCTTCTGTGTCCTGTGATGCCATACTGGAGTCAGCTTGGAAAGTAAGTCACATTACACCTGGTTACTGAAAGCCTGTTTAATGAGATTTATTGCTTTTAGGTGTAACTCACCAGGCCTCTCAGGAATTTGAGCAAGAGCAAAAAAAAAAAAAAAAAGTCAGAGTTGCAGTCCTCACATTATATGAACATTAATAATAAAATAAGAGGCCGGGCGCGGTGGCTCACGCCTGTAATCCTAGCACTCTGGGAGGCCGAGGTGGGTGGATCCTTTGAGCTCAGGAGTTCGAGACCAGCCTGAGCAAGAGCGAGACCCTGTCTCTACTGAAAATACAAAGAAATTATCTGGTCAACTAAAAATACATAGAAAAAATTAGCGGGGCATGGTGGCGCATGCCTGTAGTCCCAGGTACCCGGGAGGCTGAGGCAGGAGGATCACTTGAGCCCAGGAGTTTGAGGTTGCTGTGAGCTAGGCTGACGCCACGGCACTCACTCTAGCCAGGGCAAAAAAAGCGAGACTCTGTCTCAAAAAAAAAAAAATAATAATAATAATAAAATAAGTAAATGTTAAATAAACATTATTTTCATTGGCTGCAGAGCTTTCCAACTGGGTGATTGATCATATCTTGATCTTAATTCTTTAACCAGTTTTCTACTGTTAGACGTTTAGGTTGTGTCCTTTTTCTTTTCTTTGCTATGATAGTCAGCACTGAGATGAACATCTTTGCACATCGAACATAGCAGAAGTTTTAAAATGAGCATCTGAACTCATGTGTTGCGCTGGAAATGGACTAAGACAGCTTGTAGGAGCCGTGGTGCTTTTACAAGCAGTTTTCTGCCGGAGGTGGGAGGGAAATAGATTTTTGGGGGAAAGGGGAGATTAAAACAACAGAAATTTATTCAGAAGTCCAAAACTTAGGTTTTAAAATAAGAATGATGAGCTAAAGGAGCCTCAGGTCCGTTCCAGCTCAGGAATCTGGAGTGTTAGTCCAAGCTGGTTTATGGTCATTCAGCTCAGGCCCCGGCTAAGGGCAGAGACAAGCAGGAGCCGGCAATCCACGGTCCACGTTTACGAAAACCCTGCCAAGTCCCTTCAGCTTCCTTCCTAGGTAGACTCCCCAGCTCCTACCTGGGCAGACCTGACACTGCAAAATTCATGTAAAGAACCTAGAAAGTCAAGGTATAGAGGAAACCCACATCCTCAGGGCTTGGGGTCTCACTTGTTTCTGGAAATGCATTTCTCACAACCAAAGTGCAGCAAATAGGAAGAGCATCAGGTTGGGTCTGGACTACTTCCAGCTTTGTGATTTGGGACAAATTTACTTAGCATCCCAGAGCCTAGGGGGTTCTTACAGAGATTAGTGAGAATATTACTGTGCACACTGTAAATGCTTAATCAGTGGCAGCTATTTTGTTGTTGTTATGATTATTATTTGCAATGCAGTGTTAAATGCTATGATGGGGGAAGCACAGGGATTATAGAAGTCATACTAAAGGTGATAGGACACAGCCTGTGGGATCAGGGCAGGCTTCCTACAGAAAGCCACAGCCAAATTCTGAGTGATAAAGAAGAAAGGCCCCAGGGCGTTTCTTTTCTGGCAGCAGGGACCTTTCTGGGTGAGAATGTAGTGTATTCCAAGGCCAAGTGATTCTCACACCTGGAGATGCATTAGAACCCCCTGGGGCGAGGGGCCTGGAGCTTATAGGAGATTCTGGAAGCACCAGCCCAGTGAGAACTGCTATTTTATTCTATGTGAGGCACCTGCATACAGTAGGCTCTGAACCTTCACATCAGGCATAAGGATTCCTGGTTTCTGGTTCATGGCTTGTGCTCTGAAAGAAACACAGGACTGGGTGTGCAGACTTGGGACACAGCTGGAGTCTGCAGTCACTGTGATGCTGGTCAAGTCCCTTCCTCTCTGTGGGATTCAGTTTCCTCATCTGTAAAACAAGGGAGTTGACATAGATCAGGGGTCTCAAACTCATTCATGTGCCTCCAGGGACCAGGGCAGGTGGTGCGGTGCGTGGGCCGTGTGGGAACCAGGGGCTAAAGCACCACAGCAAATGGGCAGCAAGAGTCCAGCCAGTCGTGGGAATGTGGGCCCAGTGTCGTCAGGTTTCTGATTTTTCATGAGAATCTAGAAATCTGGAAATCTCCTGTTTTTAAATGATTGGCAACTAGTCCAAAATTTTTAATAAACGTTGTGCTGGCCAGATGAAACAGACCAATGGGCTGGAGTAAGCCTCCAGCCCCTAAAAGTTGGTGTGAAAACTTTTTTATTAAATGTATAAAAAGCGTATCATCCCTGGAATGGTTATTCTCAGAGTTTGCCATTTTATGTACCTGGAAATTGCTCCCAGGATTCCTGGCTGGGCCCTTCTCTGCCCATGGCAAGGTCAAATGCTTTGAGCCCGCGGTCCATACCCCCATTACAGGTGAGCTCTGAGACGGGGCTTGGGCCTCAGCACAAGTCCCTGGTAGTCTCCAGAAACTCAGAGCTTTCTTAGAAATTCCTAGAAAACCCCAGCAGAGTCTTCCACCCTTGGCAGGCTCATCTGATCCACCTGCTCCAGGGTGGCTGACAGATGAATTGCAGTGAATCAGAACTGGGATTCACAGGAAGTAATCCTGGACCAAACCTTAGGTATCACCTAGTACAATTCCTCCATTTTACAGACCCAGAGTGGGATGTGACCTGCCCCAAATCTAGGAGAACCCAGCTCCCAGTAAAAAGGACGGTGATTACCGGTGAGCAGTTAGCAGCCGGACAGGCCTGGGTTCACACCCTGGCTTTGTCACTTGCCAAGTCCTGACTTTAAGCCTTTTTCTAGATAAATAAGTCTGTTCCAGAATTCTCACCATGACACCTTTGCTTGTACTGTCCTCTATTGGGAGTTCCCGTTCCCTACATTTTTCTCTTTTGAAAAAAAAACTAGCTGAGTGCCATGGTGGCCGCCTGTACTCGAGCTACTCTGACTCTGGAGGCTGAGGTGGGAGGATCCCTTGAGCCCAGGAATTCCAGGCCAGTGTGGGCAACATAGCATGATCCCATCTCTCTCGCTTTTTTTTCTTTTAAGACAGAGTCTCACTCTGTCGCCCTGGGTAGAGTGCAGTGGCATCATCGTAGCTCACTGCAACCTCAAACTCCTGCCCTCAAGCCATCCTCCCGCCTCGGCCTCCCAGAGTGCTAGGATTACAGGTATGAGCCACCACGCCCAGCCATATCCCATCTCTTTAAAAAAAGTCCTGCCTATTTTTTCAACGGTTGGCTCAGATTTCAGTTCCTCTCTGGACTTTCATCCATCTATTCATTTTAATAGATAATACATTCACAAACACATCCAAGTGGTATAAAGTCTTTCTTGATCTGTAGTCTTTATCCCAGTATCTTTGGCCTCTCCCAACATTAAACTGCCACTATGTCCAAATAAGGTCTGGCAACAAAGGGGAAATGGTTATGGAAATTAAGATTCATCTCTAGGCTGAAATACAATGCAATGCAGCCATTAAAAATGAAAATAAATAGCTGGGGCTAGGCGTCGTGGCTCATTCCTATAATCCTAGCACTCTGGGAGGCTGAGAGGCAAGGATTGCTTGAGGTCAGGAGTTCGAGACCAGTCTGAGCAAGAATGAGACCCCGTCTCTACTAAAAACAGAAAAAATCAGCTGGGCTTGGTGGTGTGCGCCTATAGTCCCAGCTACTTGGGAGGCTGAGGCAGGAGGATCCCTTGAGCCCAGGAGTTGGAGGTTGCAGTGAGCTATGATGATACCACTGCACTCTAACCTGGGTGACAGAACAAGACTCTGTAAAAAAGAAAAAAAGGAAGGGAGGGAGGGAGAGAGGGAAAGAAAAAAAAAGAAAGAAAGAAAGAGAAAGAAAGAAATAAAATATTCACCAATTGTTGTTGAGTTAAAAGAGTGGATTACCACTTCATAAAAATAATAGGATTCCACTTGAGTCACGAAAAAAGAAGGTAGGCATAGAAAAAACATTTGAGGACATGTAGGAAAATATTACCAGTGACACTTAGTGGGGGACAGAATTACAGGTGAGTTTTTTTCCTCTTCCCTTTTCATGTTATTCTTTATTTTCAGAATTTTCTGCATAATCATATATTCATTCACCTTGTAGTCATTTTAAAATAACAGTTCTTTATACAGTTGAATCTCTTCCACTCTTTTACCACCCAACAATTCTGTGTTCTGGGTGATCAGGAAAGTAAGGATTTTTTTTTTTTTTTAAGGAGATCTGACAAATGAGCAGGATGATTATTCCTATTTTCGAGATGTGCAGACTGAGGTTGGCGGGGTGGGTCAGGGATTTGTGCAATCTAAAGCTGAGGCGTGCGGCCAAGGCTGAACAGCAGATCCTCCCAAAAATACTGTTCCTTGCTTCCTTGGGGAACACCCCCAGTGACTTCCTCCATTCTTCCAGCCATACACATGTAGTTTCTAAAGATTGTGCAAGAGCACAGACAAGGCCAATAGAAACACAGAGTGACATTTGGAATGGGACTGACATTCAAAGTGACATCTTGTGGGGCTCTGTCCCATGTTTACTTCCACCTGAATACAGGCAAGTCTATGCGTTCACTGATAACAAACGTGTTGTTTTCGTCAAAGCTCTTTTGGACTCAAAGAGCAAAGACCCATTCAAATTAGCTTAAATGAACAGAAAATGAATTTACCATAAGGGCACTGTCACATCTACAGAATCCAAAAGTAATAGGGCCTCAGGCGGCTTGGAAGGAGACCTGGGAAGGAAAGCCCCAGGAATCAGATAGAGCTCTTTTGGTTGCAGGCAACAGTCAACTCAAGCTCTTCCAAAAGAAAAAAAAAAGGCTTTTTTTTTTTTTTTAGAGACAGAGTCTTGCTCTGTCTTCCAGGCTGGAGTGCAATGATACAACCATAGCTCACTGCAACCTCAAACTCCTCTGCTCAAGTGACCTTCCTGCCTCAGCCTCCCCAGTAGCTGGGACTATAAGCATGCACTACCACACCTGGCTAATTTTTAATTTATTTGTGTGGTAATGGGGTCTTGCTAAGTTGCCCAGGTCTTGAACTTCTGGCTTCAAGCAATCCTCCCACCTCAGCCTCCCAAGGTTCTGGGATTATAGGCGTGAGCCACTGCACCCGGCCAAAAGGACTGTTTGAAAGACACAAGGTGTCTCCTGGAACCCACAATCAGGAATGCCAGCTGGCCTAGAAGGAGGGAGAAGAGCACTTTAGGGACCAAGGAAGTCCTTTCTCTCCTTCATTTGTCTCTGACATGCTCTTCTCAGGGTGCAGACTAGCTTCTCTGCTTCTCTGGTCTGGAGAGGGGTGCAGAACATGCCTGCTCTCCAGCTGCCCGGTTGCGTGTGTGTAGTTCTAGCCACACAGAAAGACTGGATCTCTCACCAAATTCCTGGAGGAAGGATGAGATGACAAGGCTTGACCCAGCTGCAGGACCTCATGGTACAAACATGCCTTCCAGGAGCCAGCCCTCGTTTCTTCTTTCCCCTGAGCATCCTTGCCCTCTACAGACTGCCTTTCACGTATCTATCCAGGCTCATGGCAGAAGGTGGCTGCACCGTGGACCCCAAGTTTTGTCATGTTCCTCATCTCAGACACACTAGAAACTGACTGGAACTGTTGAGCCCCAATGCTGAATCCCTTGGCAAGAGAATTGGATAAGTCTAACTCAGGTCACTTGTCCACCCTGGTGCCATGCCCTATGGCCAGGAGAAGGGAAGGGGTCCTGTCCTATCACATGGCTGCCCTGGCTGACCTCATGGGGAGAGGGCTGGTCTCAGAAAATGTGGGGCAGGCACAGTGGCTCATGCCTGTCATCTCAGCACTTTGGGAGGCCAAGGTGGGAGGATTGCTTGAGGCTAGGAGTTCAAGACCAGCATGGGCAATATAGCAAGACCCTACCTCTAAGAAAAAATTTAAAATGAGTTGGGTATGAACTTGTAGTCCTAGCTACTTGGGAGGCTGAGGCAGGAAGATCATTCGAGCCCAGGAGTTCGAGGTTACAGTGACCTATGATCGCACCACTGCACTCCAGCCTGGGCAACAGAGCAAGACCCTGTCTCTAAAAAAAGGAAAAAGAAAATGTGGATTGTTATGAAGTGGCCAGATACCTCACAAAATGAGGGCTCTTCCTGGTGCAATTATATCATGTCATGGCTGCTAAGCTTGAAAGCATCTTCATAAATGAGGGGCTAGCTTCACTGCCTTCCACTGAAGCCCCAGAAAAACTGCAGCATCTTTTCTTTTTAAGGACATCAGGATTAGGAACCTTTGTGTACACTGACTAATTCAATCTGACCAATATAATGAGCACTCACCTTGATCGAGACGCTGTGCCAGGTCCAGAAGGTCCGAAGATGATCTGATATCATCCTGCCTGGCCCTTTCCCCACCAGTGTGTTTATATCAGTCAAGTTTATTTAGAAATCTCTTGTTTCTGACACAGCCTGCTTTGGAATTTCCATTCGACTGCATCAGGAGGGCACTAAATTGCATGAATTCATCTGAGAGTTGAGATCACAGGAACTAATAATGTACTTGATCTCTTTGCTCAGAATCATCATTTTTTTTAAAAACAAAAGTATTATGAAGGCCGTTGACAGTGGTGAAATTAATATCCAGTTGGGATTTCCCATGCAGCCTCGGAGGCCTGTCATTATGGAGTTGAATCTGGGCCAGACACACTCGTGGTACCCGTCGTGTTATTAATGGTTTTGCTGAAGGCATGGGAGAGCTCGCTCAATGCAGGAGGCAGACCCGTCCTATCCCGGTGCAAATCCCAATTCTTTTATTTACTCGTTAGAGTCACTGTGGATGTCTCACCTCCCTTCTCTGAGCCTCAGTTCTTACCTCCCTAGAAAGGGCACAGACCAAATGCTGTTACTTCTGGGAGGAGTGGGGAATTTCACTGAGCAGCAAAAGGACAATTTCACTTATTACTTCATTAGGTTTTGTTTGAATTAACAGCAGAGAGCTTGTATTTCTCTGATGATTTTTAAAACCCAGAGGAGAATGGGCAAAGAGCATGGGCTTTTGACATGTCTGGGTACATGTTGCTGTTAATATCCTCTTGCACTAAAGCTAAGTAAATGGTGCAGTTGTCTCTGCTGTTTTTTTTTTGTTTTGTTTTGTTTTGTTTTTTCTTTTTTTACCTCACTCAGAAGCAGAGAACCTAGGCTTTTTCAGGATTCCTCTTTTGGTTGTGGTGCCCAGGGCTGCCTATATAATTTTGGGGACCCGGTGCAAACCGAAAATGCAAGGCCCCTTGCACAAAAGGCAGGAAAATAATGTGCTTTTGAAAGTAATAACATAGAAAACTTTTTCCTTTCTTCTGGGATCTCTCTTTGGATTTGTTATGGAGTTTTCTATTCGCTATTTATTTGCTATTCAACATCATTCTAAGTAAATAAAAAAATAAAAATGTGAATTATTAGCATACATTTTTACCATTCATGTTTATATTATGCGATGCCAGTGTTCAATGCAAATTTGAGAGAATTTAACTCATATGTGGTATCCCCAAATTTATACAGTTCGCATCTCGTACCTTATACATGCATATGTATTTTGTTTTTGCTGGAATAGGAGAAATGCTGCACAAAACAAGCTCAACTGTTTTTTTTTATTTCACTTCTTGGTACATGCACATTCTACCAACGGTCTCCACCTTCTGCCTACTGTTGAGTGAGGAAGGACTGAAAGGAAAAGAACTGTGAGTTGCCCTATCTTTTCCTTTCCTCCTGTCATCATTGTCAGCATAAGTAGTTGTCAAGAACAGAGAAGCCACATGAGTAAAAAAAATATGTATTATAAGGGTCCTTGGTCATTTGTGTTTCTTAGAAGCCATTGCCTTCTTTCTGTGTTTAAAGCAAATTTTTTGTTTTTTGAGACAGTCTCTCGCTCTGTCACCCCAGGTAGAGTGTAGTGGCATCAACATAGCTCACTGCAACTTCAAACTCCTGGGCTCAAGCGATCCTCCTGCCTCAGCCTCCCGAGTAGCTGTAACTACAGGCACGTGCCATGATTCCTGGCTAATTTTTCTATTTTTCATGGAGATGGGGTCTCACTCTTGCTCAGGCTGGTCTCAAACTCCTGAGCTCAAGCGATCCTCCCGATCCTCCCTCCCACCTCGCCTCAGCTTCCCACAGTGCTAGGATTACAGGTGTGAGGGTGAAAAGCAAGTTTTAATTCAAACAGAAGGCATGGCCTCTCAGGGGCTGTCAGTGCCCCGCCCCCTTAGTCAGCCTTAAAGTAACCCACTGTTCTAGACCATTCATGCTACTCTAACAAAATACCCAAGACTGGGTGATTTAGAAAGAACAGAAATGTATTTCTCACAATTCTGGAGGCTGGGAAGTCCAAGATCAAGGCACTGGCAGGTTCAGTGTCTGGTGAAGGCTCACTCTCTGCTTCCAAGTTGGCGCCTTGTTGCTGCATCCTCCCACAGCAGAAGGCAAAAGGGCAAAAGGCACTAGGGTGCTCTTTTCAACCTGTCATAAGAGCACTAATCCAAAGGCCCAGGACAGTGGCTCACACCTGTAATCCCAGCATTTTGGGAGGCCAAGGCAGGATAATGAGTTGGAGGCTGCAGTGAGCTATGATTGTGCCATTGCCCTCCAGCTTGGGGGACAAAGTAAGACCCTGTTTATATAAATAAATGAAAAAATAAATAAATAAGAGCACTACTCCAGTTATGATGGCAGACTTAATCACTTACCTAAAGGTCTCACCTCTTTTTTTTTTTTTTTTTTTTTTTTGAGGAGGAGGAGGAAGGAAAGAGAAGTTTATTACTTTGCCGGCAAGGGAGGAGGATGGAGACTCCTGCCTGAAATGCCATCATCCTCAAGGTCTCACCTTTTAATACCATCATGTTGAGTGGGGGTTAAGTTCCTTTAAGTTCCAAGATATGAATTTTGGAGGGATACAAACATTCAAGCCATACCACCCACTTAGTTAGTATTTACTTTGAGTCTCACTGAACTGTTTATCATGGGTCCACTGGAATTCTGTGCTCTTGGGGACGGAGAATGCTATATGACAATGAGGCAGCAAGGCATTGCAGCATATCGAAGCTACCTCCTCTGTTCCGTTGTCTCACGGGACTTCACTTACACAACACTGGTTCAAAGATAAAATTGAGAATTTCAAGATGGTGGCAGCGAGCATTAAACTCCAAGCTTGGTGCCCTTCTGAGCGAGGGGCCCTGTGTGACTGCATAGGTCACACACCCATGATCTCAGCCGTGGCTGTCCCCTCCTCAGTCCAGTGGAGCCCACAGACTAGCAACTGTTAAGGACGGGGAGTTGGGAGTGATGTTCCGGCTCCAGCTATATCTCTGATTATGGCAAATCCTTGGATTAAACAGCATTACCTCACCAGGTTCCAATGACATCTAGTGGATTATTTCTTTGCCAGTTCCAAAGCCTGCCCCATCTCTTCTCTCTCTTTTTTTTTTTTTACTATTACAAAAGTTTATTTAACAAAAAGTTTGATACGAAAATGTACATGACCTGATTTTTAACACCATTGTAACACATGGATTTCTATGAACAGCCGTTATTTATACTTGTTCCAAGGCTTCTAATATGATCATACTATTTCCTCATATTGCCACCATTCCAATGTTGTTCTGTTGCCCACTAGTTGCCATTCATCTATCACACATTCCTCTATCACAAACTTCATAAAGGGATCAAATCCCTGCAATATTCCTTGGACGTGTTTGCTACCATTTAATTTCAATGATAACTTCTTGTCCATAAATATTTTCAACTCAGGAGGCTGAATTGTGCTCATGGGCTACTCTGCAGGCTCAGAGATGGAAGTTAACGATAATCCTCTCTTATCCTTCAGGTCTCAGCTTAAAGGCCACCTCCTGAAAGAGGACCTTCCTGGCCCAACAAGTCCCATCTCCCAATATTGCTTTGTCACTGCCCTTTCATTGTTTCTCTCCTTCATAACGCTTTCTCCAAGTTGTGATTGTATCTTCGTGTGTCTGGGTTTTTTCCTGCCCTCCTCACCAGAGTGTAAACTCTGCTGGGGCAGGCAGTATGTTGGTTTGGTTCCTCACTGCGGTGCAGAGCAGGTGCTAAGTATGTATCTGTTTGAATGGGAGTTGAACTCCAGAAGTAATTCCCACAGGGATTATAATGAACCAAAAATTGTTAATGAAGGGGAAAAGTGCTCATAATATAATATTGAGTCAGAAGAAATAAAGGAGACAAAACTATTAATAGATAGAAAGCATGATCCCCAATTTTGTCTAGAATAAAAGTAAGTGCAGAGAAAAATGTCTGCAGAATACATGCATAGATGCTAACAGTGGTGGGATGTATGTAATTTTCACTTTCTTCTTTTTTCTATCTGTGTTTTCTAAATTTTATGTACTGAATACTTACCACTTTTGTAGTAAGAAAAAAATTTACATATAAACCATTAGATGCACATTGAAAGAACACCTAGAAGAAAATATACAAAAATAATGACAGCAGATGGTGGAACTATGGGTGTTTTGTATTTTCTTCCTTATACTCTTTTGTATGTGCCAAACTATCTATGAGGAGACATTTTTTATAACAATAGTTTAAATATCATTTTGACAATTAAAAATAAATAAGCAAACAGAGAACTGAAGAATCCCAACTTTACCAGAGATGCCTTTCATTTCATGGCTGTAGGTTCAATGAAATACAGTATTGGGTTCCTACTGAGAGAGATTTGGGAAAGAGAATGGTCATGTGATGGACATGTGATTCCACATCTGGCACAGAAAGGCAACATGGGAAGGGACCATAGAGGCATGAAGTGAAAACCCCTCATTTTAAGTGACTCCTTAAGGTATATACATTTATACTCCATCAGTATTAGTATTACTATTTTTACTTTTTTTTTTTTTTTTTTTGAGACAGAGTCTCACTCTGTCACCCAGGCCAGAGTGCCGTGGCGTCAGCCTAGCTCACAGCAACCTCAAACTCCTGGGCTCAACCAATCCTCCTGCCTCAGCCTCCTGAGTAGCTGGGACTACAGGCATGTGCCACCATGCCCGGCTAATTTTTTCTATATATGTTTTACTTGTCCATATAATTTCTTTCTATTTTTAGTAGAGACGGGGTCTCGCTCTTGCTCAGGCTGGTCTCGAACTCCTGAGTTCAAACGATCCACCCACCTTGGCCTCCCAGAGTGCTAGGATTACAGGCATGAGCCACCATGCCTGGCTAGTATTACTATTTTTAATATATATTTTAAAATTTCAAAAATAATACTGTATGTACTTGTTTTCTGTTTCATTTATTAATTTTTTTTTTAGAGATAGGGTCTTGCTATGTTGTCCAGGTTGGTCTTGAACTCCTGGCCTCAAGGGATTCTCCTACCTTGGCCTCCCAAAGTGCTGAGATTATAGGCATAAGCCACTGCCCAGCCTGTACAGACATGTTTTAACAAGTGAAATAAATCTTATTAATAATAATGTCTTTTCACTTCCCTCCATTTACACCCCTTTGATGTGACAGGGTTTGCAGTCTAGTGTGGATATTTCTATATCTTTTTCTACCTCATACAAATATCTATGAATAAATACAACTACACGTTTATATATAATTTTTGAAAATAGACTGTATTGTTTTAGATTTACAGAAAACTTGAGGAGATAGTATAGAGGGCTCCCACATGCCTTACACTTAGTGTCCCCTCTTATTAATGTTTTATATTAGTATGGGTACATTTGTTACAATTAATGAATAGTATGGATACATTATTATTAACTAATGTCTATGGTTAATATTTAAAATTTCCTTAATTTTCACTAATGTCCCCATCCCATCTGGGATACCATGTTACATTTAATTGTCATGTCTCTTTAGGCTCTCTTGGCTGTTACACTTTCTCAGACTTCCCTAGTTTTTTGATAATCTTGACCGTTTTGAGGAGTACTTGTGAGATATTTTGTAGAACGTCCCACTATTGGGATTTGTCTGATGTTTTGCTCATAATTGTATTGAAGTTACAGTTTTTGAAAGGAAAGCCACAGAGGTAAAGTGCCATTTTAATCACATCATATCAAGGGTCCGTACTATTTACCTGATTCACCTGGCGAAGATAATTGTTTGTCAGGTTTCTGCACTATCAAGTTACTCTCACCCTCTTTATGTTGTACTCGTTATTTTTATTTTTTTTAAGAGATGGAGTTTCACTCTGCACTCGCCCAGGCTGGGGTGCAGTGGCACAAACATAGCTCACTGTAGCCTCCAACTCCTGGGCTCAAGTGATCCTCCTGTCTCAGCTGTCAGAGTAGCTAGGTCTACAGGTGCGTGCCCCTATGCCCTGCCAATTTTTTTTTTTTTCTTTGTGGAGATGGGGTCTCACCATGTTGCCCAAGTAGGTTTTGAACTTCTGACCTCAAGTGATCCTCCCTCCTTGGCCTCCCAAGGTGTTGGGTTTATAGGTGTGAGCCACTGTGCCGGGCCCACATTGTACTCTTTAAAAGCCACTACATAGAGCTCACATCTAAGTAGTGGGGAGTGATGTTCCCCCTTCTTGAGGGCAGAGTGTCTATATAAACCATTTGGAATTCTTCTGCACAGGTGATTTGTCTCTTTTCTCCTGTTTATTCATTTATTCAATTATTTATTTTTATCACTATGGACTCATGGATATTCATTACTTACGATTTGGGTTATAATCCAATACTTCTTTTTTTTTTTTTTTTTTTGAGACAGAGTCTCGCTTTGTTGCCCGGGCTAGAGTGAGTGCCGTGGCATCAGCCTAGCTCACAGCAACCTCAAACTCCTGGGCTCAAGCGATCCTACTGCCTCAGCCTCCCGAGTAGCTGGGACTACAGGCATGCGCCACCATGCCCGGCTAATTTTTTCTATATATTTCTAGTTGTCCATATGATTTCTTTCTATTTTTAGTAGAGACGGGGTCTCGCTCTTGCTCAGGCTGGTCTCGAACTCCTGATCTCAAGCGATCCTCCCGCCTCGGTCTCCTAGAGTGCTAGGATTACAGGCGTGAGCCACTGCGCCCGGCCCCAATACTTCTTTATTTATCTTTTTGCTCAAACTGTTCCAGCTTTGGCTATTGGGAGCTTGTATAGAGAATTTTATGGGAGTTTGTATTTTTATAAAGTTAGGCTAAACTGTAGATATTACTATGTAAATTGATTTTCCTTTTTTTTTGTCCACACACTCCTCTCCTAAATTGATTTTTCACCTAAAAATAAAGTTGTCGTGTATATCCCTCCTAGTAAAAA
>CM052452.1:17455821-17491131 GCA_028533085.1 Varecia variegata
ACCGCGCCCAGCCTCAATGTGAATAATTTTTATTGGTCCTTTAAGTTTATTTTAGTTTTCCTCTGTATCTTTCATTAATATTTTATTTTACTTTTTAGAATCTGGCAACACCTCATTCTATGCCATAGAATGAGTGTTCCCCTACTTTGTACTTTTAAATCTTTTGTTAACTCTATATGATGAATTTTTCATTTCAGATATTGTACTTATCTATTGTATAAATCTCAGTTTTTATAATTTCCATTTCTCTGCTGAGATGTTACCTCATTATATCCATCTTTTCCTTTTAATCCTTAAACATGTTTATAAGAGTTGTATTAAATCTTTTTCTGCTAATTCCAAAATCTAGGTCCTCTTTTTCTTTTGACCTTTTTTCTAGATTATATGTCTCAATTTCCTGCATATTTATATGTCTACTAATTTTTTTATTATATGATAGACATTATGAATGATACAGATACTGATACAGAGTCTTGATTTTGTTGCATTCCTTTCAAGGATTTGAAGTTTTATTCTGGTAGCTAAATTGCTGGTGAATTTAGGTTTGGTTTTGTTCCTCTCAGGTTTGGTTTTAAGTTTTGTTTGGCTTCAGCCTCCCGAGTAGCTGGGACTACAGGTGCGCACCACCACGCCTGGCTAACTTTTTTTTTTTGTAGCAATGGATCTTGATATTGCCCAGGCTGGTCTCTAACTCCTGGGCCAAGCAATCCTCCTGACTCGGCCTCCCAAAGTGCTAGAATTACAGGCGTGAGCCACTGTGCCCAGCCTGTTTATATTCAGAAAAGTATTTCTTATTTTCTAGGTGGTTATGTTTCTCTGGCATATCTTTGTTTCTATATATAGAAAAACATATCTTTGTTTATATATACATACACACACATATTTATGTAATTTTTTAAAAAGAGTTGTCTTGCTCTGTCACCCAGGCTGGAGTGCAGTGGTGCAATCATAGCTCACTGTAGTCTCCAACTCTTGGGCTCAAGAGATCCTCTTGCCTTAGCTTCCCAAGTAGCTGAGACTACAGGCATGTGCCACCATGCCTGACTATCTTTAAAATGTTTTGTAGAGACGGGTCTCCCTATGTTGCCCAGGCTGGTCTTGAACTCCTGACCCGAAGTGATCCTCCTGGCCTCTCAAAGCACTGGAATTACAGGCATGAGCCACCGATCCTGGCCTGTTGTTTATATTTAGTTTTATTAGATTATGTTCAGAAAATGTAGTTGATGCAATCTCTAGTATTTGGACTATTTGGATGTTTTAAAAAAATATTCTCGCATTCTTTTTTATTACAAGTCAATGGTTTTTAGTATACATATTCACAAGTTTGTGCAGCTATTACTATAATTTTATAACATTTTTATCACTTCAGAAAGAATCGAGGCCCATGCAAGCCCCAGTCTGTCCATGGTTTGGGGCTGCTATCTGCCTCATAGAGCAAAGTGGAGGGTGTGTCTTTGGGAAGACAAAGGCATTTTCTTCTCTGAAAAAGCCTTCTACATAGTTGGCTACAAAAGGAAAAAAAAAAAAGAAAGAAACCCTGTGCCCTTTAGCAGTCACCCCCCCAACCTCCCCATCTTCCTTTCTACCCCCAAGTCCTAGTCAACCATCTACTTTCTCGATCTATAGATTTTCCAATTCTGAACATTTTTTATAAATGAAATTATACAATATATGATCTTTTGTGACTGGCTTCTTTCACTCAGCATAATGTTTTCAAGGGTCATACATGTTGTAGCACATATCAGACCAAGTTATCAGTAGTTTGTTCTTTCTTATTGCTGAATAATATTCCATTGTATGGATATACCACATTTGATTTATCCATTCATGGGTTGATAGACATTTGGGTTAGTTCTACTTTTTACCTGTTATGAATAATACTGCTTGCTTTCTTTTTGCTTCTTTTTGTTTGCATTTATCTGTTTTTTTTTTTTTTTTTTGAGACATAGTCTCATTCTGTTTCCCCTGCTAGAGTGCTGTGGCATCATCATAGGTCACTGTAACCTCAAACTCCTGGGCTTTAGCGATCCTCTGGTCTCGGCCTCCTGAGTAGCTGGGACTACAGGGGAATGCCACCATGCTTGGCTAATTTTTCTATTTTTAGTAGAGATGGGGTCTCACTCTTGTTCAGGTTGGTCTTGAACTCCTGACCTCAAACGATCCTCTGGCCTTGGCCTCCCAGAGTGCTAGGGTAACAGGTGTGAGCTACCACATCCAACCTTATCTGGTGTATTTTTGGTTATCTAATTTCATTCTTTTATTTTCATCCTTTCTTTGTCACATGGGTTTTTTTTTTATATATTTAAGATCCAGCTAGATTATTAAAAAATCCAAATTGACAATCTATGGTTTTGGAAGGGGAATTCAGCCTATTTATTGTGTGATAACAGATATATTAGATGTTATTCCTTTCATTCTATTTTGTGCTTGCTATTTATTCTACTTTATTGTTTTCTCCTTTCTCCTTTTCCTTACTTTTGCTGCCTTAATAAAATTTCCTTATCCCTCTGTTATTTTGTTTTATTTCATTTTGATACAGGGTCTTGCTGTGTTTCTTAGGCTAGACTGCAGTGGCATCACCAAAGCTCACAGCAACCTCAAACTCCTGGGCTCAAGTGATCTTCCTGCCTCAGCTGCCTGAGTAGCTGGGACTACAGGCGCGTACTACCATGCCTGGCTAATTTTTCCATTTTTTTGCCATAGAGATGGGGTCTCACTCTTGCCTAGGCTGGTCTTGAGCTCCTGGTCTCAAGTGATCCTCCTGACTTGGCCTTTCAAAGTGCTAGGATTACAGGTGTGAGCCACTGTGCCATTTGCTATTTTAGAGTCTCTACTATGTTTTTCAATTCCACCATGGTTACCTTCCCATTTCTAACATCATAATCAAGGCTGTATTTATTTATTGACCTATTACAATTAAGTAATGACTAAGCCTTTAGATTTTTCTATTGCCTCCCCTCTCAACGCCTCCCTTTTGTTAGACATATTTCTACTCTAGGGTTTTAATTGGATTTGTCTTTAGTTCATTTCTTCTGTTTCTTTTGTTAAGATACTTAGAACAATCATTACAAGTTTTTAGATATTTTTATAACTTTCTCAAGAAGGAGGCTACAAGTCTAAGGAAGGAAAGTGAATTATATCCTTTAGCAGAGTACTATTTTGCTTTTTGCCACAAAAACGACTGCCCCATGCCAGCCATATTCATGATCTCAGGTGAGAAGGATGAGCAGGATGTCTGCTGATGTTGAAGAATAACTTTCTGTTTCAGGACTTTCTTATCACATATACTCTATCTCCAGCCCTGTGGAGCTTGTGGAGACTCTGCAGAAACGTTCCATCATGCTTCCCCCTTCCCTGCCTGGAATGTTTTTTCTTCCACATCCATCTCGATCTTCCCAGGCCCGTCTCCTCCAGAACCCTCTTCTGACCCAAACCAGATGTGAGCACCTCTTCCTTTGAATCCAACAAGGCATCTCGTTACTATTTCTTCTGATACTTAACCTCCTGGGCCTTGTATTACTGAGGTTCAGGCATTTCCATACCTTCACTCCTCCCCTCTTTTCCATGGGGGAAAAGGTATCTTATCTCTGTATCCCCCAGTGCCTAGTACAGTCCCTGGCACATAATACATACTGACCTGAAATGACTAGACGTGGATCAAGGAATCACCCACTTGTATGGCAAAAGAAGCAGACTTTCATTTAGTGAAGACTTGTATGCACTTTTATGTTTCGCATCTAAGAGACCATGTGTTTGTAGGAAAGAATTGTTTTCATCATGCCCTAGATGTGCACAGTCTGGAGATTCTCCTTTCTAAAAGCAAAACATTTATCACTCAGTTATGATGTTAATAACTATCCTTCTAGGAGGGGGCTTCCCATTCTGTACTGCTACAGTATCCTTGGAATTTTGATCTGTTTAGAAGCTAGGCTTTAAAAAGTAGTAACATGAATTTTTCATGTATCATTATCCTGTTACTTCTTGTTTTATCAACCAGACACAAGTGTTTGGCTCTCAATTACTAAGGTGTCTGTGTTAAGGTATAAATGCTATTTAGAAAAATAAATAAATATGTTTTATGCTTCTTTTTCTTTTATTTTTCTATTGACATATAATAGCCATGCATATTTTTGGAGTACACGTGATATTTGGATACATGTATACAATGTGTCATGATCAAAATCAGGGTAATTGGGATTTCCATCACCTCAAACATCTTTTCTGCTTCTCTCTCTCTCTTTTTTTTGAGATAGGGTCTCACTCTGTTGCCTAGGCTAGAGTGCAGTGGTGTCATCATAGCTCACTGTAGCCTCTGACTCCTGGTCTCACGCTATCGTCCTGCCTCAGCCTCCCAAGTAGCTGGGAGTACAGGCACATGCCACCACACCAGGCTAATTTTTAAATTTTTTGTAGAGACGGGGTCTTACTCTTGCTCAGGCTGGTCTTAAACTCCTGGTCTCAAGCAATCCTCCTGCCTTGGCCTCCCAAAGTGCCAGGATTACAGGTGTGAGCCACTGCGCATGGCCTTTTCTGGTTCTTTTTAAAAATAATTTTTTGTCTCCTTGTTACAATTTCCATTTGTTTAGTAAGTATCGTTCAAGGGCTTGCTGTAGCTGCACCTGTACTGCTGCTGGAGATATACACTGTACTGTTTCTTGCACATGGATTCCTGGTTTCATGGTAGTCAGATGAGTAAACAGAGTGAGTGCCCTCAGATGGGGCAAGAATCTGCAAGTGGGGAAGCCAGAGGCAGAGCTCCTACCCAGCCTTGAATACCAAGGAATGCTTGTCAGAGAATATAAGGAGGAGAAGCCTATGAGGATGAGAAAGAGCCCAATAGGAGTGATGGCAGGTCAGGGAGGTAGAATAGTTTGTTGAGCACAGATAATCAAATACTAGGGAAAGTCTGCACATTGGAAGACATGCAATTATTTCAGAATGGTTGGCATGTCCCAGCAAGAGATGTAGCATTTCTGTCAATCCTTCATTTTGTTTATTTTTTAGGAATACAGTGTCAAGGCACTAGTGGTTTAGCCATATGACAAAACAAGCTTTCCCTGTTGCAGTTGGGACCAAGCGGATGTCACTAGCTATAGCTCTTAGTTGCTGAGCTTAAGGGCCAAGCCTTGGCCTCCCCACCTCGGTATTTCGTAAGTGCAGGGACAGTGTCTGATTCACTCTCTGCTCTGTTCCCAGCCCTGTCACAGTGCCTTGTAGCTGAGAAAATAATTGTGACATGAATAGGATAGCTACCTAGCACCCTGGAGGAGATGAATATTACTCCTTGGTGCACTATTGGCAGTTTGGGGCACCTCGGTCCTGGGGTGTCTTTGAGCAATGACATAGTTAACTTAGCTGCAGGCCTCATATGACAGGTTTGCTAAGGAGAATCTACTCAAAGATCAGTGATGCCCTTGATATTGTCAGCCAATTAATTCCTTAAGTACTCTAAGTTAGGAAAGGTCTACTGATTTGATTTTATCTGTCTTTTAAGATTGATCTTTGATCATGTCCCATTCCAGCTGGAACTCCTCCCTTCTTCTTCCCTCCTCCATTACTAATGGTGTGGGATCTAATTATCTCATCACTCCTTAATTTATTTATGAAAACGCTGAGGTTAAAGTAGAGAACTTACCTCTTGGGCCCTTTGGGGACCTTCTGTAAAAGCTTTCCTTTCCCTTTCTCCTTCCTTACTCATGACAAAGCCTCTCTTTTCTGTCTCTGACAAGTTAGAATAGCTCTTATTTACAAATTTAAATAAATTAAACTTCCCTCCCAGGGCTGGGCGGAGGCTGGTCCTTTGGGTTAAGCCTGGCCTGTCAATTCCCTATGGAATAATCAATCTATCAATGCTAACTCAGTGATCTTAAAGCAAGCCGCTTTCAAAACCTGCACACAGTTCCTAGACTTCCTGCCTCCTTCACAATTGGGGAAGAGGAGTCTTTTGAAATTTTAAATTTTATTACACAATACATGGATATATTCATCTTGTAAAAATTCAAGTACAGAAATTATCTGGCATAAAAAATGAAAGGCTTGCGGTGGCTCACGCCTGTAATCCTAGCCCTCTGGGAGGCCGAGGCGGGAGGATCGCTTGAGGTCAAGAGTTCGAGACCAGTCTGAGCAAGATCGAGACCCCATCTCTACTAAAAATAGAAAGCAATTGTCAGGCCAACTAAAAATATATAGAAAAAATTAGCCGGGCATGGTGGCTCATGCCTGTAGTCCCAGCTACCTGGGAGGCTGAGGCAGTAGGATTGCTCGAGCCCAGGAGTTTGAGGTTGCTGTGAGCTAGGCTGACGCCACGGCACTCACTCTAGCCCGGGCAACAGAGTGAGACTCTGTTTCAAAAAAAAAAAAAAAAAAAAAAATGAAAGGCTTCTTCTCCCCTTGCATCTCATCCCACTGTTAAGAGCTTGGGATGTATCCTTTATATTCAGGCCTTTAAACAGTGAACTTTCATACATGTATGCCTGTATAACTGCACATCTGATTTTTAAAATAACATAAATGGTATCACTATGTAAGTGCAATTGTGTTAATTATTGTTGTTATTCCATTTAACATGTCCCGAGCATTCAGTCAGACCACAGATCTACGTTTTAATGGCGGTAATGGTATTTCACAGGATAGAGATACTATTATTTATTTATCCATTTCCCTACTGATGGGCATTAACATAGTTTCCGTCCCTTCTTAATAGTTAAAAAGAAAAAAAATAACATAGTTTCCAATTTTTTTTGTATTACAATTTATGTTGCCAGTACCGGTTCTCTGGGAATTATCCATTCAATCATGCATTTATCGTGGGCTCACCATGTGCCAAACACTTTACTCGGGGTCAGGGGTAAACAAAACGAACGTAAAAACAGTTCTGAGTGACAGGAAGGGGACATTTTCTTTTTCCAAGAGGGTAAGAGGCTGAAGATGGGTCTCTATGACAACTCAGGAGGCCTAGGCAGTCGTCGGGGTTTCTCAGCAGCTGTGAGAAGCGGGGCCAAGGACCCGTAGATGCTGGCCTGTAGATTCCCTATGGATTAATCAATCTATTAACAATAAATCATTGACTCCAGAGCAAAGTGGAGTATGCTTTTCACCCACGCCCGGGATCTGGGGGGGCCATAGCGCGGAGCCGCTCATTAGAACACAGCACGCCGGGAACTGAGCCGGACACAGGCCGCAGGTCCGGCGGGGCGGGGCCGAGCTGCGCGCGACCCTCGGCGCGCTCGGGGAGGCCCGGACCGCGGTGGCCTCTCTGGCCCCCTCTCCTGCGGGCTCTATGACACCGCACTGGCTCGCGGGACGGGGCGGGGTCGGCTGCGGGGGAGGAGACCACTCCACGCCATACGTCTCGCGGCGAACAGCACGCGGAACTCTCTCGCGAGAATTAGGAAGTACCGCGCCTGCGCACTGTAGTAGCGCCGGGTGGTGGCGGCAGGTCTGCTGAGCGGTGTGTGAGGGCAGACAGTGTGGTGGCCGCTGCGCCCCCCCCCCCCCCCCGGGACTCGCCACCATGAGCAGCACTTTAGCTAAGATCGCGGAGATAGAAGCCGAGGTAAAGGGTTCAGTAGGCGCTTCACTTCCAGTCCGAACATCCCTTTTCCGGCAGCGTCGCTCCTGTCCTCCCTTCACCCGCGTCGGAACCGGGCCCAGGTCCCCCGACTCTTGTCAGCCAGGCCCCTGCTCCCGACTGCTTTCTGCCCAGGCTCGCGTTCCCCGACTCCCTTCTTTTCGGGCCGACGCTTCCCAGTTTCCTTCAGCTTGGGCCGGCGTTCCCGGACTCCCCTCAGCCCGAGCTCCCTTTCCTGTCATCCCGCGCCCTCGCTGTCGGATTCGCCTCTGCCCAGGCCCGCGTCCCGCACGCCTGCACCTTGGTTCCTTGGTCCGTACCCCCTGTCAGTATTCGGTTCGTGTCCTGAGAGTGTTTCTCTCAGTTTTGCTTTCTTTTCTCTGAACAACACGGAATCCTGACCCTTAACTCCAGCCCTGATCTGGTCACATACTTCAGGTTCCTTGCCATCCCTTGCTATCCCTCCCTTAGCCCCCTTCTCAACCCAGTCTTTACCCGAATGACCCCCTTTTCTAGAGTGTTGAGTCTGGCAGTAGGTTTTGGAAGTAAGTTGACATGTGTGTGTTGGCAGCTGATTGCACCTGGATATTCTGTGATTCCATTGCCTGAGGCGCTCAGTGCTCTTTAAAACTAGGAAAGCGGTGGCCCTGTATGTATCAGATGGGACACAGCAGGTACAAGCAGTAGAAAAAGAATCATCAGATGAGTTTTAGTGTAGTCTGTGGACACTAACTGGAATGACTTGATCTTGTCTCTCCTCGGCAGTAGGACCTGGGGGAAAACATTATTCTCTCAGAGCGGGAGAACATTCATTCTGGATATTTTACCCTGTGGGAAGTGCTTCTGATTTATAGCTGTGATTCCTCCCTTACAGATGGCTCGAACTCAAAAGAACAAGGCGACAGCACACCACCTAGGGCTGCTTAAGGCTCGCCTTGCTAAGCTTCGTCGAGAACTCATTACTCCAAAAGGTGGTGGTGGTGGTGGACCAGGAGAAGGTTTGTGTTTTTCTTCAGTATATTTTTTTGGGGTATAATTTCTATCAGGATAGTACGACTATTTGGTTTAAAAATAATTAAATTTTTTCTACCAAAATAGATTGTATTTTCGAAGTGTGAATTCTTGAATTGTGTTTATTTTGTTCTGCTGGTTTCAGAGGCAAATGAATATTATCTAAGTGAACTACCGTTTTATTTATTTGTATCCTCCATGGTACAAAATAGATTCACATTGACTTACAGAAATACGTAAATCTATACCATCGACAAGATTAAATAAGGAAATTGATGCAAAGGGAAAATGAAGGTAGGAATAATAAATTGAAGCCAAGTGAGGTAAGGTTAGGACCCAAAGGGATGGCATAAAGTCTGTGTGCTCACTAGAAAAGGGCCACAAATTTGCCTCTGAACTTCATTTGTAGCCATTGTCAAAAAAAAAAAAAAAAAAAAAAGGGAAAGGAAAGAAAAAATCCAGTCAGTCACACAATTCACAATTCCCAAAGTTTGTAAGACCAGAAAAAAAATAACCCTATTTTTTTGATAATTGTTATATAATATTTGGGCCTCAAAAAAAATTTTTTTTTTTTTTAAGAGACAGGGTCAGAGGGTCTTGCTTTATTGCCCAGGCTGGGCTCGAGCTCCTGGGCACGTCAGCCTCCCAAGTAACTGGGACTACAAGCACATGTTGCCAAGCCCAGCTTTTTGGAGTACAGTTTTTATATCAAACACTGCATTGAATGTTGTGGATTGCTATGGGGGGAGTTTTGTGTGCTTGAATTCTAATTTAGAAGTAAACTATAAAAAATTGGAGAAATAGGGGCTAGAGGGATAGGCAGTGAAAATGTGAAAGAAATTACATGAGTTTTAACACCCCTGGAAGTAACTGTCCTCTTTTTGATATTTATTGATGTTTTAGGTTTTGATGTGGCCAAGACAGGTGATGCTCGAATTGGGTTTGTGGGTTTTCCATCTGTGGGGAAGTCAACACTGCTCAGTAACCTGGCAGGGGTATATTCTGAGGTGGCAGCCTATGAATTCACTACTCTGACCACTGTGCCTGGTGTCATCAGATACAAAGGTGCCAAGATCCAGGTGAGTCAGGCCTGCAGGCCAAGGAAGGAAGAAATCCATTCTTTTGTTCATTTAGGAAGAACTTTATTGGGAGCTCACTGTATGCCAGGCCTGATCTTTGGGTTTATCAGGCCCTTATTGTCTAGCAGGGGAGACAGCAGTAAATAAATACAATAATACAGTGGGATAATGCCTGTGCAAATGCAGAGAAAGAAGGGTCTACTTTTTCACCTGAGGATGAGGCGAATGCTCTGGTGAGGCAAAGAAGGCTTCATGTGGAAAGTGACATTGGAGATAGGCCTTGAAGTTAGAATAGAATTTCACCAGGCAGAGAAGGACAAGAAAAGGGCATTTCAGGCAGCAGTAATGGTGAACAGTCTGCTGTGATGTGAGAAAAGGTGTGGGGCAGGAGTGGTAGAGGCTGAATCTGGAAAGGTGGGTTGGGGCTGAATTATGAAGGGACTTGTATACCTGCTAAGGAAGTTGAATTTTATCTTGTATGTAACTAGAAACCATCAGAAACCTTTAAATAAATAAATAACATGATCAGACCCTTTTAGGAGGTAATTCTTACTTGTGAGGCCTAATGAAGTTGCTCTCCTGAGATGTTCTTAGATGATAGATTTAGGGCTCCCAAAGGAGGGGTCCCCATGGGTATAAAAGAATGTGTACAAAAATATAATGGAACATATTCTTTTTGGCTACAGAGCTAAGAATGCAAAGTTTTGAACTCCATGATATTTATTAATCTGTGTTTGAGGTTCCCAAACTCTTGTTTCACAGCACACTTAATATCTCAGTAATTATTTCATGTTACCCTTTCATGTCTCAGTAATTTTTATGTTGCCCCTAGGCCAAAAAGACTACCTAATGGTCTGTTTGTTAAATAGGTCTAAACAATGTTAAGCATTTATGTCCCTGTAGCAACAGTTATTTCCTAATAGGATATGTGTACCTGTTGGGTACCACATAACTCTTCAAACCTTGGACTTAGATTGGACACTGCCACATTTATTCCCTTTTCCACGTTGATTTTTTTTGTGGTTTCCACGTTGATTTTTTTTGTGGTATGTATTTTTTACCATAGCAACTGCTGAAAAACCCAAATTCCCAAAGATTTGGATCTGATGTAATTGAAGGCAATGTAGTGGCATCTAGTGTTGAAATTGTGAGCTACCAGAGCTAGTAGTTCCCTTGGTACCTGATAGAAATCAAGAATTCCTATGTTTCTCTTGAAAATTTAGAATATCCAGTGGCATCTGTAAGTTCATTATAGTGCCCCAGAGTGCCTTGGCACATAGTTTGGGAACCAGTGGTGTAGGTATTTGTTCTTCTTGCTGAGCTACACAGTGAATTGTGAGATGCATTCATGCTGCTTTTATTATAGAATCTGAAGTAGGAAGGGACCTATGTCTTGGTGGTATTTTCAGTGGCCTTTTTTCCTGTTGGTTCAGTGACCATGCAGAGCCTGTACTGGGACATGTCCCTTTCTGGGACCCCATGTGCAGATGTATATAACAAGAATGAGGACATGTGTGCATGTCTGGCTTGATTCTAGTTGGTTTCAGACTCCTGTTGATAGTCACAGCTTGTGCAGCTCAGAGAATAACTACTGTTCTGATGGGATGCTATTAACATCTCTTTCAGGGCTTTTGAGTGTATCAGAATAGAGAGCTGCTTAACTCCTCTCTTTCCTTCTCTTTTCCAAAAAACATTCATTTATTTTAGTCTCTCCTGACCTTTTAGGGTTCTCCCCCCTCCTTTGTTTTACATGGTGCCTTCTTTCCCTCCTGTGTCCTCTGCCTGTTTTTCCTACCCTTTTGGCTTTCTCCAGAAATGAAGTTATGTAAGCATACTGTTATAGTAGGTGTGCTTAACTGGATTACGATGACTGCCCTGAAATGTTTTTTAAAAGGCTGTTTTATGGCAGAGGACTTGTTACCTGTCACTTGGAGGGGGAGGTATACAGAATTAGAACCACTTAAAAATTAAAAAGAGGGAATTTTGGTTTTGTTTTATTTTGTAAGGAAGATCTTTAACAGTAAAAGTGCCCCAAAATTTAATGGGACCTCTTGTTTAATGAATTACTGTGTCTGAAGGTGTTCAAGTAGTGGCTGAACTGCCACTTAACCATGGATGTTAATCAAGAAGACTGATGGGGCCAGGCACTGTGGCTCAAGCCTATAATCATAGCATTTTGGAAGGCTGAGGTGGGAAGATTGCTTGAGGCCGGGAGTTTGAGACCAGCCTGAGCAAGAGCGAGATCCCATCTCTTACAAAAATAGAAAAATTATCCAGGTGTGGTGGTTTGTGCCTATAGTCCCAACTAGTTGGGAGGCTGAGGCAGGAGGATTGCTTGAGCCCAGGAGTTTGAGGTTGCTGTGAGCTATGATGATGCCGCTGCACTCTATCCTGGGCAATAGAGCGAGACCCTGTCTCAAAAAAAAAAAAAAAAAAAAAAGAGACTCATGTATCATCACATAGGCAGATATTGGTCTGCAGAGTGGATGTTCACCTTGCCAGGGTCCCTAGAACTCCTATTGTCCTGTACACAGTTGACTTGCACATTTAAGTTACCTGCTTTAACCTCTAAGGGCATTTGAGTTTGAATTCAGATATATAAAGCATTATTTATTTTTATTGAATGAAATTCAGTTGCTACATTTAAATAGTTAAACATAACTTTTAAATAGTTCCCTTTCAAGAAAAGCTAAACATAAGTTGCTTTTATTTTTGCAGGGGCCTTTAATTTTCCTGCTGTGTTCAGCTGCCGTAGTTAGAAAGCCCTTCCTCTTTTCCCCACAGTTTATTATTTATTCTCTTTTTTAGATCTTTTATTTGATGTTACAGTCATATTCCAGATTTTACAATTTTAGATTATCCAGATGGATTTTCCTTTCAAGTTCGTGATAACTTCAGTTGGGCTCAATATGCAATAAAGCCTTTTGATATTTGTGTGTGTGTGTGGTTTTAAAGCAGGAAGGAATTTACTAAGTGGTAGAAATAGATTACAGAATCATTGGAAGGGCTGAGGAAACAGACTTTAGACTTAATTTCTAGGAACAGTTGATGATGAACTATTTGTTTGTTTTTTAAGAGATAAGGTCTTGCTCTGTCACCCAAGGTTGAGTGCAGTGACACGATCCGTAGGTCACCATAACCTCAAACTCATGGGCCCAAGCGATCCTCCCATCTTAGCCTTCGGAGTAGCTGGGACTACAGGTGTACACCACCAAATCTGGCTAATTTTTTTATTTTTTGTAGAAGCAGAGTCTTGCTTTTTTGCCCAGTCTGGTCTTTTTTTTTTTTTTTTTTGAGACAAAGTCTCGCTTTGTTGCCTGGGCTAGAGTGAATGCTGCGGCGTCAGCCTAGCTCACAGCAACCTCAAACTCCTGGGCTTAAGCGATCCTACTGCCTCAGCCTCCCAGGTAGCTGGGACTACAGGCATGCACCACCATGCCCGGCTAATTTTTTCTATATATATTTTTAGTTGGCCAGATAATTTCTTTCTATTTTTAGTAGACACGGGGTCTCGCTCTTGCTCAGGCTGGTCTCGAACTGCTGACCTTGAGTGATCCACCCACCTCGGCCTCCCAGAGTGCTAGGATTACAGGCGTGAGCCACCTCGCCCGGCCCCAGGCTGGTCTTGAACTGTTGGCTTCAAGTGATCCTCCTGCCTCAGCCTCCCAAAGTGTTAGGATTACAGGCATGAGCCACCACACCTGGCCAGCTGTCTGCATTTTTAAAGGTTTTTCAGGTTATTCTGATAATGCTTGCCTGGTTAAGAATGGCTGCAAAAATTTTGTGTGAGTTGGGCATCTGCAAAAGTCTCAGTATGTATCACGTGTAAATGTCAAGATCCAACTGTTATCTGCAGTAAAGAATTTGTATGGAGCCTCAACCTTCTGAAAAATGGGGGAACATTGAACGATATTAATGTAGAATAATGGATTTTGGCTAAAAACATGGATTATAATCTGTTTGATGTATTAGATTATGACTTTGGGCAAGTTCTTACCCTCTGTGAACTTCAGTTAGGCATTTTAAGCTAGGTAAAGTATATAAAAAGCCTGTAGCTGACATTCAGTAGATGCTTAGTAAAAGTAATATTCAGACACTTATAAGGAAGATTGGATTTAGGTCTCAAATGTTGGATAATTGAGCAGAAATAAATAATTCTGTTTTATCTTTTCAGATTTGTAACCAGTTTTTCTTTTCCTCTCCTTGATCTTACAGCTCCTGGATCTCCCAGGTATCATTGAAGGTGCCAAGGATGGGAAAGGTAGAGGTCGTCAAGTCATTGCAGGTGAGTGGTCCAGGGCCACCATCCTGGGATATCATCCCCTGGTATTATTCCTTTAGCCAGGGACTATTGGGTTTGAAGATTATACTATGGAGAAGGATATGGTTTCACCTGACATCTCACCAGAGTAGAATGCCAGAATTTGAAGGAATCTCAGACAGTGGTAGTCTAGACTCTCTATTAAAGGAGAAATAGAATTGAAGTGCTTTGGTCCAGTGTTGCATTGTTGATGGCAGATTCAGACCTGGAATTCAGGTTTCCATGCCTTTCCTTCTTCTTTTCTTTTTTTGAAAGTAAAATGTTATAAAATGCTAATCATACATTGCCGCAATCTGCTATCTCTTCTTACCTCCACTGTCACTTCCTATTGGCAATCACTGTCAGCTCTTCCGCTCTTCCTTCTGCTACCTTCATATTTTTAAAAATTATGCTTATATTGCTGTTTCATGATTACTTTTAGGTATTATCTATTGGTTTCACGTTATGGTAGAGAATTAGCTCTCTTATACTCCGTACCTCTGTTCTTCCATTCTTTCAAAGAAATTATATTCCAATTTTTTAGTTAACTCACCAGTCATGGTTTACATTATTATGTATTAATAATGCCTATGTAACTTTTGTTCAGTGCTGAGATAAGTAGTGTACTATGACTAGGTTTCTTTTCTCTTGAAATCTGTTTTTTTATGGAGTTAATACTTGATTCCTTTCTTCCTTTTGTTTACTTTTCTGTTTTTTTGTTAATAATTTTCAAATGTTCCAACAGATCAAATGCCTATCAACCAATATTTTTCTAAATACTTAAATACAGTTTCAATACAATCTTACTGATTGCATTCTCTCCCTTCAACCTTGACATAGACTCCTGTACCCTTTGTCTTTGTGTTTCAATCTGGATTGGTTGCTTTCTAGACCCGTGCTGTCCAGTAGAACTTTCTGCAACAGTGAAAATGTTCTGAATCAGTACTGTCCAATACTGTAGCTCCTAGCCATGTGTGTGGCTATTGAGCACTTAAAATGTGCCTAGTATAATTGAGGAACTGAATTTTAAATTTTATTTAATTTTAATTAAAATTTAAATAGTCACAGGTGGCTTGTGGAATCTGTATTGGACAATATAGCTTTAGACGTTTTGCATGGCTACCATACTGAGATTTCTGCTCTTTTTGTATGTGGGATCTCCTGTTTTCTAGAGGCAGTGTCAACTTTTTGGGGGTTGGTTCCTGTGTTTTGCTGAAACACATTCCTTAGTAACTTCCCTAGAGAAGGTGAATGATATAGGTAAATTTTTCTGTCTTTTCATGTTTGAAAGTATTTTTATTCTATTCTTATTCTGAATCATTAATTTGGCCTTTTATAGAATTACAAGTTTGAAGTTATTTTCCCTCAGAATTTTGAAGAACACTATTTTCTAGTGTCTACTATTACTGTTGAGACCAATGCTGTTATAATTTTTTTTTTTTTTGATAAATAACCAAGTTTTTCCCTCATTGGGAGCTCTTAGAAGCTACTTCAACAAGTTATGTCTTGGTTTGGGTTTTTTCTTTCTTTTTGTCTTCCTTTTTTAAAGTTCATTTTGCTGGATGTTTGGTGGATCCTTTTAATATAATGACTCATATCTTTCATTTATGGGAAATTTTCCTGTTTTATTTGATAATTTCCTCTTTTCTGTGTTCCTTTATGGAATATCTATTAATAGGATGGTAAACTTCTGGATTGGTTTATAATTTTCTTAATTTTTTAAAATTATCTTTTTATCTTTTAATTTTTTTCTTTGTGAAAATTTCTCAGCTTTATCTTCCAGTCCTACTACTGAGTTTATTTCTGCTGTGGTATCATTTTTAATTTCTAAGACTTTGCTCTGTCTTCTGAGGGTTTCTTTTTCAGCATCTCAGTCTTGTTTCATGGATGCATCATCTACTCTTAGACTCTTAACTGCTCTTATCAAGGACACCTATGACTTTCCCTTTGTCAAACCTAATGGTCAATTTATTGTCCATATCTTTTTTGAGAGAGTAATACAGATGATCACTTCCTCCTTGAAATATTTGCTTTACTTGATGTCTGAGATACCAGTGTTCCTTCCTGGTCTCCTTTGCTTGATTTGCCCCATCTTCAAGATTTCTCTAAATATGGATTGCCTGATGTCCTAGTCTTGTGGATTCTTTGCTTCCCTGTTTCTGTCTATGCTAAATGAAGATTTTCTTATCTAGTTCCTTGGCTTTAAATGCCTGGATCTTTATTCTAATGATTGTGTAATGTATGGCAATACTTTGTCCTCTTGTTAACTTTAGACAGCTGCCAACATACCTCTACTTGGATGTTCAGTTATGTGTCTCAAACTTAACGTGTGAGGTTGAATTCCTGATCTTCCATTCCCAACTTGCTCTTCCCTTAGTCTTTTCCATCTTAGTAAAAGACATACATATCCTTCCAGTCTTTTAGGTCAAAAATCTTTCTTCCTTCTCATCCCCCACATCCAGTACATTATTATATCCTGTTGGTTTTACCTTCGAAATACATCTAGAATCAAGCCACTCTTTTTTTTTTTTGGTACAGATAGGATCTTGCTATGTTGCTCAGGATGGTCTTGAACTCCTAGCCTCAAGCGACCCTGGGCTCAAGTGATCCTCCTTTCTCAGCCTCCCAAAGTTCTGGGATTACAGGTGTGAGCCACAGTACCTGGCTCTTTTTTTTTTCTTTTTTGTCTTTAAGTGGAAAACATTGAATTATGAGACTGAAGTGCTGCCTTCTGTGCTGAGGAAGAAACTGTACGGAAATGTTAAGTTAATAATACTGCTCAGTTCATGGCACATTCTCATGTCTGTGTCAGGCCCTCTCATTTATTTGTGTATTAATTTTATCTCTCTACCCAACTTTTTTTTCCTCCCCCACAGAGAATGATTCTACTATGTTTAATGTCTATTTTGTGTAGATATTCTAACAAAATATTAATATATTGTTCTGTGTACATGTATTTTTAATTTATTTAAATGTTATTATTGTATCTCATTCTGTTTTTTTCCTATTTTCCACTAACATGTAACTTGTTGCTTCTAAAACTTTTCCTAATGCTTGATGGTGTGCAACCACATTTTACCTATCCATTTTTGTAGTTAATGGTCATCCAGTCTGCCACCATTACCACAGCTAATGCTGTATATCAACTTCATATTTGTCCCCTTGAGGAAGAACTGTATGAAAATTTCTGTGGCATAGAGACTCGTGAGCAGAATTGCTAGGATGCACGGAAATGTAAATTGATGAAGTGGTGTTGGGACGTGCTCCAGAGTGGCTGCTCTAGTCTACACTCCACTAGCAGTGCATGAAGGTTCCTGTTTCTTCTAATCTCTGTCAACACTATCTGTCTCAATTTTGCTACTATTATATTATAGGTGTGAGGTGGTAGCTCATTGTTTTTATTTGCATTTCTCTCGTGAATAATGAGTTTGAGCATCCATTATAGTTTTCTGGAAAATTTCATATCCTTTGTACATTATTCTATTGGGATTGTTATCTTTCTCTCATTATCTTTCATTATCTTTCAAGAATTTCTCTTAAATTCTAGGTCTATGGTATCTAATATGGCATCCACTAGCCACATACAACTAAAATTAAAATTACTTAAAATCAAATTTAAAATTCAGTCCCTCAGTCACATAAGCTACATTTTATATGCTTAGTAGCCACATGTGACTATTGAGTACCACATTGGACAGCACAGATGTAGAATATTTTCATCATCACAGAAACGTCTATTGCACAGCACTGCTTCCAATATTAATTCTTAGTCAGCTTTGGACATGGAAAATACCTTCTCCCATTAATTTTTTTAACTTTTTTTTTTCTTTTTGAGACAGAGTCTTGCTCTGTTGCCTGAGCTAGAGTGCTGTGGCATCAGCCTAGCTCACAGCAACCTCAAACTCTTGGGCTCAAGCAATCCTCCTGCCTCAGCCTCCTGAGTAGCTGGGACTACAAGTGTGCACCATCACGTGTGGCTAATTTTTTTTTTTTTCTCTTTTTAGTTGCCCAGCTAATTTTTCTCTACTTTTAGTAGAGACAAGGTCTCACTCTTGCTCAGGCTGGTCTCAAACTCCTGACCTCAGGTGATCCTCCTGCCTTGGCCTCCCAGAGTGCTAGGATTACAGGCCTGAGCCACCACACCTGGCAGAAAGGATTATCTTGACTAGCCGATATATAAAATAGTATCCATTTACCTTGATCACTCTCTCTTTATCTAGCTTTTTCATTTTCATGGCCCTTATGACCACTTGACCCATATTCATTTGTAAATTTATTTATTACTGTCTTCTGTCATAGGAATATAAGGTCTGTGTGAAGGGAAACTTTTCAGTTTTGTTGACAGCTGAATCCTCAATAAATATTTGTTGAATGAATAAAGAAATCTCAATGGTAGATTTTTAAAAAATATTTTCTTTTGCCTTTCTGTATTGTTTCTATTTTCTCTGGTCTTTTGTATGTTTGTTTTGGTGTGTCTTTTTCAGATTGGAGGCTTTTCTCAGATGTCTGGTGATCCTTGATACTCTGTCCTGATTAAGAATGAAGAACTGGAAAGTTGATGGGATGCTCTGTTACTGAGTAGGGTTTTTGACTAATGGGTTTTATTATAGGTTAATGTGCAGTGAGCCAGTTTTTTTTGGAGGAAGAACCCTGAATGTCCATAACATTATTTTTTTTGGCTAGTCAGTAACTCCAAAGAAAAATACTTAAATCCCCTGCTTGGAGGTGTGCTGGAAGAAGGGAAAGTGCAGATATCTGGAGACTCTTACTTTGTAGAGTATAGACTTTAACTAAGCTTCCTCTTTTTAAGTCCATTGTTCCACTGTTGTACTCCTCTGGGCTGGTATCTAGTGGCCTTTCCCAGTAGCCTTTCTTTCTTGTATCTTGGGTCTCTTGAAAAGATTCAGTTGCCCAGAAGAACCACATCTCCATTTACAACTTTATTTCATCATTCTTTTTCAACTTTAGTATTATATTTCATGCATTCTCTATTTAGGGTATCCTGTTTACTTTCATGTTATCATCAAGGCATGTGTCAGAATAGGACGAATGTTTAGCCACCATGTTTCAATTACAGTATTGGTATTAAAAAGAAAAGTTCTAAGAGTTCTATTTTTTTTTTTCAATAAAGGGCTGCCAAAGCATAAGAGTTCTAAATTGGACATATTGGACATAGGTTTCTCCCAAAGGGTTGCTTATACTTCTGTGGCCTTTAGTTTTCTGTAAGCATGAAAGTGATAATGTAATGCAGAGAATACTAGCATAAATATTTTCAACTCTGCTTTGGGCTGTTAGAAGAAGCGTTTCACTCTGTGAAGTTTAAAATTATGATTATACCTCTTTTCCCAGAGTAATGCTAATAGTGCCCTTCTTTCATTCTCAGAAGTCTGTTTGGATGATAAATTACATAGCCACTTTATTTATGTATTTAATTAATTTATCACCACTGTACTAATGAGGATTTTTCCCCCTAATTATTATTTAATATTTAGATTTTTGCAGTTAGCATTGTTTATTGTTTTATCAGAAAAAGAAATTGATGTTAAAACAAGTATAAAAACTTCCAGAGTCTTTGATTAACTATTGTTCCATAAAGTCTGATTTTTTTTTTTTTTTTTGAGACAGATTCTTGCTCTTTTGCCCTGGCTAGAGTGCCGTGGCATCAGCCTAGCTCACAGCAACCTCAAACTCCTGGGCTCAAGCAATCCTTCTGCCTCAGCCTCCCGAGTAGCTGGGACTACAGGCATGCGCCACCATGCCCGGCTAATTTTTTCTATATGTTTTTAGTTGTCCAGATAATTTCTTTCTATTTTTTAGTAGAGACAGGGTCTCGCTCTTGCTCAGACAGAGTCTCACTTTGTTGCCCGGGCTAGAGTGAGTGCCGTGGCGTCAGCCTAGCTCACAGCAACCTCACACTCCTGGGCTCAAGCAATCCTACTGCCTCAGTCTCCCGAGTAGCTGGGACTACAGGCATGCACCCCCATGCCCAGCTAATTTTTTCTATATATATTTTTAGTTGGCCAGATAATTTCTTTCCTGCTCAGGCTGGTCTCGAACTCCTGACCTTGAGCAATCCACCTGCGTCGGCCTCCCAGAGTGCTAGGATTACAAGCGTGAGCCACCGCGCCTGGCCACGACCCTGTCTCTTAAAAACAAAACAAAATAGAACAAAAAAATGGATAATCTTATTCTTTTAGAATTTTTTTTTCTGTTTAAGATCTTTCTAAGCTCTTGTGGGCATTTAGGTTATTTCCTGGTTTATATCTTTATTCTGACTTGTGTTTTTACTAGTGTTATCTAGAAGATATGTCAACTCTTGGGCAAATATGTAGTGACTTCAAGGTGTACACTGCAATTGACTTCTGCTGTAAATCTTTGGTAAACTTAAGAACTTCGTGTGTTGTGGGTGTGTGTGTATTTACAAAAAAATTCTTCATCTCTTCAGTGTAGGGTAAAAAAATACCTCTGTTTGTGTAATTTTGGTTAGTTAGGGCTTTACTGAACTTTTTTGGTTATAAATTTTTTTGTTGTTGTTTCTTCAGTGGCCCGGACCTGTAACTTGATCCTGATTGTTCTGGATGTCCTGAAACCCTTGGGGCACAAGAAAATAATTGAAAACGAGCTGGAAGGCTTTGGCATTCGCTTGAACAGCAAACCTCCCAACATTGGCTTTAAGAAGAAAGACAAGGGAGGCATTAATCTCACGGCCACTGTAAGTGGAGAAGGTGACATGGGGCAGATTGCTGAAGGTACTGGAGTGGGGAATGGATTGAGGTGCAAGGACGTTGACCTTTTGTAATTTCGTTCATATTCCTGCACTAATTGAGATAACACAATGATGTTGTAATGACTGACAAGAAAAACTTCAAGATTAGGGTAGGAGAATCTTACCTTTGCAACTTCATTTCTTCTTTTGGGTTATCTATTTGCAATTATCTGGGAATGCCTACCCATCTTATGCTTGCGTGGAGTAGGTGGCTGCCAGTATCCTGTGTTTTCATTCATTTAGTACACATTAATAGATCATGTACCATGGGCCAAGCATTGTTTAGGCTCTAGGCCAGAACGGGGGAGTGGAGGAATGGAAGAGGGATCAAAATAGACAAAAGCCCCTGCTCTTATATTGGGCAGAATAGCAAACAAAATAAATGAGTAAAATATAGTGTATTAGACAATGATAAATCTAAGAAGAAAAGCAGGGAGAGGGGATAGAGGTGTTGGTGTGAGAGTTGTAGTTTTAAGTAGGTTGGTCAGGAAAGTCTTCACTGAGGTGACAAGAAAGTGTGAATCAAATGGATATCTTGGAGAAGAGCATTTCTTTTTTTTTTTTTTTGTTTTTTTGAGACAGAGTCTCACTCTGTTGCCCGGGCTAGAGTGAGTGCCGTGGCATCAGCCTAGCTCACAGCAACCTCAAACTCCTGGGCTTAAGTGATCCTACTGCCTCAGCCTCCCGAGTAGCTGGGACTACAGGCATGCGCCACCATGCCCAGCTAATTTTTTCTATGTATATATTTTTAGCTGTCCATATTTCTTTCTATTTTTAGTAGAGACGGGGTCTCGCTCTTGCTCAGGCTGGTCTCGAACTCCTGAGCTCAAACGATCCGCCCGCCTCGGCCTCCCAGAGTACTAGGATTACAGGCGTGAGCCACCTCACCCGGCCGAGAAGAGCATTTCTTTAGAGGGAACATACATGTGCAAAAGCCCGGAGGTAGAGCATGCTTTTGCATGGCTGAGGAACAGCAGAGTGAACAAGTAGGAGAGCATTAAGAAATGAAGTCATAGCATTGGGCCATATATGCTTTTACTTTATAGGAGACGGGTAACTATTGGTTGGGTTCTGATCCCCAGAGTAAACATGATTTGACTTAGGTTTTAATAGAATCATTCTGGCTGTTGTGTTGAGAATAGACTGCAATGAGTTAAGAGCAGAAACAGAGAAATCATTTAAGAGGTTATTATAATAATCCAGTCAAGAGGTGATGGCTTCTGTGTTGTATGAAGGGAGAGGTTAGCAGTCTCCTTGATAAGGATGGAAGAGGCTCAGATGTCGGACAGATGTGGGTGGGGGAGGGGATGGGTGTATACATACACAGTGACATGCGCACTGTCTAGGGGATGGACACGTTTGAAGCTCTGACTCGGGGCGGGGGGGCGGGGGAGGCAAGGGCAATATACGTAACCTAAACTTTTGTACCCCCACAATATGCTGAAATAATAATAAAAATAAAAAATAAATAAAATTCTAGTATCTAAAGCTCTTGAAGGTAGATGCCATATTTTATACCCCATCTAGTTAAGTGCTTTGCTAGATTTGTTGATTGAATAAATGAATGACAAGCTGGAAAAAAAAAAAAGGATGGAGGAGGCCCTCAGGCCTGACAACACACATACATTCAAGGCATTGCCACCTACTTGTGGCATCTCACCACTCCCTGACGTTGCCAGTTGACCAGCCCTGGAGTGGTCTGGTGTTTCCCGTATGAGATCCAAGTAGCTGCAACCTACTTTGGCTTTCTGCTGGGGTCATGTGCCTCTGCCCTTAGGTAATAGCAGAAAGGGGAGGAAGATCCCTATCCTTCACTTTCCCCACTAGACCCTTCTGGTACCATATCCTCTTTTGCTCAGTTGTCTTCTCAAAGCAATTTCTACCCCTGTTGTTCCCCAAGAGCTGGAGCCCATGCCCTACCACACGTGTATGCATGGATATGCCCAGGATTTGACTTAGGCCTTCAAACTTTGCATAGTAGCTGCTACTGGCCATTTTTTTTTTTTTTTTTTTTTGAGACAGAGTCTCTCTTTGTTGCCCGGGCTAGAGTGAGTGCTGTGGCGTCAGCCTAGCTCACAGCAACCTCAAACTCCTCGGCTTAAGCGATCGTATTGCCTCAGCCTCCTGAGTAGCTGGGACTACAGGCATGCGCCACCATGCCCGGCTAATTTTTTCTATATATATTTTCAGTTGTCCAGCTAATTTCTTTCTATTTTTAGTAGAGACGGGGTCTCGCTCTTGCTCAGGCTGGTCTCGAACTCCTGACCTCGAGTGATCCACCCACCTCGGCCTCCCAGAGTGCTAGGATTACAGGCGTGAGCCACCACGCCCAGCCTGCTACTGGCTTTTTTAGATAATGCTCTCATATTACTCTCCTGGAGGCTCATGTTTTGCCTCACCTAAAGCACTAGAGACCAAACAAGAATAAGCCCAATACCTCTTAGGCTTTATTTAACACCATAATGTTTTAAGAATAAAGAGAAATATGAAATGAAAAAAAAAGGAAGTGATGGCTTTTTAGACTAGGGGTAACAGTGGAAGAGATGAGAAGTGGTCGATTATGGAAAGAATTTGAAAGTAGCTGATAGGAATTACAGCGAGATTCAATATGGATTGTGAGAGAGAGATGACTGTAAGTTTTGTGCTGAGCTAGAAAAATGAACTCTTATTATTAATACTAAAATGGTAGGGCTTTGGGTAGAGTAGGTTCGGAGGGGAGGGGAAGATCAGGATGTTAAGTTTGAGATGCCAATTAGACATCCAAGTGTTTCTGTCAGGAAGGCGTCATGTGTCTGAGAATCATCTGGGCTAGAGATAAAAGTTTGGTGGTTATTGACTTTACTGCTTTGAGCCTGGCTGAGATCACCAAGGAAATGAATATATTAATAAATAGAAAAGAAAGGAGGTTCAAGGATATAAGACTTCTCAGACAGAGAGGGAGAAGGAACACAAAAAGAGTTTAGAATCTTGGAAGCCAAGTAAAGAAAGTGTTTCAGATAGAAAGAGTGACTAGTTCTGTCAAATGCTGCTGCTTTGTCAGAGAATTGAGGATTGAAAATTTCCTACTGAATTTAACATTCTAGGGTCCAGTTGATTTGACTGGCATATATTTAAGCTATCTTGCCCAGAAGATCTTTCCCATTATCCTGTCATAATGTTTGAATTTGAGCATTCAGGATTTTTTCTGTATTAGTTTGCTAGAGTTGCCATAATAAAGTACCAGAGACCGGGTGGCCTAAACAACAGAAATTTATTTTTCACAACTCTGGAGGCCAGAAGTCTGAGATCAAGGCGATAGCAGGGTTGGTTTCTTCTGAGGCTTTCCTCCTTGGCTTGCAGATGTGTCTTCACGTGGTCTTTCCTCTGTGTGTGTGTCCTAATATCCTTTTCTCATAAGGACAGCAGTCATACTGGATTAGGGCTCTACCCTAATCACCTCATTCTAATTTAATTACCCCCTTAAAAACCCTATCTCCAAATACAGGTACTTTCTGAGATACTGGCGTTAGGACTTATATGAATTATTACTGGGAGGGGGGCATATAATTTAGCCCATAACATCTTCCTTTGAGTTTGGAAAAATTTTTAGGTTTTATTTCCTACTAGAAGTCAGTGACTCTCATCCAGATGTCTTTAGTAGTGAGTTTGCATCTTAGCTAGAATTATCCAGGCACATGGATAGGTACTCTTGGCAATTTTTTGTGTGTCTGTGTGTGCCCTAATTATTGTTTCCTATGCTCATTCAGTGCCCTCAGAGTGAGCTGGATGCTGAAACTGTGAAGAGCATTCTGGCTGAATACAAAATTCATAATGCTGATGTGACTCTTCGTAGTGATGCCACAGCTGATGACCTCATTGATGTTGTGGAAGGAAACAGGTACTAAGTGTGCAGTCTGTGCCTAATTTTGAATTTGGATCATGAAATCTGGCAGACATAGATTCTAACTCCATTTGTGCTACTATCTCAAATAATAGTGGGCCTTGGTTTCTTTAGCTGTAAAATGAGGGATTGGTTTTTATTTCTAACATCCTTTCTTGCTTTGAAATTTGATTATGATAGCCAAGTTCCCCATTTCAGTTACTTGTTGTGAACTAGGCTGTGATAGTCAAAGAGAGTAGGTCAGTCTGCCCTCCCAGAATTAATGAATCTGAGAAGTCTTATAGGCTGCCCTACAGAAGTCAGAGCAGATCAGGCTGTGTTTGTTTTCTCCAACCTCAAATAGCTAAATACCTAGTCCATGAAACATTACTGTTATTAATAATAATTTAAACCATTGTTAACATTATTGCTAGTATTTGTATATAATATTTTTTAGTTGCTTTCCTGTTCATTTGTTCCTATTTGTTAGATGAATTTATTTGATCCTCATTTGCAAACAAACAAAAGCTAATGAATGCTTTGAGTTAGGCATTTTACAAGTGAGACAACTAAAGCCTGGAAGTTGTGGTTTGGCCTAATTATTAGTTACTTTAGCTGCCATATTTATTGGACACTAGGAATGACATTGCTAGATGCTATGTTTAAAAAATGTATTTTGGCCGATCGTGGTGGCTCATGCCTGTAATTACACTCTGGGAGGCCGAGGTGGGAGGATTGAGGTCAGCAGTTTGAGCCTAGCCTGTGCAAGAGTGAGACCCTGTCTCTACTAAAAATAGAAAAATTAGTTGGGCGTGGTGGCTCCTGCCTGTAATCCCAGCTACTGGGGAGGCTGAGGCAGGAGAGGGAGGAAGGGTGGGAGGGAGGCAGGGATTTACAAAAAATAGAAAAATCATCTAGGAGTGCTAGCGTGCACTTGTAGTGCTAGCTACTTGGGAAGCCTGAGGCAGGAGGATTGCTTGAGCCCAGCAGTTTGAGGTTGCAGTGAACTATGATGACACCACTGCACTCTAGCCCTGGTGACAGAGCAAGACACTGTCTCAAAAGAAAATTTATGAAATATTCTTAAAACAGTTTATATTCTTAAGTTAACTCTGAGAAAGATTAAGTGACTTGCCCCGGGACACATACTGTCAGCCCTCCATATCTGCTTGGGAGTGGTTCCAGAAGCCCCTGCAGATACCACAATCTTTGGATACTCAAGTCCCTTATATAAAATGGTATAATACAGTTGTTGTTCCATATGCATGAATTTTGATCTGCAATTGGTTGAATCCATGGATGCCAAACCTGTGTGTGTGGAGGGCCAATCGTATATAGAAGATGACAGAACTGGGATTAGAATCAGTCTGGGCACTTCAAAGCTTGTATTCCTTCCACTGCAGCATGCTTTCCCAGTAATTAGCTTTATAGCTGGGACTAGGGCCTGAATTTTGTTACTTTTCAACCCATAGTTCACTTTTTGGAGTTTCTACTTATTTTGGTAGGAAGCTCTTTTTGAGGAGGAGAAGCTCATCTGCTGCCTATGATCCCTTTTGAGAGCCACTGATTTGGGTCTGGGTGAGGGCAGTGCTGGTAATCAATCAATCAGACAGTTTCGTCAGCAGCTGTAGACTAATACCCTTTATTTCTTCTACTTCTGTAGAGTTTATATCCCCTGTATCTATGTGTTAAATAAGATTGACCAGATCTCCATTGAGGAATTGGATATTATCTATAAGGTGCCTCACTGCGTACCTATCTCAGCCCATCACCGCTGGAATTTTGATGACTTGTTGGAAAAGATCTGGGACTATCTGAAACTAGTGAGAATGTAAGTCTTTGTGGATAGGGTAATGTTGCTGCAGAAATTAAACCAGACTGTCCAAAAATGATAACCTCTGAAGCTCATTAACAAAATCTGGCTCATTTGAAAATAATTAATAAATTGGTTCCTACGATCTACTAGGTCATATTGAAGGCACTTTCTTCCTCAGGTTGGAGGTTATCCTGGTCTGATCTCAGGGGTGGTGGAGGGTTGGTTTGCATTCAACACATGAGATATGCTAAGAAGGTGACTACCTCTGTGCCCTCTCTGTTCTAGTTACACCAAACCCAAAGGCCAGTTACCAGATTACACATCTCCAGTGGTGCTGCCTTACTCCAGAACCACAGTGGAGGATTTCTGCATGAAGATTCACAAAAATCTTATCAAGGAATTTAAATAGTAAGTATCATGGGCATGTGGTGCTTTCTTTTTCTTGTAAGTTACTGATTTCACTAATTCTTAGGATAGCATTAAAGAATCCAGGCAGCAGGGAGGCTGCTGAAATGCTTGCTTGGTTAGAGCTCTGCAATGTCTTCTTAAAAGCGTGCCTAGTTGGAGCAGGAAGAGGTCCAAAAACCTTTTCAGGTCAGGAGGGCTGATGGTACAGATGACCCTGATTTTCCCTCAATTCATCTTCCTCTTGGCAACAAGGGTATTAATTCTTTTTGCCAATGTCATACTGGCCTCCACTGGGGTCTGAATCCCCCTCTAAACCTTAAGTATGGGCAAACACCCTGCTAATCTCTCTCATAGATTTCACTGCTGATACACGTTGAAAATTTTTAATGTTTTATTTTGAACTAATTTTTTAAAAAATATTTTTTTATTTTTTAAAGATGGGATCTTGCTGTGTTGCTCAGGCTGGATTCAAACTCCTGGGCTCAAGTGATCCTCCCCTCTCAGCCTCTCAAGTAGCTGGAACTACAGGCGCCTGCCACCACGCCTGGCTCTATTTTGAACTAATTTTAGACTTAAAAAGTTGCAAATATAATAAAAACCATTCCCTTTTATCCCTCACGCCACTTTTAATGTTAACAGCTCACCTTACTATAGTACAATTATCAGGAATAGGACATTGGCATTGGTGCAATATTATTAACTAAACTGTAGACCTTATTTGAATTTTACTACTTTTTCTTCTAGTGTCATTTTTGTGTTCCAAGAACCTATACAACATCTAGTTGTTATTTGTCTATAGTCTTCCAGTGTTCTAGTCTCCCAGTAATGTTTCCTTAGATTTTCACTGTTGTTGATGAGCTTGACACTTTTGAAGAGTGTTCAACAGTTATTTTGTCACTTATTCCTCACGTTGAGTTTATCTGATGTTCTACTATGATTGAAGTGAGATTATGCGTTTTTGTTTTTTTTTTGAGACAGAGTCTCACTCTGTTGCCCGGGCTAGAGTGAGTGCCATGGCGTCCTCCTAGCTCACAGCAACCTCAAACTCCTGGGCTCAAGCGATCCTACTGCCTCAGCCTCCCAAGTAGCTGGGACTACAGGCATGCGCCACCATGCCTGGCTAATTTTTTTCTATATATTTTTAGTTGGCCAGATAATTTCTTTCTATTTTTAGTAGAGACGGGGTCTCGCTCTTGCTCAGGCTGGTCTCGGAACTCCTGAGCTCAAACGATCCACCCGCCTTGGCCTCCCAAGTGCTAGAATTACAGGCGTGACCCACCATGCCCAGCCAAAGATTATGTGTTTTTGGTAATCCCACAAAAATGATGATGTGTCCTTAGTGCATCATATTATGGGATTCATTGATGTCAATATAACTTACTGATATTATTTGCCTTGATCACTTGGTTAAATTGGTATAGGCGGGTTTCTCCACTGTAGATAGTATTTTTCTCTCTGTATTTGATAAGTATCTTGGGGGAGATACTTTGAGAGTATGCAAATACTGTTTCTCTTCAAATTTTTATCTGTTGATTTTAGCATTTATTGGTGAAGAATGTCTGTGGCATTTATTACTGTGGTGTTATTTTGTTACTCAAATTATTCCAGCTTTGGCCATTAGGAACTTCTTCATGTTGGCTGCTGTGTTCTTTTGATCTTATTATTATTATTATTATTATTATTTTGAACATTTCCTTACTTTTTGGCACTACATAGATGTTCCTGGTTGACATTGATTTTACCTGGACCAGCCCTGGAATCAGTCACTTCTCCGGGGATCCCTGGTTTTCAAGATCTGGGTACTAGTTTGTTCATTTTTTAGTAGGTTATCATTGCTTGTAGGCCCTCTCAGCAGATAGATAGGAAATATATATATGGATACCAACCATGTTTACGTACACATCTATATTTCTGTATCTAATCCTTCCTATCTATTCATCCATCCATCTTTCTTGAAAACCATGAGATTATACTGTTACCTCTAATTCCAGTTCAATACCACAGGGTTTATTTTAGCCTTTCCTCCTATTTTTAACTTTTCTCCAACAATGAGAAACCCATATGTTATCTATTTACTTATTTTTAAAATTCTATTCCAACCCATGGAGAAGCAGGAAAGAAAATAATAAAAAAACAAAAAAAAATAAAATTCTAGTGGTTCACAATTTCAACCTATAATCCTGTGAGGAATAGTTTAACTGGATTACAGTATTTATGAATAACTCTTTTAATGTTTATAGGCTGAAAATTTCAAAATTGTTTTAAAAGCAAAGGAAGAAAATAGAAAATAACTGTAGAAAATCAGGAAAGCATAGAAATAGTGATGTTTTCAAAATACTTGTTTCTGATACTAAGCATACTAAGAGAGTGAAGGGTTTTTTTTTTTTTTTATTATTAATAAGAGAGAGGGTCTCACTCTGTCACCCAGACTGGAGTGCAGTGGTGTGGTGTTGATCATAGCTCACTGCAGCCTCAAACTCTTGGGCTCAAGCAATCCTCCTGCCTCAGCCTCTGGAGTAGCTGGGACTATGGGAGCATGCTACCACACCTGGCTAATTTTTTTTACTTTTTGTAGACAAGGTCTTACTGTGTTGCCCAGGCTGGTCTAGAACTCCTGGCCTTAAGTAATCCTCCCACCTCGGCCTCCCAATGTGCTGGGATTACAGGCATGACCCATTGCACCTGGTCTGAAGTACTTCATTGATCTTCATGTTCTTTTATCTAAAACAACTATATTCCATGTATAGGTGCTAATTTCCACTACACTCAAAGCATTCTACTTTGGCAATTACTTGAATTGGTGAAGATGACTCTTGGAAAAAGTTAGGCATTGTCCTTTTGCAAAATTCATAGATTTTTATATATAGCTCCTAACTTCCATGGTGGCAGAACACTGTGCAAAGTCTCTAGAACTGTAAGTTTACCAGGAAATTAAAGCAGAGGGGAGAAAAATATTGTAGAGAAAAGACATGTCAAGCCAAATATAATTTTATTTGGTCACTATTTTCCTATTTTGTTTTCTTTCTCTTTAATTATTGCAGAAATAGCTTTTTTTTTTTTTTTTTTTTTTTTTTTTTTTTGAGACATTATCTTGCCCTGTTGCCTGGGCCAGAGTACAGTGGTGTCATCATAGCTCACTGCAACCTCAAACTCCTGGGCTCAAGTGATCCTCCTGCCTCAGCCTCCTGAGTAGCTGGGACTATAAAGTGCGTGCCATTCTGCCCAGCTAATTTTTCTCTTTTTAGTAGAAATGGGATCTTGCTCTCGCTCAAGCTGGTCTGGAACTCCTGAGCTCAAGTGGTCCTCCCACCTTAGATTCCCAGAGTACTAGGATTACAGGCGTGAGCCACCATGGCTGGCCAGAAATAGCATTTTTAGCCATCTTAGTAATAGAAAAAAATTAGCTTCAGGCCTGCTAATTGTAACATTTGTCCCTTTTCCACTTTCTTCATGTTCTTGACCATATGTATATATCCTTTGATCATTTACAAGTTTTCCTTGTGTTCTAAGATATACTGTATATCATCTTTTAACCATATTTCCTAGTTTTTGCTACTTTAGGTAGATTTGGTCTTCAGACATTTTCCTTTTTATTTCTTTACTCTAGAAGTTAGGATTAATGATCATAAGGCTTTTGATAAATGTTTTGCTGCATTGCTTTCCAAAAGGGCTGAGCCATTTACATTGTCATCATCACAGTAGGAGGCAGTGACTTGACCGTAGGCAATGAGTGTTATTGTGAAAAACTAGTTTTCTATCATAGTTTAAGATAGTAAAATGGTCACCTTGCATTTATCTATTTACTTGTTAATACATTTGAAAAATTTTATGTTTGTTTTACTAATTGTTATATCTGTTCCTGATACTTGTCTGTGTTTTTAAAAGAGTGGTATCTTGTCTAGTGATTTTGTTTTGGAATACAGATTTTAAAGAGGTTGTAGTACAATGACAATATAATAGCAGTATGGTCACCTTTCTTTTTAATTGACGGAGTCTTGCTCTGTTACCTGGGCTAGAGTGCAATGGCCTTATCATAGCTCACTGCAACGTCAAACTCCTGGGCTCAAGTGATTCCTCTGCCTCAGCCTCCCAAGTAGCTGGGACTACAGGCGTGTGCCACCGTGCTGGGCTAATTTTTCTATTTTGTGTAAAGATGGGGTCTCGCTTTTACTTAGACAGGTCATGAATTCCTGGCCTCAAGCAGTCCTCCTGCCTCGGCCTCCCAGAGTGCTAGGATTATAGGCATGAGCCACTGCTGCCTGGCCTCGTTCACCAGTTTTCATCACTAGCACAATATGTTCTTAATTTTGGAGGCCCATGGATAAAAATTACCTTCATATATTCCAGTAAATCAGGAAGACATACCAATTACAGTTTCTTGATAGAGAGGGAGGCTAGCCCTAATTTCTTATCACTACCCACTGATGGGTTTCAGTAGACCCAACAAAAACAGGTATTCTTTAACAGTCTGTAACTGACTTTACATCTCTAAGAATCAGTCTTCAATCTGAATTTTTCAGGGTATTTCTTTGTAACAAATCCATGCTCTCTTATTTTAAACTAGTCTCCTTATACCCATTTGTGTCTTTTGTCTTTCTTAAACTGGCTCTGGAACAAGAAGAAACACACAGCTTCCAAAAGTCTTTGCCACCTTGTAAAGGCTTTATTTAGTGTGCCAGGTTGCTGGTGAAGATAAACCTCTGGGCTTTGAGTGTGGTTCTTGATGTGGGAGAGGGGCTTTTGGCTATTGCAGGTCTGTGGCTCTTAAGAGCTGTGATGCTAAATCTGAACATAAGGGTGGCACCCAGGCAAATAGGTCAGAAGCTAGGTTATTCTTTGTACTGACTGTTCTTTTTTCCCTTCTATACAGCGCTCTGGTCTGGGGTCTGTCTGTGAAACACAATCCTCAGAAAGTGGGTAAAGACCATACGTTGGAGGACGAGGATGTCATTCAGATTGTGAAGAAGTGAAACCTTCCCCTTTCCCCATCTGCTGGGCCAACCACAGCAGCTTTCCCCATGACCAAGCACCCCACCCTCAACTCCGTCTAGCTTTGGCAGCCACTGGATCAGGATTCCGGGGAGGGAATTGGAGGCACCCAAACTGGAACTTCACTTGTCTTACTTTGGTGTCACTCACCTTCTATGTTGAACTGCATAAAAGACCTGGTAGGCTGGTCAGCTACGTGCATCCAGTTCATGTGTCATTGTCAGCATTTGTTTGGGGATGGGCTGAATGAGTCAAGGTGTGTACAGTGACACAGCTGCAGAAGGGATACTTGACTTGGGAGCTTGGTCTTGAGTATGAAATGGATAAAATGTGATATGTAATACTTTATTTGATATTTAGTTATAGGAAACTCTTCCAACTGGATGTGGCCTTCAGTCCTTTCGAATAGTCTTTCCCACATGATACTGAAGAGAGGAAGGACTTGATGTAAGTTAACTGATTATTCTGTGCCAGGCTAGACCATTTGGGAGATGGTGTAGTGTGGCACTTCAGTCCAGTACTCTGACCAGGCAGATGGGGTTTGAATTGCAGTTCAACCTTTATTTAATTAGCTTTGGAACGCTAAACAAAATTACCCAACCTCTATGAACCTTAGTTTCCTCCTGTAATATGGGGATAGTAATAGCACTTACCTTCGGGGGTGGTAATTGTTAGTATGAAGGGAGATGGTACTTGTGAATTTCTTAGCACAGTATCTGGCATATAAGTAGTCAGAGTGAATAATGGTTCTTTTTTTCCCAGGCCCTTTCCTTTAGTGGGCTCCCTGTCTGTCCTAGGCAGAGCACAGCTGTGTATCATCAGTGTTGGGCTGAATATTGAGCTGAACCATGCTGCCAGCTGGGCCACTAAGAGCCTCCTTTCCTGTAGCCCAGCCTTTCTGCTTGAACCCCCATGGCAGTCCTGGCCCCAACCATGTAACTTGGGCAAAGGCATGAAGGCAGAACACTGCACATGAGGCAACCAATGTGATCTGAGCAGAAGGTTTGTGCGTGTACATATGTGTGTATACATGGGAGGTAGGAAGTTAGGTTAGGAGGAGGGTTGGTGTCAGGACTACTTGAGAGGACGCTAAGGACATAATCAGAAGTTTTGGGGGCTGGAAATAAGGGAATTTAAGGGGATTGCTCTGATTATGTGAAATTGAATGGCAAAAATCTTGGTGTGGTGGGCTAGTGAGAACATAGGCAGAGGGAAGGTGTGGGCACATATGTACAGAGGAGAAATCTAAACTTGGTAACTGATTGACTTGCTCTTTGGAAGAAGTCATAGGTTATTTCAGTATGGACTACAGAGATGATAGAGTAGAGGTCGTCCCTGAGAAAATCAGGAAGGGGGAACATGTTTGCAGGAAGTCAGAATTTGATTGTCTTCAAATGAGGCAAGCTAGAGCTTTTAGCAGGTTGTGAGGGATGGGGATGTGGGATTATTCACATACTCAGTCTTTGTCCAGTGCTTGTTCCCTTTGCTGCCCTAGTGACAAATGTTTCCCTTTGACAGTCTTCCTGGAGTTTGGGCTTAGCACTATCCCCAGACTCACGAAATAAGCCCCTCAGGCCAGGTATGGTATCCTAGTTACTTTTCAAGATAAAAACCTTGATATCACTGGTGTATTCATGGTAGAGGCCATGATCTAGAGCTTGCCCCCTCTGCAGGGTAACAGGGAAACACTGCCTTTCCGAGCGATGGGATTTCCAGCATGGTTTGCTCTCCAGCCAGAACATAGTGGGTTTTGGAGAATTCTTCATGCCAAAATTCCCTTTCACTGAGCAAGCATTTAGCATTGCCAGGATGGTGGGGAAAAGTTGCTGACATCCAGTTCATCCAAGGCCTCAGGATGTGCTATGAATAGGCCTTGGGTCCATCATTCAGCACTCTCCTCTCCACTTGATCCGTGGCCCCCTAATCCATGAGGAGAATATTATCCTACTTTCCCTTCTTTCTCCTCTGGACTTGGCAATTCTGAGAGAGGGGTACAGTTTGGTGTTAGGAATGATGCTTGGGGTAGACAGCTATGGAGGTATATTTCTACAGGCTGTCACAGCATGACTTGAATTTCCTGTGCCATTTACATATTCTTTCCTGACCTTAGTACAACTAAGCCCACTGTTCTGTGCCATTAGCTAGTTAGAATGCTTTTAGCTGCATTTAACAGAAAGCACTAACTTAACCAGCTAAAATGGATGGGAACTTGGTCTCTCACAGAGGTTGTCTGGAGCTTAAATGGGTTCATGGCAGCTATTGTGTCATTGGGGGTCCAGGTTTTTTTCCATCAAACTAATCTGTTGGCAGTTGGATCCCCTCACAAGTCACACCATGTCTGCTGCAGTCCCAGGCTGTGTCAGCATCCAGAAGGTAATAAAGAGGGCTGAATCTTACCTTTTTGGAAAGCCAGTTCCCAGAAACCACCTAGCCTGTTTGTCCTTGTGTCTCGTGGCCTCAGTTGAATCACATGTCCATTCTTGAATCAGTTGTTGGTAAAGGGAATAGAATTATTTATGTTTGTATTTCTCTGTCTTTCACAAAGAAAAGGCCAGTGGACCTGACTTCCCTTCTCTCTTAATAGAGCCTGGCTCTTAAGACAGTCAATAGCTATCTCCTGAAAGAAGGCCTGGATGCACTTTCCATTCATTTTATTCCCAGTTTTTTCCTATGTTGCTTAGGCTGGTCTCGAGCTCCTGGCCTAGAGTGATCCTCCAAAGTGCTAGGATTACAGGCATGAGCCACTGTACCTGGACAGCATCAGAATCTTGAAGGAGGGTCTATATAGAGAAATTAGACTTTAATGGGTTAAATCAGAACTCTGAGCTAGACAAACAGGATACCCCAGTAAACATGATTTGTTTGGGAGAAACTACTAGCGTATTACATGATTCCCCAATAAATAAATTATTTTCACTACGTGGGTTCAATCTTGGAAATTAAGCTATAGATATCCTGGTATTAGCCATAAGGCTACCTATAGGCTCAGCCCAGCCAAAAATGATCCACTGGGGTCTTTAAGGTTCAAGGAAGGAGGCCATAGCTTCATCCTCCTAAATCAAGACGGAGTTAAATTCTATGAGTTTTAAAATTAAAACTTCAGATCCGTTCCCTCAAGGAAAACATTGAACCTCATAGCACAGCTGGTTAGAAATGAGGAATGGATTCAGGAAGGAAATAGGGAATGGATTCAGGAAGGAAATAAACAACACCTTTCACTTCATCCACACACTTAACATATGCAGCTTTAATCAACCAAAAGAAAAAAGTCCCAAATGTACAAGTGAAAAAAATCCAAACTGTTGACACAGGCTTAACTAATATCAGCTACTTTTATGTACAGCTGTATAAGTTCAAAAAAGCTATCCTATATGTATATACAAAAGTTGTTTATACACAGGTCTGTACATAAGGTTCTATACATTTATTCCTCAGAACCCTTAGGTGCCACCTCTTAGTGAGGACACCAACACTTCATTCACATATCTTACAAAAAAGAAAGACTGTTTCCA
>CM052452.1:17491631-17514238 GCA_028533085.1 Varecia variegata
AATTCATCCACACTGATGACTTTGGCGGGCATGGATGGCAGGGGCTGCTGTAGCACATCAGAGCCAAACCATTTGGCGAGGCCCACTGGGGAGCTGCTCCTCTGGCTGGGGCGGTGCTCCAGCTGGGAGTGCATGTGAGGCAGGCCTGAGCGGCTGGGCACGTTCTGAGGCGGCGTCTGAACACTGACAGCTGCTGCCTGGGAACCAGAGCCTGGAGGATGCAGAACTGTGGAGATAAGCAGGGTTATCGTCCACAGCATGAGAGGGAAGGAAGGTAGTTCTTTATTAGGCCCTGCTTGATTCAAACCCTATCCAAACAGAAGTCTTTACCAGAGGATTTATTCTAGGGGTTCTTTAGAAAACTCCCCTGAAAAATGTCAGAAGAGAGTACCTTGAAAAGCTGAGCTATTCAGAAGCCATCAATATTGAAAACTCACCCTGGATGACATGACCACTACCTTCCCATGGCAATTAACTGGATCACAGTATCAGTAACGTGAGCTGGTGAGAGGGCATCTACACTGTGCAGGCCCCATGCTGAACCTGTGTTGGGAGGATTCTCAGCCTTCTCTCTTAACAGGACAAGGAAAGCCAGAGCCCTTAACTTGGCTCTCCACTGTCTTCGCGGGAACTGTAATCCTAAATTCCACAGAAGTCAGTTTACTTTATCCTATTCTCGGGTTAACCCTTGCCCTAATCTTGCTAGGACAAGTTAAACCATGAAGTGTCAGTATCAATTCATCTTCACCAGAAACTGGTCCTAAAAGCTTCAAGATGACTGAAACCCATCCCACACTCACCTAGCCCATTCCTGAACTTACCTGAGCGCTGTAGCTGCTGTTGCATCATTGCCAGATGCAGCGGGGTCCCAGGTCGAGGGTTCAAGAGAGGGTGACTAGCAGCAGGTAAAGGGTAAAAGGGCTGACCCAGGATTGGGCCGGATATTCCTTGTAAATGAGTCAGGTCCATCCCAGGAGGAAGCACACCTATTGAGCAAAAAACCCAAACTACTGAGTAGTCGTCTTAATGTTATGTGGAAATTTTCAAGCTTGGATGTACAGTTGCTGATCTGCAAGTTTATTAAGAATGAAGAGTGCTCAAGCTAGGCTCCGAATCTTTTAATGGACTAAGGGATGGACTGGATTGGACCCACTGCTCACCAGTTAGATGGAAGAATCTAGTAACATCTTTCTGGGGATGAAACCCCCCCCACAGGATAGCAATTCATCAGTGCCAGCAACTGTTGTCACATGCCAATTCCACAGACCCACACCCAAGACAGATCATAAACTCACCAGCTTGGAGCAAACTTGGAAGATGTTGTGGATGTACTCCTTGGGCCAGCATCCTTTGCACCAACCCTGGGTGAAGCTGGTGAGCAGGCCGAACGATAGGGACATGGGGGACGAGGGGAACTTGGTGGACAGGGCGGAGAAAAGGTGTTCCTGGAACTGGGGATGCCAAGGTGGGTGTTTTTCTCCCAGTTGCTTTAGGTCGATAATCCTGTTCTTTGGTGTAACGGTTGGTCTGGGACAGTGGGGTGGAACATGAAGACCGCTGTAACGTTGACAGTTTGGGATTTGTAGTGGGAGAAGAGTCTCGATCGACATTGGGTACAGAGTTGGACGACAGGAGTTTTTCTGTAAGGATCCAGACACAAAGAAAATTTTGGCAAACCTCTCCCAAACACTTTGTCCTCCTAATGGTCAAGTAAACCTCATTTCTTAAGCAGCTCACAATTTTATTTGATCTCTTTAACAATTTTAGAGGACTGCATGGTAAGGACCATCATTTGCTTTATAAATAGGACCAGAAGATGAACTGTTGGGCACTCTGCTCTGCCCAAATGGCTGTGGCCTGGATCTATATGGGAGCTAGTCTCATCCTAGTCAGATGTTTGTGATTAACATGCTTTTTAGCCTAAGGGGGGGAAATCAAACTAAAATTATGCAAATCCATCACAACAGAAAATTTAAACAGCAATTACACTCTGGTCAAAGACTCTGAACTGTCCAACAGGACTTTCTCCACACCCTCCCACCCCCAGATTTCTCAAGCACAGGGAAAAAACTCTCAGACCAGTACTCTAAACCTGTATTATTAGAATCGGTGTGTCACCATGTCCTTCACAAACCCTACTGTGTAACTCCTAAAAGCCTCTCACATGTTTTCTGGGTAAGTCTCCACGGACAGGAGAGAACCTTTCAGAAGTAAAACTGGCTGAACTACATTTGCCAAATCACTAATTATTCAATGTGGAAGCACTCTGATTGGTCAGAATTTTAAACAGCCAAGCAAATGTGAGCTAGTCCAACTGTTCTCACTGTCACAGAACTGCAGCCCAGAGAAGCCAGGGGTGTTGCCCAGGGCTTTGTAGAGAATCAGGGTCAGGATGGTGAGCATGCAGGCCCGTGTTCTCTCTGTCACATACTTTCTTGAGCAGTACTCTCAGCAGCTCTGCAGTACCTTCACTGGCCTTTTGAGTATCCTCTTTACTATCACCAAGAGCTGTTTTTCCAGATACTGGCTCCTCCTTGCTTTTCTCTTTGCTCTCATACATCTTACGAATCACTGAAGTAGGGGTAAAGGAAGGAGACAGCTGTGGAGAAAAACAATTGGCATTAGCACATTCTCTAAGCACCTTTTCCTAATATGAAGCCAGACTTAACTGGCCAAGCTACTCAACAAAGAGTCCCCATATTGCCTATATGGTAGCAAAGTCCAACTCCAATGGTGTGGTCTGTAGCTGCTGGAAGAAAAACACAATGGGGCAAATAGGCAGTGTCCCAAATGCATCATCCCTTGCTCACGGCACTGACAATGGGGACCTGCCTATGTAGCCTCTGCTTCACACATTTCCCCAGCTGGGATTAGGCTGGGAAGGGAAGAAGGGAAGAACAGGGCTAGAAATACACCTTGGCACAACAGCCCCTCCTTCTGGGAAAGGACATTTCAGAGACAATCTCAGAACCTAAATTAATCCATACTTGTAATATTTCCCTTCTTAATGTGGCTACCAGAAATGTCACAATTATCTCAATAGTCTCCTCAGCCATTAGGATTCATCACTTGGAATCATTTGTTTCATCTCTTCACTGTCTTTCTATTTTGATGATTGATCATGCATGCACCTTTTCTCATTAAACCGTCCCACATCCTTGATGGCAGGAGATGACAGGTTATGGCTTACAAACCAAAAAGCTACCAAGGTGACTGGTACAAAGACCCACTTGAGGTCCTAAAGCACATAGCAAGACTCCCCTGTTTATCAGCTTTGATGATGGTAAAGGTCTGTGGGGAATAAAACATTTTTTAAGTAATGCTAGTCAGTTGTAAAACTAGCCTTGCCACTGCATATAATCAAACCCTTTTGTTCCAGCCTTAGTTCACATCACTGAGACCTGAATCAGCAAATCTGAATCTGTGAACTCCCCAGCATGTTTCACTGAGTTCCCCATGATCCCACCCCCGACCCCTGTTCACCCCTGTCCACCTCACCTCCTGTCTCTCACCCTAGTCTTCCTGCTTCCCCACACCAGCTGTTCATTTGTTGGAACATACTGTATCACCTTGTGTGTCCTGGCCCATGCTTGTTTATCTCCTGGGACACACTTTCCCCAAATCAGGGGCTCCTAAGAGTTACACTGTGACCTAAAAGGGGACGATCTAATAAATAGGTAGGTATGAAAGACTACTAGATCAATTATTCCTGTGGAAAGCACTCAAGGACATTTAGGGGCACAAAGGGTACAACATACGCACAACCAAACAGAGAAGCCTTAAGTCATTCATAGTCACTAAAGGTCACTGACCATGCTTGTGATGGAGGCAGCAGGGGCTGGGGAAGAGGAATTCCCTCGGTGCACGGGTGCTGGTGACTTGGTCACTCGTTGTTGCCTATGAACAAACCAATTATCAGTGTGAGCCCCAATCTGTTCAAACCCCAAGTCCTAAAACCATATAATACTTAAGACCAGTTAGGAATTTAACATCCCCTTTCCCTTATCTAATTCAGTTTCCCAAGCACTTAGTAAGTACCAAACATACACAAAAGTACATGGTAAGTTCTGAGGAAAGACAAAAGCTTAATAAAACATGGCCCTGGCCTTGCAAGAGCTGTCAGTCCCCTGTGGGAGACAAAAAACTAGGGCAAACGAAAGCATGTAGATAAGGCACAATGGGAAAACGGAGCTGAAGAAGGAATGGTAGGGCACTCCAGGGACTGGGGAAGCTTCTTGGGGAAGAAGATGCATTAAACTGAGTGCAACCAACAAGAAGCTAAAGATGGACAACAGTGGTTCAGGTAGAGGGAACAGGTACAGGGACTTGGGAAGACCTTGGAAATAGTAAGGTTATCCAGGGCCTGGTATATGGTTTATTTGTAGATCACAAGTGAGGTAAGCTAGGGAGGGTCTTCATTCTGTGGGCTGGCTATGCTCCAGCGGGCAGGGAGCAACGCTGATTAGCACAGTACATAATACAGAACTGACGCTGGTTCAAATCACATAGGGAATCAAGAGTTTCAGCTACTTTAGGACCCAGTTATATGCAGCATTCCCCACTAATCCTCGTCTACACACAAGATTGATCTCAGGGCCTCCCAAATAAAGGAAAAAGAACAGACTTCTCTCCCTAGCCATTCTACTCATTCTCCCTTAACTTGGGAAGAAAATGGGGAAACAGTTGATGTTGATATAAACATTAACAGGCTGAGAGGAGAAAAAATTATGTGAGCTCACCAGCTATTGAAAGTTTCACTGCATTTCAGCCATGTTAAACTTTGTGCCACAAAGGTCAAAGGCCAAGTATTTTCAATGATTCTGGAGATTCTCTGAATCATAGGTAGACAGGAAGCCTAAATCAATGGCTTCGTACCAGTTAGTACCCCATTACTTCCACACTGTGACACTTAATATGACAATGTGGGCAGAGATAAGTGAATGTATTCTGAGTGCTATAATAGGACACACTTACGTAAGGGGTACCTCCTGGTCTCAATGTCTTCATGAAAGTGTTTTTCTTTTTTCTTTTTTTTAGAGACAAGGTTTTGCTATGTTGCCCAGGTTGGTCTCAAACTCCTGGGCTCAAGCAAGTCCCACCTCAGCCTCCCAAATAGCTGGGACTACAGGCGCCCACCACCATGCCCAGCTAATTTTTCTATTTTTGGTGGAGACAGGGTCTCGTCATGTTGCTCAGGCTGGTCCTGAACTCCTGTCCTCAAGTGATCCTCCCTCCTTGGCATTCCAAAGTGCTAGGATTATAGGCATAAGCCACCATGTCATAAATGCTGCTTAATTATCAAGTATTTTATTAGGCAAGACTAAACTGTAGTGTTCAGGGATGTATATTTTGGTGATGAAACTCAAAAAATTAAGGTAGATTACTTTTAAGGCTAGATAGTAGACACTTCTGAGGGAGGAGTATTGGCATAGGGCATACGAAGGACTTCTGAGTGGTTAACATGGAAGTTTGCCTTATAAGTTACACATTTGGTTTATGCAGTTTTATTTTGCAATAAAAAGGAATATTGCTACTCCTTTCCCTTTTCTCCCCAACTTATGATTCTTTTCATTTTACTACTGTTGCAACTAGTAGAAAAAGAGAAGTCAGTAATCCACTTGTTAACAGCTCTGACCAATAAACTCTTGATGTAACAAACCTGCATCAAGGGACAGTTTGATAACATGGAACCTGTGGGGGAAGTAATAAGGAGGTATGCTAGTAACATTTGCAAAAATGAATCCTTTAACTGGTAGAAACATAAAAATTTAAAATATGTTTACTCATAACAATCTTGAGGTAAGTAAGGCAGGCAGCATCCTTTTCATTTGACTAATTAGCAAACTGAAACCAAAAAAGGTAACTTATAAATCAAGAAGAAAAAAAAAAAACCCATAGGATGAAAATCCTAATCCCCTGAAGAATTTAATCATATTATTTTCTCTTGGTAATATTTGGAGTAGGATGAAATTTCTACCATACATTATACGACATATCAACACGTGCAACAGAATTATACTACAGTTAACTAATTTGTTAATCTCAGGAAAACTACATTCGCAAATTCCCACATGGGCAGAATTAGTAGTACCTGTTTCTGAATCCATCTCTGGTTCTGTCCACCTGTGGTTTGCCAAAACCAGGCTGGTAGAAGTTTGCTGCCTGTACGGCAAGGTCATGTGGCAAGGCTACCCCCTCCAAAGCTGCCTGTTGTAACTCTAGCTGGCTCATCTGCTGAATAGAAGTGTCAAGGGAGGAGGGTCAGTAGAAGAATGAGCATAGTCAGTGCACTTTCTACAAAAGTATCTCTTAGCTTTTAGAAAGGTTCAAGCAGCAGCTGAGAAAAATTTGATATTGCAAACCTGACAATTGTGCTGCTATTCATTGAATAGGATTTTAACTATTTATTACTTTATTTAGCAATTTTCTCACCTTCATTGAGCTTGCATTATAGTTCAAAACCACTTCTAAGAATTGCAGCAATTCAGTTTTACACCCCACAAGCAACAATAGGGTGAAAATAGATTGAGTTTCAGAAAGAGCTCAGCCTGACCTGGGCTGTGACAGGGCTCATGGGCTTGCGCATGCCTGGGAATGGATCTCCGAGTAACTGTGGTCCTGGTGTAAAACCTGTTGGGAAAGTTACAGTATCAGTGACTGTCAAGATGGCGTATGTGCATCAGGGAGGCATTATCACCAATGTGTGCTGCTCCTTGCTGAACATCATTCTCTTTTGGGCAGCATTGACTCTCTGGGTTGAGAGATGTCCCTCTCCCTCTGTGCCTCCAGAATGGGCTATGCAGACCTCAATCAGAGCACTTAATGGCCTGAATTGCCTAGTATATCCATCTTCCCCATTTAGCCATCAGCTTTGTCCCTTTCAGAGCCAAGACCTCTATCTGGTAGAGAAGAGCTTTTCTGGCCAGCAGTTTGGCCTGTCATCACTAAGCCAGCTGGTACAAAAGCGGAGACTAGTGCTGAGGTTCACACACTCTTTCCAGTTTATCTCCCTATTTGTGGATGGAAGATTTTGAAAACTGCCTCCTTTAAGGTATTACTGGCAGGAGCCAGAGTGGCCAGCAACCTGAAGTGGTCCATGATGGCAGGAACATTATGATATTCTATGCCAACACATCGCGAGGACAGCTTTCTGGAAGTTCTTTCCAGTCACATTCTGAATTAGCCACAAGACTACCAAATTTAATGGCTTGGTAGAGAGACACTACGATGATTTCTACTGCATCTCAAGGAAAAACTTAAGCCAAATTAACTTTTTTGGATTGAATTCTCAAAATAAGGAAGATTACTGAAGAGCTGGATCCAATTTAGATGAATTTCAAGAAAAAAAATACCTAAAACATGAACATATTCACCTAGAAGGGCAGCTGGAAATAAGCTACCTTCCACATTTGCTCCTCCACCCCCCAAAACTATAATAAATTCTCGTATTTCTTTTTAAACTCTTTAAGGATGCCCATGAAAGACTGCTGGTTCTAGGGGAGAAGTATAACCTATGTAGAAGGTGGGGTACAGACATCTATACTTAAGTATAATTTACCAATTGGTGATGGTATTCTTGGGCGAAGGTAGTCTGCTGAGGCTGCTCGAGTTTGAAACACCTGTGACAAGGGAGGAGAGGGTGCTCTTTGGCCCAATAAAGATGTTGTAGGCTCCAAGCTCCCCATAAGGCCACTCAGAAGATTAGAAGAAGTGGGTCTCTGAACTGGTTGGCCCAGAAGTTCCTAAAGGCAGAAAAGCCAAATCCCTGTAAACAAATTTAGTTCTTTCTAGTCAGAGGCTGTGGATTATAGATTAACTTTTCGAAGCCACTCGATGAATCTCCCACATGCTCCATTGAGGGACTTGGCATGTGTATATGGCAACACATTTCTCTGAATGTTCAGCTAGCAACATTTGCTTTAAGTTGGTGCTACAAATACAGGTTATATACTTAGTTTCACAGAAATTGCAAACCTGTAAACTGGAAATCAAGGCATACCGTCAACTTTTTAGCCACTCCCTCTCCCATCCGTTGAAATTAACAGTGACACAGAACTATGTCAGGCAGCAGTCTCAAATCCTTGACTGCCAGGCAACATGGATCATTCTCTAAGGCCCACAGATGGGCTACTACACAAAACCAGTTCAGAGGACTACTGTTCAAGACTCCAAGGCCACAGTATAAGATTGGTAAGTACCTGCAGGATGTTCTTAGGGACAGGCTGGCCTGGAATCTCAGCAGGGGACATCAAATGGCTTTCAAGATTTCGCTAAAAAAAAGTCAAAGAAAAACTGGCTTTAATCTTCTTAGCACACTTAACTTACAGATTAATTGGGGACCATAAGAAAGCATAAAACACCACCCCCTCCCCCAGGGAGTTGACACTTAACAGAAGAATAATGTTCAAGTCACAGAAAACTTAGACCAACTGGTTCTACTCTCATATCACATAGGTCCTAAAAAATCTGGGAATGGAAAGACTGGTCCCATGTACATGCAAAGTCCACTCAGAACCTCTATGTGCTAACCCTAGTCCATCTCCTTGTTTCTAACACCATGGTCAAAACAAGGTGAAAAAAAAAAGGTGAAATTTAGGAGTACTTATTTAGTAAGAAACCACAGAAATTGATTTATAGATTTTAATTTTTGAGATAACCCTTGCTACTCATCATCATAGCTCACACAACCTCGAATTCCTGGGCTCAAGGGATCCTCCTGCCTTAGTCTCCAGGTAGCTGGGACTACAGGTGTGGGCCACCAAACCTGGCTAGTTTTTATTTTTTGTAGAGACGGGTCTATGTTGCTCAGGCTCATCTCAAACTCCTAGCTTCAAGTGATCCTCCCACCTCAGCCTCCCAAAGTGCTAGCATTTCAGGCATAAGCCACTGTGCCCGGCCACTACCCATTATCTTTAACAAGATTTATTGATCACGTATGATTTTAAAAACCTAGTAAACAACATGCAAGTTTGGCCAGAATTGTTATATTTTAATATGAGTTTCACAGTTTAGGAAATTTAAGCTTTACCTTTTTTTTTTTTTTTTGAGACAGTCTGACTTTGTCCCCCAGGCTAGAGTGCTGTGGCATCAGCCTAGCTCACAGCAACCTCAAACTCCTGGGCTCAAGCAATCCTACTGTCTCAGCCTCCCGAGTAGCTGGGACTACAGGCATGCGCCACTATGCCTGGCTAATTTTTTCTATATATTTTTAGTTGTTCAGCTAATTTCTTTCTATTTTTAATAGGACGGGGTGTCTCGCTCTTGCTCAGGCTGATCTCGAACTCCTGATCTCGAGCCATCCTCCACCCGCCTTGGCCTCCCAGAGTGCTAGGATTACAGGCGTGAGCCACCGCGCCCAACCTAAGCTTTACTTTTAAACAAGCCATTCCAACAAGCCATTCTAGTTTCCCTTCCACTAGATGGAGCTGTCAAAATCCATAGCAGCGTCCTTAGGCATGACAAACAGCTCAAGGATACTGAAGTGTGGACCTGGGACTAAATGTCGACGATTTTAATAAGCAATCTCCTCAAGAATCATTTACTTCCATCTAACAAAAAGAAACAGGTAACTGTATACTACATGGCTTACTATATTTGGAGGATAAAGTCTATAATTCAATTTAAAATGGAGTTTAGATTGAACATGTCTTATTTTGTGGATGAACCAATGAGAACCTAAAAGGATGGAGGATGGAGGCAGACCAGAAATAGTATACATAATACACACAGTAGTAATTAAAGACATTGATTTAAAAAGTAGACCATGACTTAACAACATGCAAATCGAGTAATATTTTGGGATAACACCTGGTATGCTTATTCCATTACTTTTCTTACTGGTTTCTTTCCTAGGTTGAGTTTGTCTTAGTCTTTGCTTGGCCACTTGAATTGTGTCATTTATCCCTTTAGCAGGTGTTTGAGGCTCATTCTCAGCTGAAACCAGATATGTTTCAGAGCAGCGGTCCCCAACCTCTTTGGTACCAGGGACCAGTTTCATGGAAGACAGTTTCTCCACAGATGGGGGTGGGGGCAGGGGAGACGCAGAGCTCAGGATGTGCAGCCTGGTTCCTAACAGGCCATGGACCGGTACCGGCTGTGGCCAGGGGGTTGGGGACTGCAGCTTTAGAGCACCAAAACCCCAACATCAAACCAACTACCCTTATAACTCAGAGTCAGTTGTGTTAATATCAAATCCTAGAATCATATCTGAAACAAAATGTTGGAAAACATCAGGTAAACTCCTGAATGCCCCTGCCTTCAATTCTTTAGTCAAAAATGAAAGAAGATAATTATAAGATTTGACCCACACCACTTAAGTCAGTACCCAATCACCAACATACAAAGGTAATGAGAGAGAACAGGATAGTTTGCAATCTTTCAATCTGGTACTCATTTGAAAGTTATTTGTATTTAATGATTCTTTGTATGGAAATAACTAAAGCAGTTTATAAGAACATTCCTCCTGTAACTGGTATGGTGTGGTTAGATACAAAGAAATGAAGTCTACTTATCTGAGATGCTTCCTTTCAGGAATAGGTCAGTCCTGGCACTAAGGCCAGGAATAATGGCACCTCTGTCTGACCAAACAGCTTGAAATCTCTATCATTAGCTATTAGTCAGATAAAGAACACTAAAAATCACTTGCTTTCCTTTGGTACAAGGCATAGTGAATCAAACAGCTATTTACACTTTGGCTAATTTGTAGTTTTCAGACAAGCAGAGGTCAGGAGGAAAAAAGAGGCAAAATCCAATTTGGTAAATTTGCTATATAGCTCAGCAACTAGAATAATTCTCTGTTTTTATTATCTACCTTGCTGTCCCACTACTCTGTATCAAGAGAGAGCAACATTAACACATAGGCCATGGCTGAGAACCACTCTGTAAAAATTGTTAGGACAAAGACCAGTATATGCTACATTCCTGAATTTACTGACATGCAGTCACCTTGTAATCTAATTTCATGTGTGAAAGCTTAAAAACTTGGAGCCACAGCTTTTTCCATTAGTAAACTGACAGAATGCAATTATCTTGAAAAATCCATCTTAGATACTTACAACAAATGATTTACATGACTGCCTAATCAAGAAAGCAGGTAATCCTAGGTATCTGGGAGTGATTAAAAGGTGTGAAAATAAAGATTTTACTCTCAAAATATGGTAAATTATATGAACTTAAGTAGCTGAATGACCAGAAAACTTTCTCTGGAATTCATCCAAAAAGATAGTTTTATATCTTTTTTAGCAGTAACTTGAAAAAGCTATACAGGTACCACAGAAGGTTGAATCTTTTAATCTTTACACTGTCACCCACAATACGCAAACCACAGACCTGCTTTTTCTAGTGACAAATAGCACATCGATAATTTAAGAACGCACAAAAGCATCAAGGACCAAATGACTACCAAAGAATCTCCAGTTTACTCAGAATACCTTTTTAAAAATCCATTTATTGTGGTTGGAAGTGGAATAGAAAAAGAGGGAAAAGGAGAAAAGGCTGGGGTTTGTGCCAAATACTTACGCTGACTTTGGGCTGAGAAGGCAAAGTCCCACTTGCCTTCATGGTGCTCACTAGCTTGTTAAATGCAGTCATGTCTCCATCTTTCTTGAGTTGTCGATTGCTGGTTACAGCACTCAGGGTCTCCTCTAGGTGTTCTGCCATAAAGGGAGTTGAATTTTTCACTTGCTGATCCACCTTCAAACCCTTGAGCCCTGCTTCTACCTCTTCCACTGACAGTACAACTCCTGAATGTGCTGAAAAGTTGAGAAAGCCCAGGTTAAACCAAGCAAAGAGATATTTGGTAGAAATTCTCTTTGGCTACCACAATGGTTAAGGGTAAAATAATTTATTTCACAATTGAAGTGAATCTGTCAGAAAAAGCTAACACCAAATAGAGAAATTGAAGACAGTGAAAAATCACAGTTGCTCAGTGGGAATAAGGCTATAATTGTGTACTTAGTAAGAGACAACATAAAGTATATCTAAAATATTTACATGCCAGAAACTGGCGGGCCATAACCATGAGGTGTTAAGCTTTAAAACGTGGTAAGATCCTGCTATGCATCCTGCAGAAGGATATCTTATGAGTCTTCTGGAGACTTCTTACCTGGGACAGGAATCCCAGATAGTCAAACATCAGCAAGATTGATACTTGCACTATGGATATTATATCACTAAGTTTTTATGTTGAGGGCTTATAACCTAAGAAAGAATACGGCAGATTGGGACAAAGTAGCGAGGAACTGGCAAGATACGCTCCAGAGAACTAAAGCTGGCAAGATACGCTCCAGAGAACTAAAGCATTCATTGGAGTGTTACAATCAGGTCCTAGGTAAGAACCTGGAAGAAAAGTTCTTATCATGGGCCCCATGACCCACTCACTACCAGATTCTGAAAGAGGAGGTATTATTTGATAAAATGAGGTTTTTTTTGAAGAACATTGAACAAAATCCACAATATATTTAACTTGGTGAAAAAGTATATCAGAACCAACTGTCTAAAGAATTAGCATCTAGGCCAGGCGCAGTGGCTCATGCCTGCAACCCTTGCACTCTGGGAGGCCGAGGTGGGAGGATCATTTGAGGTCAGGAGTTTGAGACCAGCATGAGCAGGAGTGAGACCCCGTCTCTACCAAAAATACAAAAAAATTAGCTGCGTATGGTATGCACCTGTAGTCCCAGCTACTTGGGAGGCTGAAGCGGGAGGATCACTTGAGCCCAGGAGTTTGAGGTTGCAGTAAGCTAGGATGATGCCACTGCACTGTAGCTGGGGTGACAGAGCAAGACTCTGTCTCAAAAAAAAAAAAAAAAAGGAATGAACATCCAAACCTGAAACAAACCTTTTCAGATATCTAAAGGAGATTCTCAAGAACACTTACAGCTCTCTTTAAGTTTTTCTTTGTTTGCAGAAAGGCTGGAAAGAAGAGGTTTTAAATCCACTTTGGCTTTCTGTAGCATTTCTAAAATATCCACTTTATTTTCAGCATGGTCTTCCAATGGTATAGGAGCAAAATAATTCCCAGAGTTCTGTCCAGGAGAGAGGATGGCTTGCTCCAGACCTGATATTGTAAATATACATTCATAATTAATTAGTCCCAATAAAACACAAAAACTTATCTTTAACAGTATTAAACGGACACAAATTGGTATCTTTTCAGTGTCCAAAGACCCTTTGACCCCAATGGATCCCTGACTAACGAAGGCAGAATTAATTATGTCAGAGAAAGCCCAAGTCTACATTTAAGGCCAGAATCTGAAGCCATTTTACCTGCAAGTTTCTCCAGTTCCTCATGTGGCGTTGACCCAAGACTGCTGGATTGGCTTCCTGATCGACTCGGGTTAGAGAACCACCTACTGAACCGACTAGCAGAGACTGAACCTTCTCCCAAAACATCTTCTATCATCTGAAGAGAAAGACAATATAGGAGCTAAGATAGTAGTTTCTCGGTGAAAAAGGACAAAAGGTTTCAAATTTTACAGAAAGGTCACTTACTTTGAAACTTCCTTTGATGCTGCTGACCTGAAGGTAAACACTCTCGGAACTTAGGATTTTGAACACCTTTAATTTTTCTTCCCCTTCCTGGGTCATTTTTGAGTAACCCAAACTTGGGTATAACCAACCATGTATTTTCTAAGAATATAAAGCAAAGCCTCTATGCCACAGAGAGTGTTTTGGCTTTCTACTCTTTGCCTCATTAGAAAATCCATGTAATACTGAATGTTCTCAGAGGACATGGTTTCAAAGTCAAAATCAGCACCACAATGAAACATTCCACTGCCAAGCTGAAGAGTGGCCTTCAACTAAACATTAAGTATGGAGAACTGATGAAAGAAAACCCTTGCTTCAAACTTGGTGGTCTCAAGATTGTAATGAACATTATGAAATTAAATTCTGACAATTTCAGAAGCCAAAAGCATACAGCTCATAAAGATCATAATTCCAAGTCAAAGTTTAGAAAGTATCACATTGTGAAAGATGAAATTTTAACTGACCTATAATTCTGTTTGAGCTTAATAAGGGGTTTTCAGGTGTTTTTCTTCCTAATCTGACCTCCACGGTTTTGGTTTAATAAGGACAGGGCCAGGTGTGGTGGCTCATGCCTGTAATCCTAGCGCTTTGGGAGGCAGAGGAAAGAGGATCACTTGTAGCCAGGCGTTTGAGACCAGCCTGGGCAACACAGCAAGATCTTGTCTTACAAAAAATAAAAAAATTAGCCAGACGTGGTGGCACGTGCCTGTAGTCCCAGCTACTTGGGAGGTTGAGGCAGGAGGATAGCTTGAGCCCAGTAGTTTGAGGTTACAGTGAGCTATGATCTCATTACTGTACTCTAGTGTGGGTGACAGTGATTATTTTTAAAAATTTTAATTTTTAAAAATTTAAAATTTTTTTAAATAAGGGAAATTAAATAATGCATTATCAGAAATAATTTATTCAACATTTTGTAATAGTAATTTCTATTATTTAGGATAGTAATATTCCAATCTTTCCTAAAAACATTTAAGCATAAAGATATTAATGTTCAATTCTATCCTATATTTTTTCCCTATCCTATCATAAATTCAGTTAAATACCCAAATTGATCTTTCTGCAATAGTCTTATCAATATTTAGAAAACACAAGATAAAGAAATCAATAAAAAATGAGGCACATCCTTGAATATAAGGCATATGCTTTCACTTTGATACCACCGATAAACAGAAAACATGTTTTTCCAAAAACTGGTATATAGATGACAGAATTGGTGACTTTGTTTACCTGAAGTCTGAAACCCACAGTTCCCAATAAAAGTTCAGCAGGGAAGGTTAGATATATTGTTTGTTCTTATCTGGAAGAATGTTTTCATAATCCATACCCAAACTAAGCCACAAAATACTTCCCTCGAAGGGATTTTAATTCAAGACTCTAATTCCAATCAGTATTTCTGGAACTTCTATTTTGGGAGGATTTATCCACAGTTTAAATCACATTCCACCTGTAGAATATCTTACCTTAAATAATGCTGATTTTCAAGTCTAATTTTGCATTAAAGTATAAGAGAAGCATTAGGAGTGATGTTTCACTGTGAAAAATTGGGGATTGTATCAAAAATATTATACCACCTTACTGATAAACAGGAATCATAAAAGAACTAAAAGCTATAGTTATTAAGAATGTTTTAATGTTCAACACTGAAATTTTATAAATAGCAAAAATGATGGCTTTGTATTTTAACTCCTTTTATTTCCTGATCATTTTGCGTAGGAAAAAAGATACACAGGAAGAACAGAAAAAAGCAAAGGACATGGACATAAAGTATCTGGACATTTTCTAAAGATTTATTAAAGTGTTGAGAAAATCATTTCCATATTTTGTTCAGTGTCCAACTTTGCTTCTGGTGGAGAAGTGAAGTTTTATTATAGCTAAAGCATAAAGAGTAGAAGCAAAGTTTCTTTTACACACATTTAGTGGAAATACTAACATCAAGACGCTAAAGCATTTAAACCTGACAAGAATCCTAAGAGTTTATCTAGCCAGTCAGTTTAGTACCACAGAGCAAGCTGGAACACTCTAACAGCAGGGCCTTGCCTCCTGTACCTTGGTGCAGGAAATGGAGACCTGGACCCACAGCTCTGCCTTTTTGGTCAGGGCGTCCTCTGCTACATCCTTGTCAGCCATCAGATAATTGAGACAAGGAGCCTGGGAATTGGATTCTGATGTTTTCATAGCTGTCCTTATTAGAGTAGATTTTTAATAGCAATTTAAGGTAACTTATACACTCACCACAGAGGAAATCTACAGGCAAAAAAAAAAGGTGGGGGCCTGTATGACTATTAATCTGGTCCTTCAAACAAAAGTCGTTTAGACAAGTCATATCCTTGGATTCATAATATTCTGGTCATCAAACAAATATTGTGAAATACTTTTGCTCTTTGACAGTACTTGGTTTTATTGATCAATGCTTGGTTTCTTTTCATTTTTATAGAAATTTCTATATTTTTGTATTTGTTTTACTCTAGATGTTTGTTGGAATTTTAGGTTACATATATTGCCTTTGCCCCACCTGAGTCAGAGCTTCAAGTGTGTCCATCCCCCAACAGTGTGCACCGCACCCATTAGGCGTGTATATGCCTATCCCCTCCTCCCCCCTGAATTTCTAATGAATACAATTAAAGTTACACATTCTCTTCCTAACATACTTTTGATTACATCACCAAGGTTTTCCTATGTCATGTTCCTATTAATTACTCTGAATAGTTAGGTTTCTGTCAGCACTCTGATAGAAAAAAAGAAAATCCATAAAAGAAAAAAATATATTAAAAAAAATAGTTCAGGATTTCCAATTTGATTTCCTTTTTTTCTTTTTTCTTTGAGACAGAGTCTTGCTCTGTCTCGTGGGCTAGAGAGTGCTGTGGTGTCAGCCTAGCTCACGGCAACCTCAAACTCCTGGGGGCTCAAGTGATCCTTCTGCCTCAGCCTCCCAAGTAGCTGGGACTATAGGCGTGAGCCACGACGCCCAGCTAATTTTTTCTGTTTTTAGTAGAGACGGGGTCTTGCTCTTGCTCAGGCTGGTCTTGAACTCCTGACCTCAAGCTATTCTCCCACCTCAGCCTCCCAGAGTGCTAAGATTACGGGTGTGAGTCACCACGCCTGGCCTGATTTCCTTTTTCTTCATTGAATATATTTAAGCACCTGTTATGTGTTAGGCACTGTAGTAAGAGTTGTATCATTTTTAAAACTTTAGTTACTTATTTACAAATTATTTTCATACATGATCCAAATTTTCAGTTTATATAGATTTTTGTGGCTGTCAATTTCTAAGGTATTGTGATGCTAGTGAATGTAGCCTGTAAATATATACATGTGTATGTATATGTATATATATATTTTGATTACTTGTTTCCTCTGAAAGCCCCTTGTCCTGGGAAATGGGGCATGGCCAGAAAGGTGGCCACCCCCTAGGAGGAAAAAAAAAAGTTCTATGAGGAATTTTATTTTGTTTACTATTACAGCTTTAGTTTCCAGAACAGTGCTTAGAACCTAGAATTGCTTAATAAATATTTATGAATGAAACAAATTATGCATTGAGATTTCCTGTGTGATCAAGTTATATAAAAGAAAATGTATTTAGTTTTGTTATAATAATGTTTGTATCTGTTAATATCCTACATTTGTAGAGCTAAGTGTCAAATACTGTTTCAAGCACTTTACATATTTGTCAATTAATATTCAAAATCCTTTAGAGCCTTTCTTAGTTTTCTTAATTGGTCATTTTCTGAGCATTGTTCATTAGAGTTCAGCTGGTTATAAAGCCCAGAGTATGTTTTTAGTGATCCTAATTTTGCTTTTAAGAGGATTATAGAATATATACCTTAATTAGCAGTACCTCCATGAAAAACATGGAAACAGACTTCTGACTGCTCAGCATTAACCTAGTTTTGGTTGAGGGCGAAGGCCAAATGATCAGATGGTGTTCAGTCCCTATTCCTGTTCTTTTTTTTCCTTTGCTTTCTTTTTTTTTTTTTTTTATTTTTTCTTTTTGTTGTTTTTCCGTAAGGTTCCTCGAGAAGGAATTCCTTTGCTTTCTATTCCTACCTTTTATAGAGGCAGTATAGTTGTACCGAGTTAAGGACAGAAACTCTTACTGACACTGCATAAATTAGAAGTCAGTTTCCACCACTCACTGGCTATGTGACTTTGAGCAAGTTATCTAAATTCTGTGCCTGTTTCATCATCTGTAAAATGGAAATAGTAGTAATCTTGTAAGGGATTTGTGAAGATAAAATGACTTGTATGTAAAACCTGGAACAATCAGCTCGCTATGCATGCTGCCTATTATCAAAAGTTTGGGTTTAGCACTTCGTTTGGATTAAAGAGTAAATTCTTCCTCTAAGCATACAGGTGAGTTTCATGAGTGCTCACATTTGGAGCCAAGTATAGGTCTCTAAATTTTGACCTTCTCTTTGGAAACTTTCTATAATAAGACTTCCATCTGTCTTCTGAGAGAATGCAAAAAAGGTCACCAAACAGTTGATGTAAACATAAAAAATTACAGTACCCTCAGAAGTTAAGAATTTGAGAGGCCCACTTAGTTTTACATTGGATAAAGTAGCTCACATCTGGATGTGACTCAAAGAACTATTGGCTAGGAGACTTACAATTAAAACTAATGCTGGAACTTTAGGAACAAAACCACATAGGCAGTTGCCACTGTTTATTTGGAGCTGCTCTCCACATGCTCCTGAACAGTGCCTGAATAGACAAGTGTGGACCATGCTGGTCTACACTGAGATAAGTTCAGAAAGTGAGAGTAAATGCTTTGAAACTTTTATATGCTAAAATATTGGTCCTCAGCGGAGTGGAACTAAAGCCTGGCCCCTCACCATAGAGAATTTAAGAAGTACTGCCCTGGGATTCACCTGTGGCAGCCTACCTGTCAGTGCTACGCAGTGCCTGCTCACTTGGTGGTAATCTTTTGGGTGGAAGGAACATGGAAATGACAAAGGAGTTAGGCCAGTGTTGCCTGATCTGTTATGCCTCGTTTTGTCTGCTCACACAGTAATCAAACAAGGACCAGTTGTGGTTTAGGAGTAGAGTCATTTAAGTTAAAATTCCAAGAACCACCAATTCTAAAGGACTGGTTAAACTCGTCTATCTGGTGTTGCAAATGGGATATCTGCAGTGTATAGATTTTTTTGGCCAAATGGTTTTTACATTCTATTTTATCATAGTTCTTTGCATTTTTTTCAGCAACCACAGAAAAAACTCATTTCTATGTGCACAGGTCACAGTTGTAGCTCTTCTCCAAAAATTTGGTGAGGCTATACTAATCCATCAATGCCAAAGGGTTAGGAGAAGGGCAGGTATCAAGTGAAGATTTAGGGATGGCTTACTGTTTCTACTTTTAAAGTCTAGAAAGACTAGACCTCAAGAGTTTAACAGCAACACTGACAGTACTGCCAGTTCCTTTTCACTACATGTTTTTGGAACCATCACATCACGAAAGGTACTAACTACCTAACCAGGCAGCCTCCCCCAAGGAGTGGAGGTCAGTGTGACACCAATCACCAGCTATAACAAGCCACCTTCACAGTAAGTCTTTACAATGAACACTTAACTCATTAAAAATGAAAGGAGACAATATTCTTAAACATCTGAAGAATTTTTAGTGCAATACCACTAGCAAAGCAATAAAGCTAACTGGTAGAGAAGTCTCATTTAGTCATTTCCACTAAGCCTCTCAAAAATAAAGCCAACAAAAATTCAAATATTTAAGAATAAAGCTAAAAATCCCCAAAGCATCTAGCAAAACACCACTTTAAAAGAGATGTCTTGAATACAGAGGTCGAATTCAATCATACAGTTTATAAGCATGCTGCTGCTACACTCACCGAAGCCAAGCCTGGCACCTTATCAAGGTTAAAGAACTCATTAAAGTCAAATTCTCCTGGAGACTGCTCAGGCAAGACAGCATCCCTTGGCACCTCCTGATCAGCAGCAGGCTCCTGTGCAAGGATGACCTCCACCTCATCCTCTTCGGCCACTCCTCCATTGCACTCGACTATTCCTGAAAGCAAAACCAGGACAGAAATAGTCTGATCATGCAAAGTGCTCTCACTCTGTGACCTCAGCCATCAACACACATGCAGAGGAGCCACAGATGACTTTAAAAGTAGAATTCTTGTTCAGGTACTGCATTTGCAAGAATAAAACAGTTTTCCTCATATAGGAGATAAAGAAGGAAAAAAGCCTTAATAATAAGCCAGAACACCAACACAATGGGGGAAGAATTATGGTGCCCCCTCCTAAGTGCTTCAAGTTTTCTACAGTGTAATGGGTTCTTTACCTAATGGAAAATTTTTTTTTTTTTTTGAAAAGATAATCTTTGCAAGTCTCTTACTGCTTAAAAATGGAACCAAATGAATTTGGCACTGCCTTTGCCCATGTACCTGTACCAACACTTGCAGTTAGGGTTCAATAACCTAAGTTACATATGTGAAATCTGGCAGGAGAGCAATTTTCACTTGCCTACATGTTGGTTGTAGCTCATCCTTCAAGGCAAAGTTCAAATGTTATCTCCTTTGGGAAGCCTGCCTGACCCAGTAAAATTAATTGCTGCCTTCTCTATAATCCTTGCTTATCTCTCAGAGTACTTATCCCACCATATTATAGTAACTCTCTTATGAAACTGAGCTCTCTGAGGGCAGGTAACCTGCTCTAATTGGCTTTGTCTTACTCTGTAGTGCCAGATACACTTAAACTCTGTAATGTACAGTTGTTTTTAGAATAGGAAGATAAGAGCTAAGTGAAGCTCCCAGATGGGAACATTTAAGGCATCTAACATCTTAGTTTTAATGTTTTTATTTGAAGAACTGAACTCTCAAAGCTCCACCCTGCAAAAGCATCTATAAAAGAGTTGCCGGTAGTGTCAAGATCATGGCAGACAAGAAGTCCTCTGAGGATAAAAAAGCAGCTCCAAAGCCCGGATCTTTCCCTTTCCAAAAGTCTCCAACAATTACAGCAGTCTTGTTACTAGTCAGCCAGGATATTCTAGACCAAGAAAGACTAAACGCTAACAACTTCTGCTTTCATTCCAGTAATGCTCCAGAAACCTAGACAGTAAAGCAGGGGAATGCAACAGCTGTAAGATTAAGTGGGTTGCTTATCCAGGGTGTCAATAGTTGCAAGGGACAGAAGGTTCAACCCTAGGGCAGCCGCCAATGCTCTTCCATACCACACCGTGCAGGTAAGGCAGCACTGCTCCTCCACAGGGATGCCTGCCACCTGAGAACCCTAAGCCTTCAGAGGGCCAAGGCAACCAGTGAGACACACATTTGTGAGCCATGGACAAGGCAACTGGCAGTATCTCCAGAGGGTCAGCACACGCTTACTGCCAGCAATCAAAGGTAAATGCTGTTCCTAAAAGACTGACATTTAAACTACAATGACTGCTTTGGTGGAGGAATTATTCCCACTTTATAAAGAAACTGTGCCCTAGAAGAAGTAAACAACTTAATAGCCTAATTAATGTCCTTTTCCACTAGAGCAGTGCTTCTCCCTAACCCATTTTATCCACGAGAACCTGCCTACCCACTTTGGGACAAGCAACAGACATTTTATTGCAATTCAGTTTCCCAATTTAAGGATGACAGCCAGAAGAGAGGGTACTTTGCTCATACATTTACAAAAGAAATTTTAATATTTCTCTGATTCTTTTTTGTGTTGAGATGAGACACCTCTTAACAGATGAGTGGCTTTTGCAAGCAGCAAGAAGAGTGCCCCACATGCAATTGTATGCCAGCTCCAAGCTCACTGGAAAGCTGACAATTGAGAGTGGTACTAGTGCATAAGAACATGTGCCAGCAGACAAACACTACTGGCTATTTATTTTGATAGACTCAAAAGCCAGGGATCCAAGTAAAGATAACTAAGAAATTTATTAAATTTCAGAATGAGCATATACTTTAATGAAAACTAAAATTTTTTCTATCAATGAAGTGTTTTAACAATTTGTCCCATCTATGTAATTTTCCCCGACTATAAATGTACATATTCAGACTATTTTATTCAACACCACATACACACATCCCCTGGCACTGAGCCGTGTAAAGAGTGCGTGCAGGCAGGGACCGACCATGTTTGTGTTGTTCACTGCTACATTCCCAGCACTGGTATGTGCCCACGGAGAACTGCTACATAAGCTCAGTGAAAACCTGAATACAGACACAAAAATGGACTAAAAGGCATTCTCCTCATACCTCCCCGTAGGGATTAACACCAATACTTGGGCTTGCTCATCTTCTTTCACTCTTACAGCCAAGATGAAACTACAGGGCATTTATTTATTTTAAAGACAGTAGAGTAAGGACAGCCTAGGGACCTTTTGCAATTAACTAATGGGGTGAGCCAAGAGCCCTGGATTCTTCTCGAGATCTGCCATGAAACCCACTCTCTCTCTCCAGGTCTCAATCTCTCTGCATCTGTAAGGTGAGAAGGTACCACTACCAATCCATCTATTCCTCCGGCTCCTGCCCTCATGAGGTGAAAAGCCACACTTGCTGCTGCTGCTTTAGTCTAATCCAGAATAAGACAAAGGCATATTTCAAAGGCAATATAAAAGCAAAGGCTCCCCAGTTACCTATCAATTTCCTACACCACCCTAGGGAAGAATATGGGATAGCGCAAAGATAATGGTAATACCTACTATATTTTAAAGATTGTATATTAAAAGATGACTAATGTGATTTCTTCTTTCCCCTTCTAAATAAATCCCATTAGATTATTTCTGCCTAAATTCATCTTTTCATAATTTCAAAGTGGCACTGATTTTTCATTTATTAAAATAACTTTCTCCTTTTGTTGCCTAGTATCTGCCAAAAGTTTTTTTCGGCCGGGCGCGGTGGCTCACACCTGTAATCCTAGCACTTGGGAGGCCGAGGCGGGCGGATTGTTTGAGCTCAGGAGTTCGAGACCAGCCTGAGCAAGAGCGAGACCCCGTCTCTACTAAAAATAGAAAAAGATGATCTGGCCAACTAAAAATATATATAGAAAAAATTAGCTGGGCATGGTGGCGCATGCCTGTAGTCCCAGCTACTTGGGAGGCTGAGGCAGTAGGATCGCTTAAGCCCAGGAGT
>CM052452.1:17514738-17532035 GCA_028533085.1 Varecia variegata
CTCAGGAGTTCGAGACCAGCCTGAGCAAGAGCGAGACCCCGTCTCTACTAAAAATAGAAAAAGATGATCTGGCCAACTAAAAATATATATAGAAAAAATTAGCTGGGCATGGTGGCGCATGCCTGTAGTCCCAGCTACTTGGGAGGCTGAGGCAGTAGGATCGCTTAAGCCCAGGAGTTTGAGGTTGCTGTGAGCTAGGGTGACGCCACGGCACTCACTCTAGCCTGGGCAACAGAGTGAGACTCTGTCTCAAAAAAAAAAAAAAAAAAGTTTTTTTCAACTAAACCTGAAAGATTGAAGAAACTAGAATTTACTAAGTAAGTGACCACTAGAGGCTGACTTCTGATGTGTACTGAGTTCTGATTTGATCGTCAATGCTAAAAGTAACCCTTAAGTTATAAGAGGCATTGGCTTCACTTTACAAAGAAACAGGCCTACCTGTTAAGATTTTGTTAAAGATTATCCTCTTTTAAGTAGCCACCCCAGTACTCAAAACCCAGGCTAGCCCATCTGGCTCTTCACCATGGCCTTGCACTGCGTCTTCCCAAGACCGTCAGCCTGCGGCTGGCCACCTCAGAGCCAAGTGACTCCCCTGAAAATAACTAGCTACAGACCAATGGGCCCTCACTCTGCACCAGGCACTTCATACACATTAGCTCTGGCTCCTTCAGTTTAGCAAGGGAGACCCCTGACCTTATTATCTTACAGCTGAGAAAACTAAGTTTAGGGGGAGGGAAGTCACAAACAACCGACCAGGGAAGGTCTAACACCATGTTGAAGAAGGTGGGCTGTGAAGCCAAAAACATCTTGCTCAACTCCCAACTTTACTATATTTACTTCACAGTGACCTTAAGTCACTTAAGCTCTTGGAGCCTCCATTTCCTCATCTATGAAAAGGACACAAAAGTACCTACACCACATAGGATTGTTAGGAAAAGACAAAACACCACTGTGAGTAGCACATAATTGCTCAATAAATGAGACTCTTCATCATTTCTACCACATGTTTCTTATCTCTGAGGAACCTTTTCATGTACGCAGTGCTCTTACAAGGTAACATGAGACTCTTCTGTTTAGCATGGCAGAACAACTTTAGGAGACAGTACAATCTGTATTAGGGAATTCTCACATAGGAAGCAGGCTGCATCATTAAAAACTTGCCGTTTCCTAACATCTGGTACCCATTCCTAAATATACAATCAAGTCAATGATAATCACATCTTATTTTAAAAAGAGTGAACTTCCCTCCCAAAGTTTGCACTGACCTTCCTTCACAGAGGCTGTCCGTCGCCTTGTTCTTTTTCTCCCTTTGTGATCTTCTTCTAGTATCTTATCATCAAAGCCAGTCAGTTCGATGGTTTCGGATTGACTTGTGGGTCCAGCTGAGAACCACTCTGGTTCTTCTTCTGTGTAAGAATCATTTCTTCTACGCTCACCAAAGACACGCTTACTATCCCCAAACTCCCTCTAGAAAAGTTCATAAAGCAAAATTAAAATAATTCTAGTCATTTCTACTTCAATTGAGTTCTTAACGAATTAAGTAATGCTCAGTAGTGAAATGCAGATATGCGGTAGATGTGAATCCCATCCCCGTACACCCCCACCCCAGCTCTCTATACTCCTCCCTGACTGGTTGAAGAGTGTGCTGTGTTCATCCAGGTTCTCAAAGTAATCTGGTATGAACGAAGTGAACGTCAAGTCCCCAAGCACATGAGGTACTAAAGCAAAGGGTCCAGAAGACAAACCCTGAAACGCTTGTCCTTGTAGTCCCTCTCGCGGTCTCTGTCTCTCAAGTCCCGCAGGTCCTTATCGCTAAGCCGATGATCCTTCTCAAAGGTCCGGGCAGAGATTATTCTCCCGCTGCCAATCCTACGTCCACCGAGCAGACGAAGCCCATCGCTGTCTTTCTCTAATGGACTTCCCGAGCGCCGGGAGCTAACAGCAGCTGTCACGTGGCAGCCCCCTCCAAAGCTTCGTCTCTGTGGGCTGAGAACAACATCTAAGTCGTCTTCTTTCACCCGCTCTCGTGGATCTGGAGAGATGCGGGAAAGAGAAAATTAAGCAAACCAACAGGGGCATCGTTTTTCTTCTTTAGGTGGTATGTCCATGACTGATGGGGGGGAGGATTGGAAGAGAGTCACCACTAACATTGGGCTTATCAACATATTCAGAGTAATACACACACTACATATTTATAAATAGGCTGAGACTTTTGCCTTTTCTCTTTGGAGCAACAAATGTACTTCACAATAAATGATTTTCCATGATTAGTCTGTGCAATGCCTTCATTTTTACTAAGCCCTTACCTATTAATTATTAGCAAATGTTTTGTCAACTAATAAACTACAATAGGTGTCAGTATTTGAAAAAAATAACTGCTTAAAAAATTAAAGTGTCTCTTCAACAAATGATGAACAGTTGGATATCCATACACAAAAAAGTGAACTTGAATCTATACCTGGTACTATACACAAAAATTAAATCAAAATGGATCACATATCTAAATATAAAATCTAATGCTATAAAACTTCTAGAAGAAAATATAGGAGGAAATCCTTGTGGCATTGGGTTAGGAAAAATTTTCTCAGGCATGTCACCAAAGGCACAATCCATTTTAAAAAGCTGACAAACTGGGCTTGTTCACAACTTAAAACTTCTGTTCTTTAAAAGACAACTGTTTAGAGAATGCAAAGACAAGCCACAAACTGGGAGACAATATTTCAAAGCATATTTCTGATAAAGGACTTGTATCTAGAACATACAAAAACTCTTAAAAACTTAATAAAAGACAGCCCAATTAAAAAAATGGACAAATGGTTTGAATAGACACTTCAAAGAGGTTATATGGATGGCAAATAAGCATATGAAAAGATACTCAACATCATTAGTCATTAGGGATATGCAAATTAAACCATATGATACCACTACGCACCTATTAGCATGGCTAAAATTTAAAAGACTGACCATTCCAAGTGCTGGCGAGGATGTGAAGCAAGTGGAACTCTCATACACTGCTGGTGGAAACGTAAAATGGTACAACCACTTTGGAAAACAGTTTGGCAGTTTCTCAAAACATTAAAAAAACATCTACTATATGACCCAGCCATTCTACTCCTAGGTTTTTACCCAAGAGAAAAAAGAAAGTGTATGTCCATACAGAGAGTTGTACATCAAAGTTCACAGCAGCTTTAGTTATGACAGTCAAAAACTAGAAACAACCCAAATGTCTACCAACAGATAAATGGATCAACTGCAGTGAATCCACACAATGGAATACCACTAGGAAATAAAAAGGAGGAATAAGCTCTACGCTCAACAATATGGATGAATCTTAAAATTATTCTGAGGGAAAGAAGCTACACAAAGAATACAAATAATAATTACATTTATATAAAAGTCTAAGAAATGTAAATTAATCTCTAGTGACAGAAAGCAGATCAATGTGAGGAGGGGTTAAAGGGAGGAATTCATAGGGATACTAGGGAATTGGGGGTGACGAAAGTGCTTATGATGTTGATTGTGGTGATGCTTTCACAGGTGGATACACATGTGAAGACATCAAATGGTACACTGTATGTACAGGCTATTGTATGTAAATTATCTCATTAAAGGTGTAAGAAAAAATAAACATATCACCACATAAAAAAACCTCTTCCTAGAGAAACTAGGAAACTGAAGGTTAGTCCAAATGAGAAAAACCTGCATTAATGCTCTTACCAGAAACAGGTCCTGGAATGTTCTGGTATATACTTCTCCAGAATTTCTCTGTACAGTTTTTTCCAAAAAGAGCATACAATATGGACAGTTTTGTATAACCTGGTTATGACTCATTATATTATTTGCCAATAAACATGTCTGCAACGTGTTTTTATAGATGGACAATGTAATATTCCTTCATATGGATGTTCCAAAGTTTTCTCAATCCACCATTTCTATTTCTGCTATGGAATTTTTAAGTTTCTTTTAAGTTTTCATCATTTTAATAAAGTTTCTGTGTATATCTTTAATGATTCTGTTAGAATAAATTATTTGTTTGAGGGACATGACTGCACTAGCTATACTAATAGACTGTGTGTGGAAGGGTCTTAATAACTTAAACTAGAGTCACTCGTCTTTGCTCAGTTCCAAATTGTTATGACAGATCTTTCTATCATCTCAAAAGGAGTTCTGGCAACAAGTTCTTTGACTGGCTTTTATATTACCTGGTCTCCATTTCACCCTTAAATATCTCTTCTAGCTTAAAGGGGTAAAGACATGGAAGATCAAACTTTACACCAGTTTCAAACCATATCCAAACCCTGTATTTAGATCACAGTCCTTATGAATTAAGAATTGCCAGAACCGATTTCAGACCTGAGGACTCATCTCATATGAGACAAAGCATGATCAGATTTCCAGCACAGCTTTATGCTACCTATCACATCTAATTCAGTTATTCGTGCCAATGAAAGATATCAATACTTTTAATGCAAGAGCACACAACCTAACACATTTTACTCACCACTGCTATGTAGGAAGACTATGACTACTCTGCTGTAATTAGGGAAGACCCAACTGGTAAATCAGTTTCCTGATAATGACATTTTCACCCAATGCATAAAACTCTTACACCAGCCAAGAGCATGTCCCCCAAATCACCACCCCCACTTCTGAGTGGCTGTGTGCTCACCTACTATCCTGCGCACCAGAGAAGGCCGGTCTGTTTCCAACTCTTTCTTCAGACTTTCCACTGGTGAGCTCCGTCCTGATGCTGGGTAGAGAGAGGCATGCCACTTCTCAGGGTCCCAGACGCCATCACTACAGGTCAAGGGATACCAACAGTTAGCACTTATATCCAAGAACTATGTAGCTAGTCTAATTTCTAAACCTCTTCAGGTAATAAGTTATAGAAGCCTTTTTCCAATATAAAACTTCTTGGTTGCCTTTAGGATGGTTACCTCTTCTAAGATGAAAACAAAAACAACTATCAATTAATACTTTGTTGTTGCTCATATAATACCAATAGTTACTGGACAATGATTTGTGCACAACTGAAACATTTAGACCATAAACCTTGGGGTGCATATGAATTACAATAACTATACCTGTCCTATGCAAGGAAGATGCTCTCTAAATAATGACTGAGTTTACTGAAGTTTACTACAAGGGAGAAAAAAAATCCCTTAACCCTCTCACCAGAAGTAGCTCCTGCAATGTTTGGTGTGTATTTTTCTAGAACTTCTATGCACAGTCTCAATTTTTCCAACAAGCAGAATAGACAGCTCTTAAGAGCTTAAAATGTGTAGGTTTTGTTATTCCCTAATAATGGGGTGGCAGGTGGTACAGTGTGCAGCACAAAAGCTCTGGAGCCCAACCATCTGGGCTCAAATTCTAGCTCTGCCACCCACCACCAGGGGCATTCTGGATAAGTTACTAAGCTGCATCTTCTGCAGCAAGGACTTCCTCAACCTTATCAGAACAGGCTGCGCTAACACTAGCACAAGTGAAGTATAAGTGTAGTATCCCGCACTGGTCCTTTGCAGACTGCAATATTTGTAATGTTAAACTCTTACGAGTATTTGATTTGATTGTATCCTTCCACAGACCAATGTTCCCTGAAGGCAGGGAGTATTTGAGAGCACTCGGCACAGTATTTATTTACCACATAGCAGGAACCAACTGAACATTTCTTGGATAAGTGAGTCAACCTCTCAGTCTCAACTCCTCACAATAAAGGAGATATTACCTACTTTCTAGGGTGATTGTGAGGATTACTTGGAGTTTAAGAGCCCAACAAATTTTAATTCTCTGAGAGAAGAGAAACAAAAGAATGAGAAGCTTTCTCTTCTCTCTCTTTTATTTTTTATTAGTAGCCACGATGTCTCCACTTCAGAATAAAAGCTCTATGTCTGCCCATGATAACTTTATTTTATGCCAAGAAGAAATGGTGTTTTAACAATAAAATTCAACTTGAGGCATAAAAAGACTTTATAACTTTAGCAAAAAACCAGCTTCTCTGACACGCATTTTAAAAAGTCTATCCTATTCAACCATGGAATTCAACATAATATACTGCTTTATGTTAAAAAATAAAATAAAAAAACATGGGCCAGGCTGGGTGCAGTGGCTCATGCCTGGAATCCCAGCACTTTGGGAGACTGAGGCGGGAGGATCACTTGAGGCCAGGAATTCAAGACCAGCCTGAGCAACATAGCAAGGCCCCCGTCTACCAAAAATAGAAAAATTAGCCAGGAGTGGTGGCACACGCCTACAGTTCTAGTGGCACATGCCTACAGGTCTAGCTACTTGGGAGGCTGAGACAGGAGAATCACTTGAGCCCAGGAGTTTCAGGCTGCACTGAGCTATAATCATGCCACTGCACTCCAGCCTGAGCAACAGAGCAAGACCCTATCTTAAAAAAAAGTGGGCTAACACGAACCATCTACCATATTTAAGAAATGACTAAGAAAAGCATAAATAGTACAATATAGGATTACTGGACACTTTCAGACCATTTTTAGCTATAGCCTTCTTAAACCAAAGCCATCTCCCTCTTATGAAGGAACCTGGGATGCAATAAGGGTAATCTGAATGGCTGAATGGTTCCTCTGTCTAAGGGCTCAGAGCCCTCCTGGATCAGCACGCCTGGGGCAGGCCCTTGCGGAAGTACCCTCAAAGCACAGTGCCAAAACCACTGGTAGAGGGAAAAGACACTGGTGAAGACTCCTGGGTTCAAGTCTTTATTCTGCTTTCTGACTATGTGACTGACCAAGTCATTTCTAATTTTAGTTTCATTACCAGTTAGTTGAAGCTCATGTTATTACCTCTTGCAGTCCCTCTTCCACTTATAATTCTACCAGAAAACTTCAAAACAGAATTCTTAATTTACCAAGTTTAGTATAACAAAAAGTTAACAACTAGAAGAAGTTAATGACTAGAATAACACCCAATGACAGCCATACCTGTCGTATTTTTCGGAAAGGCATGAAGGCCTCTGTTTGGAATGGGGGCGTTCTTTTATATCCAAGAGCTCCTCCTGAAAAGAGAAATCAAATGGTGATTTTGAATCACATTTCTCAGGCCACATACTTTCAACCTATTTCTGTTCTGAATAATTCCGAGTGTCTAGCTTAATCATGTCACATAACCCTTATATCTTGACTTATTCCATAAAGGACAAGAGTTAGATGAAGATTCTTATAAGAAGCTCAAGCAGATTTATCAAATAATTTAAAAGCGATCACTTTCTTGCTAAAATACATTCTCTCATAATTGCTGTCCAATAATATGGTTATATTCCATAACACTGAATGCTCACGAAGGCATGGAAGCTTCAGCCTTAGATAAAGCCTCCACCCAATCTTACCACTTTTAAATGCATTAAGTCACAATTTACAAGGGTATAGTTTTTCTCTCAAGTTGTAAGAATAAAAAAGCACAAAAAACACCCATATGCTATTTACCTGGATTCATCTGTTAACATCTCCCCCATTTGTCATTTGCTCTTTTTGCAGAATATTATTATTTTTTTGAGACTGCTCTGTCACCCTGGCTAGTGTGCAGTGGCAGCGTCACCACGGCTCACCAGAACCACAAACTCCTGGGCTCAAGTGATCCTCCTGCCTCAGCCTCCCGAATAGCTGGACCTACAGGTAGGTGCACGCCACCATGCCTGGCTAATTTTTCAACTTTTTGTAGAGACGGGGTCTCGCTCTTGCTCAGGCTAGTCTTGAACTCCTGACCTCAAGTGATCCTCCCACTTCTGCCTGCTAGAGTGCTAGGATTACAGCCATGAGCCACCATGCCCAGCCTTTTTGCAGAGTATTTTTTTACTGATACGAATATTTGTACATATTTATGCGGTACATGTCATTTTGTTACATGCATAGACTGTGTAATGATCAAGTCTATGTATTTGGAGTGTCTGTTACCTCAAGTATTATCATTTCTATGTGTTGGGAACATTTCAAATCCTCTCTTCTAGCTATTTTGAAATATACACCATTGTTAACTATAGTCACCCTACTCTGCTATTAAACATTAGAACTTATTCCTTCTATTTAACTTTATGTTTGTACCCATTAACAAACCTCTCTTACCTGCATCTGGTATCTATCTATTCTCTATCTCCATGACATCAACTCTTTTAGCTTCCCCATGTGAGTTTTTGAGTCATTTGAGAGTAAACTACATTAAGTCTTCATCCTTTATCCCTAAATACTTCAGTGCCTGTTTCCTAATAATGAGAGTATTCTTTTATAGCCTCTTACCTGGTTCCATGAGAATATGGCCCTACAGAAAGTGATCTGAGTGACAATTTTTCCATTCTCCCAAGGATAGTACTTGGCCAGTATCATAACAAATGCACAGAAGCAGCTAATCCATCACATACAATAGGAGGGTTGTTGGATTTTTATAATTACAGTTATCAATAATACTTTAATCTACCCTCCCAATTCCAATTTTGTCAACTGATCCAATAATGTCCTTTATATTTACTTCCCACCCCCCAACACAGGATCCAGTCCAGAATCAGATATTTGGTTGTCATGTCTCTTCTGTCTCCTTTAATCTTGAACATTTCTGCCACTTTTGTCTATTACAACACTGACATTTCTAAAGAATATAGCCTCTTTAAAAGAACGTTATTCATTTTGAGTTTAAGGTTTTCTCATGATTAGACTGAGACTAAGCATCCCTGGAGCAGAACGCTAACCTAAGAGATGTCGTATCCCTCCTAGAGCATCACCTCTGGATCCTCTGGATGCCCATTATGTCCATCTGCCCATTATTAGTGATGTTCCTTTTGATAATTTGGTCAAGGTGTTCTCCAGTTTCTCTACTATTTAGTTACTACTTTCCCACTTGCATTTAGTATGCAATCTGTGGGGAAACACTTTAAATCATCCAAATATCCTGGTCTTCAAAGTTTCCGCCTAAACTTAGCATCTATTGATAATTCTTCCCCAAACCACTCTTCATTTTCTAACTTCAGCCCTCTCTCTATATTTATCAGCCAGCACTTGGCATTATACTGTAAACACAAGTCCTCTCTTTTTCCTATTTACCTATTTATTATTGATACAGACTTGCAGGTTCCTAGATTTTCCAGTGGCCTATAATTCATTAACATCCTTCATTATTTTGGGGCTCAACTTGTCCCAGACTTTGCCAGTGGAAGCCTCTTCATGCTGGCTTATGTGTCTTTTCAACATGCCCCAATCATTTCTTGTTTTAAAGCACAGCCTTACTTTCTGGCTTATCTTGTACCCATCCTGTCCCAGCTCTGGAATCAGCTACTTCTGAGAAATCTTAGTCTCTTTATGTAGGGAATGGCATTAAAAACCAAGGTCTGGGAACTGAGTGTTCTCATTTGCTTCAAGGTCCTTTCTGGAGAACTAGAAAATATGCATTTATATATGCATATATACACATATACTAATATGCAAACACCTGCTCATATACATGCATACACAAAAAAAACGATTACTTTCTTTTGGTATACAACAATTTCATAACAAAGTGAAAAAAGCAATTTCCAAACATTCAGCACCACTAAAATGCTGCAACTGCCTTGCAAAAAAGCATACAGCGCTGTACCGTGACCTCTGCAACACTACCACAGGCCTCATGATAGCACAATGTGCACTGCCTCTCAGATCACTGCTTCCATATCTTGGGGTAAGGACGGAGGGATAGATTTACTCTCTCAACCTATAGGAATCATTACACGTAAGCATACCATGAATTTTCTCAGTGTCTTTAGAAAACTGAAGCATCTAAATGTTTTCTTCTGGACAGGAAAATGCCCTAGAACCAGATGACATTACAGTTTTAAAACCAGAATATCAGTTAGGCATTTGCATTTTTTTAGAAATTATTAATTGGGTAGAAATACCTAGAAAAATTTAGAATACTGAGATAAACAGAATTCCTAATATAAGAAAATATCTAGAGGCTATTCAAAATTCTGGAAAAACTGTCAAAGCACTGACACCACCTGTAAATCACCAACGAAGACAGGAATCTAGCGAAATCTGCAGGGCAAACATGGTGTCAGACCTGTGGGGGTGACACAAATTTGGAGCTTGAGGGGTGTGCCAGGGTGAATGAACCAATAGTAGTTATGAAAATATCAGCTTACAGTAAAGAAATCCTTAGGACAGGAGGGCTTAAAAATTTTCCAATAGAAACAGGAAGGACTTTGCAATATAGGAAATACTTATACTTACCACCACAGGAAAAAATACTGCAAAGCAATTTTTTTGCTATTCAAAGTAACTCAAAGATTATTACATATTCCCTTACCACCCCCCATCCAAATATTAATATTAAACTAAGGGCAATACCCATCGCACTTAAATGTGCAAATTCTCAACATACAAGTTTCTAAACAGTGGGTTTTTTGACTCCAAAAGTCAATAGGGAGCCCAAGTTACTACCACAGCTGTTTGCTGAAACTCTAATGATTTTTACCTATTTATTTAGGAGTTAACCAGGCAAGATTTATACTTTAACACAGCCACAAAACATTTAGGAAAATCAAATTTCGGTCCTATTGGTCAGGAATCAAACAATATTATAACAAAAGTAACATCCAGCCTTAATAAAAAGGGAAATGAGGACCCTAAGGAGAGATGACAACTAAACATAATATGGTATCCTAGATTGAATCATAGAACAGAAAAAGGACCTTAATTTAAAGCTAACAAAATGTGAACATAGACTTTAGCTCATGACAACATATCAACACTGGTTCACTAATTGCAACAAATGTACCACACTAACGATGTTAATAATAGGGATAGAGGAACCCTCTACTATTTTCCCAGTTTTTCTATAAATCTAAAACTATTTTAAAACATAAAGTTTAACCCTACCTCATAGCGTATACAAAAATTAACTCAAAATTTAGCAAATATCATTAAATATAATAGCTTAAACTAAAACTAGAAAACATAGCTGATGTAAATCTTCATGACCTTGGATTAAGCAACGACACCTGTAAGTACAAGCAACCAATGGAGGAAAAAGATAAACTGGATTTCAAATTTAAAAACTTTTGTGCTTCAAAGGCCACTATCAAGAAAATGAAAAGATAACCCAAAGAATGAGGAAAAAATATTTACAAATCATCTATCTGATAAGTGTCTAACATCCAAAATATGTAGAGAATGCTTACAACTCAACAACAAAAAGACAATGCAATTTACCAACAGGCCAAGCTGAATGCTGTGGCTTATGCCTGTAAACCTAGCACTCTGGGAGGCCAAGGTGGGAGGATTGCTTGACATCAATTCAACTAGCCTGAGCAAGAGCCTCATCTCTACAAAAGATAGAAAAATTGGCCGGGCGTGTTGGTGTACGCCTGTAGTCCCAGCTACCTGGGAGGCTGAGGCACAGGAACGCTTGAGCCCAGAAATTTGAGGTTGCAGTAAGCTATGATGACGCCACTGCACTCTAGCCAGGGCAACAGAGTGAAACTGTCTCAAAAAACCGAACAAAACAAAAACAGGCAAATGGGGCCAAGTGTGGTGGAGTATATAGTCTCAGCTATTTGGGAGCTGAGGCGGGAGGATAACTTAAGCCCAGGAGTTCAAGGCTGCTATGATTGCACCACTGCACTCCAATCTGAGCGACAAAGTGAGATACAGTCTCTAAAAAAATAAAAATAGGCCGGGCATGGTGGTTCACAACTATAATTTCAGCATTTTGGAAGGCTGAGGTGGGAGGATCGCTTAAGGCCAGGGGTTCAAGACGAGCCTGGGCGACGTTGTGAGATCCTGTCTCTACAAAAAATTAAAAAAATCAGCTGGGCATGGTGGTGCATGCCTGTAGTCCTGGCTATTTGGGAGGCTGAGGCGGGAGGACTGCTTGAGCCTATTAGTTCGAGGCTGCAGTGAGCTATGATCATACCACTGCACTCCAACCTCAGAAACAGAGCAAGTCTCAATAAATGAACACAGGAAAATGATTTCAACAGATATTTCTCCAAAGATACACAATGGCCAACAAGCACATGAAAGTTGTTCGACATCATTATTAGGGAAATGCAAATCAAAACCGCAGTAAGATACTAATTCACACCCACTAGGCCGGCTATAATTGGAAAAAAAAAGGAAACTCACAAGTGTTGGCAAGGATGTAGAGAAATTGGAACCCTCATACATTGTTGATGGGAATGTAAACTAGCGCAGTTGCTGTGGAAAACAGTGGCAGTTCCTCAAAAAGTTAAACAGTTAGCATATGACCCAGCAATTCCACTCCTTATTATATACCAAAAAGAACTGAACACAGAAACTTGTACACAAATGCTCCTAGCAGGCCAGTCGTGGTGGCTCACGCCTGTAATCCTAGCACTCTGGGAGGCCGAGGCGGGTGGACTGCTCGAGGTCAGGAGTTCGAGACCAGCCTGAGCAAGAGCGAGACCCCGTCTCTACTAAAAATAGAAAGAAATGATCTGGCCAACTAAAAATATATATACAAAAAATTAGCTGGGCATGGTGGCACATGCCTGTAGTCCCAGCTACTTGGGAGGCTGAGGCAGTAGGATCACTTAAGCCCAGGAGTTTGAGGTTGCTGTGAGCTAGGCTGATGCCACGGCACTCACTCTAGCCCGGGCAACAGAGCGAGACTCTGTCTCAAAACAAAAACAAAAACAAAAACAAAAAACAAATGCTCCTAGCAGTATTCACGGCAACCAAAAATAGAAACTACCCATGGGTCCATCAGCATAAACAAAATGTTGGCATATCCATACAATGGAGTATTATTTGATAATAAAAAGAATTGAAATACTGATACACTGAACAGAATACAATGGAATGATTATTTAGCAATAAAAAGAAATGAAGTACTTTCATTTTAAGCTATTGTAAGGTTCATGGATGAACCTTGAAAACATTATGCTAGGTGAAAGAAGCTAGACTCAAAAGGCTATACATTGCATGATTCTCTTTATACATAATGTTCAGATTAGGTAAATCCATAGAGACAGAAAGTAGATTAGATTAATGGTTGCGAGGGGCTAGGGGGAGGGGGATAATGATGACTGTTAATGGGTACAAAGTTTCTGTTTGGGGTGATAAAATTGTTCTGGAATTAGTGATGGTCGTACAACTTTGTGAATTTACTAAAAACCACTGAATGGTACACTTATGTATGTGAATTATATCTAAATTTTAAAAGTTTATTTAAAAAGGTAAATGAAGAGGTTCAGTTACCAGAGGTTAATGTTTTATTCAATTTAATTTTTCTTCTTATAGACTTATTGCTCTAATCACAGACTGCTAAAGGCCTACTACTCTCAGATGCGAAAGAGTTGCTCAGGTTGGTAAAAACATTCTAACTGTCATTCCCATGTTATTCCAGTTTTTTTGTTGTTGTTGACTTTACATGCTTGGTATATAAAGGTATGAATAAATGCTCAAGTGGCCAACTGTACAAACTTGTCAGGCCTACGAGAACAAGAGGCAGAGTAACAGGCCAGCTGCACCATGGCTTAAACCACATCAGCAGCACTATTCCTGCTGGGGTGCACCTCTGACCAAGCGCCACGGCTGAAGCATAGCTTCCCTGTTTGTAGAAGATGAAGAGCCATTTTCTTCACTAACAGGCTGAGAAATGGGTACACACACACACAATACACAACTCTTGGGTTGTAAAAGCTGCTGGGAATAAACGTCTAGGTAAAACTATTTACCGCTCTTGAGAGCAGGGCTTTTAAAACCAGTTTCATGGACTCAAGGAATATAAGGATGCCCCCCCCCCAAAACCATATATAAATGTATGCACTTGTACAATTCTGCAATGAGTGTTCATACCTTCAAAAGATCATCAGTGTATCCCAAAGAGGTTAAGAATTAATCCTTTAAATTGAGCATGTTTCTCAAAATGTGGCCCAAGGTCCACCTGGGATGTTTAGGGTAAGATAAGAGAGAGCCTCCTCGAGCAGTTTAGAAAGCTAAATATGCTACCTCCCAGCAACGTCCTAAGATGTATAAGATGGTATCCCAGCACAACAAGACCCCCCACTTAAGTAGGGAGGAGAGAAAGCATAAGCTACATGAATACAGTGTGCTCTTTTCATACCTGTCCACAGAACTTTTCCTGTGTGCCAGGCTCTATGCCTAGCACAGGCAGATGACCCTTATCCCTGCCCCCACAGCTCCTCTAGTCTCTCAAAAGAGGTGCTGAACTTAACATCTCATCAAGAGCCCTTAACATAAATTATTCCTGGAAAGGAACCCCTTTGGGATATCTTCTTTTTTTCCTTTTTATTTTCTAGACACAGGGTCTCACTCTGTCACCAGCCTGGAGTGCAGTGGCTCAATCACAGCTCACTGCAGCCTTAAGCTCCTGGGTTCAAGCAATTCTCCTGCCTCAGTCTCCCGAGTAGCCAGACTACAGGCACATGCCACCATAGCTGGCTAATATTTTAAATTTTCTTTTTTTGAGACAGGGTCTCGCTCTGTTGCCTATCAGTGGCATCATCATAGCTCACGGCAACCTCAAACTCCTGGGCTCAAGCAATCCTCCTGCCTCAGCCTCCCAAAGTGCTGGGATTACAGGCTTGAGCCACCACAACCAGCCCCCTTTGTGATATTTTCAAAGAAAACGTTTAATTTTGGCTAAAGGCAGAGTATTTGGAAAATGCCCTCTCTAACTGGGGCTGCTCCCTCCTTACGAGTATTTCAGGAGAGAATGTGACATTACCCTTTTGTAGTCTTAAAAACCCACAGAAACTTACTGATCATGGACAAATTCACTAAAGTAATCATCTGAATAATAGAAGAGTTAATACCCGAGATTTCACTTTTTACACAGGTTACTAAAACCTGACTAGGCAAGAACAAGCTGCAAATTGCCCAAGAGCCACACACCCAATGGAGTATACACATGTTTTCTTAGTTGCAGCAACTCTCCTTAAAGAAAAATTGTCAAACCTCCCAAAACATCTTATTTGGGAATTAATAATGTGGACGCCTGCTTTTGGTGATCAGTATTAAAGTAGGAAGCAAATGAATCTCAACATAAGCCCCAAACAATGGTTAAAATTCTCAACCAGTGTCTCTCTGCAGGAACCCCTTGCAGAAGCAGCTGTGCATTCTGATAACACTGACATCAAAGAATTTCACACACATAATATACACAGAAGGGGATTAAAGGGGAAATATTCCTTGGCTTTGTGAGCTCAATTCAATTCATAAGAGTAAAAAGCTCAATTTTTTAATAAATAAGATGGATGTTTTTTAAAAAACCAAAATTTCCTTGTTAATGGTTAAAGTGCTCTAGACGTGACCCGGTACCCTACTTGTGTGTGCCTGGCTCTTCATCAAGAAGGCAAATGTCCCAAGAGCAGTGATTCGGTCGGGTCCATCTTTGACATCCTCTCCCAGTCCCCACCCTCCACATGCCCACTAGTATCAAGGCCTGGCTCATCAGACTCTCAGATGGTTGTTAAACTGACCTGACGCTTCATTCTGCAAAATCATATAATTGTTCTGAAAAGATTAGAAAGCTATAAATATAGATCACGACGGGGTAATAGCATCCATAGTTGTTAGCCAGGGCAATAGCGAACTAACAACACAGGGGCATGTGGGATACATCCCATCATCCCCCATTCGTGAAGTTAAAAGGACACCATTTAGAATAGTTCTTGTAGGCAGTTCAATGGAATCATGCAGAGTTTATAAACAGGATTTAGCACCTGGATTCACGCAAGCATATGACAGCAGCTGATTTCAATGCAAAGACTTTCTTCTAGTGAAAGAATTTATACGAAACTAAAAAAATGTAGATAGAAAAAACAGAAAAGCTTGTTGTTTTTGGTTCATGTTTTTTCTGTTGATCTGGCCAAAGCAATAAAAGTAAACCTTGGTTTTTAAATGTGTTCATATACCAAAAAAAGCAATGTAAAACATTAAGCAAGCAGGTAGATAAATAATAGAGGGAAACTTAAACTATGAAAATCACTTTTAGGTTAGTGGCATTGCATCCTCAATAGGACTTTCCGCTTTCATACTAAAAGATGGTTACCCATTACATTTAGAAAATAAGCATCTTGATCTAAAGTTGCTATCTAAGGGAGGTATATCATTTAGTACCCCCCCAACCTTATTACATCATGATTTTTTTTTTTTTTTTTGAGACAGAGCCTCACTCTGTTGCCCCAGCTAGAGAGCACAGTGGTATCACAACAGCTCACCACGACCTCAAACTCCTGGCCTCAAGCAATCCTCCTGTCTCAGCCTCCCATGTAGTTGAAACTACAGGTGCACACCACCATGCCCAGCTCATTTTTTCTATTTTTAGTAGAGACAGGGTCTTGCTCTTGCTCAGACTGGTCTCCAACTCCTGAGCTCAAGCAATCCTGCCCCCTTGGCCTCCCAGAGTGCTAGGATTATAGGCAAAAGCCACTACACCCAGCCCCAAAGCAGTTTTTAACACTTACTATGTGCCACGTGCTTTTCTAAGCACTTGAAATGCATTTTCTTATTCCCCATAAAAATCCTATGAGGAATCCTATAAGTACTATTCCACTCCCATGTTATAGAGGAAAAGGATGAGATTCAGAGAAGCTAAGTATATGGCTAAAGGTCAAACAGGTAAGTGGTACAATGGGAATCCTAAACCAGGCAGTGGGGCTCAGCTCCTTATCCTTTCCTCTTCAATGCTTCAATGAGGGCAAGGGAAGGTACATCACTCCTTCCAGAACCTCTGCCACTCAGTGCTGGGCTTGTCCCTGTCCAGTGAGACTGCTGGAACCCTAAGCCAAACTGCCACCTCCTTGAGCAGGTTCCGCCTAACCCAGCCTCCTCTCATAGCACCTTTTCCTGAATAGGCCCCTTCCACAAATTTCTATGTTAAAGGATCCAGTTGTGCAATGCATGACTCATTACCTAGCTAAAAGTCCCCACTACGAACAAGTAGGAGAAGATACTCATGGGGCAAGGGCCTGAATTCCAGCTTTTCAAGATGACTTAGAATTGGAAAAGGTAGGAAAGAGCAGTAGAAGACAGTGTCTATGGTCTTGCCAGCCAGCTCCATCTAAGAACTTCCAGTTAGCTAGGTTTTCTGGACAGCTGACACATTAAGATTGAATAATGATTTTTCATACTATAACTCTGCCTTCCACAATATAAATATGTATGCCTATTTTTATACTAGCCTAAGAAGTTTGTAACTAAGTATAAAATGCCACCTGTTAGAGGTTACTACCCAACTCAGTTTATGAAAGATACATATACAGTTAAAACAAGACTTCTATATAGGAAAAACTAACCATCTGATTCTTGATTTCAACCTAGGATTTT
>CM052452.1:17532135-17547969 GCA_028533085.1 Varecia variegata
GGGGTCTCGCTCTTGCTCAGGCTGGTCTCGAACTCCTGAGCTCAAACAATCCGCCCGCCTCGGCCTCCCAGAGTGCTAGGATTACAGGCGTGAGCCACTGCGCCTGGCCCAACCTAGGATTTAAATCAGTTACTCTTTTCTCAGAGGGCTGGCTTCAAGTCTCATAACTGACTCTCTCAAAGAAAGCTAGGGGGATTACTAAAATCAGTTCACTTCAGTTGTTTGTTTTCTTGATAGTTTTAAAGCAAAGACAAACATGGCTGTAGCAACCATTATGACCAACTGGCCCATCAGCCACAAATCAGGGTAGCGTCCTTTAAAGATCCCCAGAGACACTGACTAAAATGGTGCCAATTCATTTTTTTAATTTTTAATTTTTTAAAATTTTTTATTATTTTTATTATTTTTTATTATTTTATTATTTTTAAAGCCAGTCAAAGCCAATTCATAACTAGTCAAAGTAATGAAGAGCCCACATAAAGTTAAACTCAGATAATCCGACACCTACTTTTTGGTTGGCAGATTTAACAAGCATGCTTGACACTGGTCAGTATAGAGCTGAATGTCCTGAATGTTTAATTGCCTATCCAACTGGCAGGTGACAGCCATTTCATAAGGAATCAGTGGCAAAATACAGGAGCAAAGGAGGAACAGCAGCATAAAGTATGTACACTCTGATCTAAGAAGGCCAGCCTACTCACTTGGAGGAAAAAACATGGATCTGAATAGTCAGGAGGTCTAAAATGTTTCCATTTTGTATTTCAAGCAGAAGATAGCATCACTAACAAAATAGCAGGTACTCAAGAACTGGTTAAAAAAAAAAAAAAGGCCTCTGATGAAGAAAAAGTTGCATGAGTCTCCCCAAATTTTTCCACTAATGAGCACCACTGCCTCCTGTTTCCTAAGCCAATGGCTCTCAAACTCAAACTTGAGTCAGAATCCCCTAAATAGCTTGCTAAATGCATAAGGCTAGGCCCTACCCCCAGGGTTTCTCATTCAATACCACTGGGGAGAGGCCCGAGATTTGTATTATTAACAAGTTACCATATGAGATGATACTAATGCTTTTTCAGGGACCACACTTTGAGAACCACTGTCTAAACCACTTTTAATCCACAACTTTCAGATGAGACCCTATTCTGTAACCTCTAAAAGTCCTTTAACACAATCCAGTCACTTTAAAATGCATATTTAAATACAACCAAAACATAGCTATTGGTCTTTGGAAACTGGCCTAGCAAAACAGATCTGAGTTTATAAATTAGGGGCTCAAGGACCTCAGGATAACACGTGTATATAATAAATCGACTTATAACCATTCCAGTTAATCATCATTGAGGCATTGGAGTAGGCCTGAAAGTACCTCATGTGACTCTAACTTGGGTTCCTAAGATATTGTTGGAAGCACAACGAACACCATCCAAACCCTGACGAGTAATAGTGAATCTGAGTTGCCTGACAACACCAACACCATTTATCAAGTTCTCCAAGGAATACTAAAGCCTTGACACTCAAATCTGGCAGCTGGTTAAAAGGCAGAATATTCAGGCCCACCCGGACCTACCACTCAGAATTCATACTTTACCAAGGCCTATAGGTGATCTCCTGGGCACATTAACATTTGAGAAGCTGACCTAAAGGATGTCAACACAGGGAAACTCTGGTACGTTACCCTGAAAGGCACCTGACCAAATATTTGCACTCCTCCACCTTCATGGGGGAAAAAACCCTTCAAATTCTGAACAGACTATTAATGTTATCTCAGAAAGCAACTGAATGCTAACGGTCAAACATTAAGGGGCCCTCTCATCTGGCCAATGTGTTTTTTTTTTTTTTTTTTTTGATCATGTGAGTAAACATTCACATCTACAGACTACATCACCTATTAAAAAAAAAAAAAAATCACTGATGAGTCTATGGCCATACCACCCTGAATGCACCCAATCTCATCTGAACTCAGAAGCTAAGCAGGGTTGGGTGTGGTCAGTACTTGGATGGGAGACCACTGGGGAATACTGAGTGCTGTACCTTTAAAAGAAAAAAAAAAAAATCAAGACTGATGAGAACAGTTTCCTTCTACTGCTTCTGGACCTCCTAGCCCATGAACTCTCTATTTATTCACATAGTTTGATCTCAGTATGTAGGGGAGGAAGTAGGATGGCTCAAATATTGTTCCAACTGTGGAACTAACAGGACATTTATTATAGTGTTAGGAATGCAGGACCATTTCAAGCTCTCTTCAAAGGGAGAAAGACTTAGTTATCAAATTCCACATGAAATTATTAGAGTGTATATATAAAAGCACTACTCTGACACTGCCTAAACACTGTCCTAAAATTGCCATTATCTAAATCCTCTTGAATACAGTGGAAAGTAAACCTATTTCCAACTAAATTTGGTAGAGAAGACGGTTAAATCTAAGTGCCATTGTCATTAACCTACGAAATGCTTTTAACCAGTTCTTTAAGGGACATTTATCTAAGTATGACAGAATTCTGACATGTGAATGTCAAAAATGAGGGTCTGGCACAGTGGGTCATACCTGTAATACCACTGCTTTGGGAGGCTGAGGTAGGAGGATTGCTTAAGCCCAGGGATTAGAGACCAGGCTGGGCCACCCAGCAAGACCCCATCTCTATAAAAAATAGAAAAATTAGCCTCTCAAGGTGGCACACACCTGCAGTCCTAGTGACTCAGAAGGCTGAGGCAGGAGGCTTGCTTGAGCCCCAGAGTTCAAGGCTGCAGTGAGCTATGATCGTACCACTGCACTCCAGCTTGGACAAAGAGCAAGACTCTGTCTCTACAAAATAAAGGACAATATTGAGGTTCTTAATCTTTACTGTGAACAAACGTAAGTCCTACCATAAAATCTTCCTAAATACAACTTAAACAAAGACAGAAATATACATGCCACCTTCTGATTACTGCGTGAAGAGATTAAAAAGCTTCTCTGCCTATCAGACTCTAGACTATCAATTACAACTTTAATTCAAAAAGTACTGGGAGATTTCAGTTTCCCTTCATTTGATAAGGTTTTCTCCATTCAGAATTCACCTGTCAACATTTTAGGAAATGAATTTAGATTGTGAAACACTACTCAAGCACTCTCAGGTCTGAGAGAAAAACAAATCTGAATGCAGAACTAAAATGCTATCAACTCACATGCTGTCATATCAAAACAGACTATCCTAAGACAGCAATTAACCAAGAACCCTTTTACACCTGAAAACTTTTGTTCCCCGGAGGGGTTTCAGTGTAAATGCTGAAAACGAGTATTAATCTGACAGCATCTGATACTTTATCTAGTAGGTAAGAGTAGTGGCACTAGTACACAAACAAAGCCTGGCTTTAAAACATTAACCAATCAGTATCCTGGGAAGCCAGGGACAATAAGTCATGTTACAGTCCATGACTGGGTCCATACTAAAGAAATATAAATGTGAGCCCAACCCTTCCAACAGTCCAATTGCTTTAACACTGTTGAGCAGGCTTTATATAATCCAGCCCAATGCATGTCAGGGACCTAGCAATGAATTTACAGCTCACCAAGTCCTGTCAACTTCTCTAGAAACATTTAGTAGCCAATAAGATATGTACTGAAGATCTTTAATATAAGACTACCCCCTCATTAGATATCTAGATAAGCAGTTTAAAAATAACCATAAATTTTTAGCTAGGGGAAATCTGACTGAAGCCTTACTTTTCTGTGTCCATATCCAATTTGTGATAGAAAGTAAACAAACAGGCCGGGCGCAGTGGCTCATGCCTGTAATCCTAGCACTCTGGGAGGCCGAGGCAGGTGGATCGTTTGAGTTCAGGAGTTCAAGACCAGCCTGAGCAACAGTGAGACCCCATCTCTACTAAAAAATGGACCACTAAAAATACATAGAAAAAATTAGCCGGGCATGGTGGCACATGCCTGTAGTCCCAGCTACTCGGGAGGCTGAGGCAGGAGGATCGCTTGAGCCCAGGAGTTTGAGGTTGCTGTGAGCTAGGCTGATGCTACAGCACTCTAGCCCGGGCAACAAAGTGAGACTCTGTCTCCAAAAAAAAAAGTAAACAAACAAACAAAAAAATTCAGTTACCCTGGCCAAGCACACACTAAAGAAAATTCCTATGCAGTTTGCCCCTCTCGGAAACGTCAATACAGAAGACACCAATTTTGTGAGGCATTCTAGAGACAGAATCCTCACCCTACAGTATCTAAGTCAATAACTAACATACCAATTACACAGCTGTTACAGAACTTATATGCCAGACGTATACTGATCAACAAATTTATATATGGGATCTGAGCTGATATCCTTTTCACCTAGAAAAGCTTCTTAAAGCAAATTCCAGTTTAAACTCTTAATATTTATACTTCCAGAAAAATGTTCAAAGCAATGCTTTACCAAATTTAGTTAATATTTAATCCAAGTAGTGAGTCAGAATGAAACTACCACTTTAGAGTAACACCAGTAAAATACCTACACAATGTTACTAACTTCCCTACCTACAAAGAAACACTATTTCATTGGTAACAAAGCCTACTTTTGTATAGCGATGGGGGGATTTGGAGGCCGGCAGCTTCTTCAGGTCAAGGAAAGCATCTCCATTTTCTGTTTCACCCACACTTCTCCTATCCATGGCTCCTTGATCTACAATGCTTTGCACCTGGAAGATAAATCAGCACAAAATTCTCACTGAGAAGTTAGTTTTCAGCCGTCTTGGCTGTTTAAGAAACTGAAACTTTTCTCTTAAAATAGCTAGTTTTAAAAAACAAGCCCCCACCCACAAATTATGCTGTAAGTCAGAACCAACTTGTAAACAGAACCACTGGTACTTAGTTATCTCTCCTAGTATTCTAAGCATCATCAGGGTAGAAGTAGAAGGTGTCAAACTGAAGGTATAACCTTTAAGCAGCTTTTAATACAAAAAGAAACCAAGATTAGTAGCTGCCACCCGTGAAGACCATTCGTGGGGAAGTTTCCTTGAGTGGGGGCAGGTAGGAGACTGGCTGGTTTTGGGGATCTGCGAAGTCAGGCTGTTGTAAAGTGCCTGTCACTTGCCAATGGACGGCGCCAGCTGCCCCTTATTACTCGGGGGCCAAGGACTGGGGACCGGGCCCCAGCGCCCCTCGCCCGGCCGGCCGCACCTGTGGCCATGTCAGGGGAGCCCGAAGCAAGGAAAGGGCGAGCACTGGCTTCAGCTCTGAAACTCGGCTTCCCCGGGCCGCGACCTCAACCCCCCAGCCCCTCGCGCAGGCCCTAGCCCAGCGGCCTCCTTCGGAGGAAGGGCGGGGACGGTACTCACTGAGGGAAGGCCGGCCGGGGGGAGCAGGGAGGCCAAATCCCCCGGCCCGGGCGCTTCGAACTGGAGCTGGCGCAGGCCCGCCGCCGTCCGCCCCGGTCCGGCGGCTCGGGCCCCGCCAGCCCGCCGCTGCCCGCCGGCCGCCCTGCGGGCCTCGCGCCCCTGCCCGCCCCCCGCGCGCGCCCCAGCGCCCGCGCTCACGCACGCGACCCCAGGAGCAGTGCGCCCGCGCCCCTTCTATCCCCGCGGGCACCGGCGCGCAGCGCCCCGAACCCCGCTGCCGCCGCCTGCCCTTACTCGGTGCCTCTGCCGCTCGGCGGCCCCTCTTCGCCTCCGCCGCCGCCTCCCTCCCCGCCGCCCGCGCGGGTCCAAGCGCTGCTCCCCGCGGCCTTCGCTCTCGCCCCCCCACCGGCCCCGGCTGTCTCTCTTCAGCCGCCGTAACTGCGACCCAGCCCTCCGCCCCTCCTCTTCGGCCCCCTCCCCCTTAATAACTCCCTCCACGCACCCGGGCCCCGGCACCGCCTTTGCCGCCGCGCGCCCGGATGTGAGGTGGCCGCAGTGGTGCCGGGCGGAAAGGAGAAACATGGCGGCGCGCTCCCGGGACGCCAGCCCCTGCGCGGGCCCGGCAGCGGGGAGGCGGCGGCAGGGAGGAGACGGCGGCGGCGGGGAAGAGGCCGCGGTGGGGGCGGCGGAAACCTGTCCCCGTGCGCGCAGGCGGTCGCCGTGGGCAGCCCGGGGGAGGGCGCCGCGTTCCCACGCGCGCTGCGCGGGGGTGGGAGGGGAAGCAGGCGGGCCTTGGGGCCCGAGACCCGCGCCACGCTGCTCCCTGAAGGCGGCGGCGAGGTGGTTCTGGTTCAGATACCGGGCGACCACCATTGCATTTGCACCGTTCGCGCCAACGGAGAAGGCTCGGGCTTCTGTAATGGGAATCTGTCTGGGTTAGGAGAACTTGGGAATGTTCGAGCCTTCTCTGACTTTGAGTTTTGCTCTTTCTAAGATGGTCTCTCTGTATATTTATGAGGGTTTAGCGAGATTACTGGCTGCTACATTAATAAGCAAACTTTCCACGGTTGCTTTTGATAAACAATAAAGGCAACTGAGAAATTCGTTAATGTTTTTTCCCGCCCATAACCTGCATGGGAAGGGGAAGTGCGGGTGTGGTTGGGAGAATGTGACATGGCAAACGTCAAGCGCCTAGCCCATAGTGCTGAGACTGTCTGGGGGGCAGAGAAATGCAAATACGTGAGCAGTGCCAGTAACTGCCAAGCTGGGGAAGAGGTCATTTGTGAGCCTGGTCTGCAGGAGCGTCATAGCCGTGTTTTCTGCCCTGTGGGACTGCCCAAAATTGACGTGAAATGATACATGGGCGTGAAGGGGAATGCAGTTTTTCTCGTTAAAGGGCAGCGAAGCCTACTGTTATTTCAAGAGGCCTAGTTTCTTTGAACTTTCTTCACTTGTGAAATTAGGGGGTTGGGCAGTGACCACTATGCTTCTTTCTGTGAGTCTTGGCAACAGAGAGAACAATGTAACATTTTTCTTTGCGTCTGTAATATTGAATAAAGTGTGTTTCTTACAAACTATCCTTCTTCTGCAGGCAAGAGGTAGAGTGAAACATTTGCAATTGGGGCTTGAGTTTGCATCCCATCTCTGCCATTTCTACAAGATGTGGAGTTAGGCAATTTGTCCTTGGAGTGAGCCTTGGTTTTCTCATCTATAAAGTTGAGAAGATAACCCACTTACGTGGCAGTTGTCAGGATTAAAAACCTTGTAACCTCCATAAAGCTGCTGAGTTTTTGTTTTTTTTTTAAGCCTATGAAGAGATACATTGCAGGTTATTAATGGTCATTTTTATTTTAAAAATCAGGCTTCTTTTACAGTCGAAGTTCTTCCTAAATTGGGTAGAAGCAGTTCTAATTCCCTTTAATGTCTTGAAGACTTTTCTAGAGTAGTGGAGAAGGCTTATTCTTTTATAAATCCTGGCTCTGCCAATTAGTGTGAAACCTAAGGCGGGCATTTTACCCCTCTGGAACTCTGGATGTATTTTTATCTCTCAGAGAGGGATAGCAGTAGTACCTACTTTTCAGGCTTGTAGAAGGAATTCTAATTCCTTCTGGAATTAAAAACACTGCTCTGGTTATCTTGCTGTGTAATAAACCACCCCAAAACTCAGTGGCTTCAAACAATCTTTATTTTGCTTCCAACTCTGTAAATTGGGCCAGATCCAGCTGAGACAGCTGGTCTGCTCCACCCAGCATCAGCTGGGGCAGCTCAAATGATTGGGGCTAGGATCACCTGAAGGCTCACTTACATGTTTAGTGGTTGACTGTGGCTGTCAGCTGGGACCACTAGAACTGTTGCTGGAACACTTAGACATGGAGACTTACACATGGCCTCTCCATGTGGCCTGAGCGTCCTCTCAAGATGATGATGGCTAGATTCCAAGGGTGAGTGTCCAGAGAGAGAACAAGAGAGCCAGATATAATTGCTGTATTGCCTTTCCTAACCTAGCCTCAGAGTCGGTGTCAGTTCTGCCATGTGCCACATTCTGTTCCTTAAAAAGGAGTCACTAAGGCTGGGCTGTATTTAAGGGAAAGGGACTTAGTCTCCACCTTTACATGGGAGGAGTGTCAAAGAATTTTGGGCATGTTTTAAATCTACCACAAGCCATACAGGAAATCAGTGCTCAAGGCATTTTAGTTATGATTGTGACTTGGAACTAATTTCTTGAGCCCTCTGTTCTAGTTGGAACTTACTCTTCCACTAGGCTCTTCTTTAATGTCTTGTAGAACTCTGGGCTCAACTCACTTACCTGTGCTTGTAAAAGAAGACAGTTACTTTCTAGGAACAGAAGGTAAACTTCTTTCACCTGTGCTATACAAAAGCTAGATGCTTATAAATTCTTTTCATTGTAGCTTTTGAATGTTATTCTTCTTGGCAGGAATGATAATTTGTATTCTAAATGCCCCCTTTTGCAACCAATAATCAATTTTCAAATAGTTTGAGAAACCCCTTTGAGAGCAAGAGAGAAAATGATTTATTCTGGTTCCTTACTAAACATTTGTAATTTCTTGGTTTAGGTTCAAATCATTGGTTCAAAGTTTGGCATAAGAAGACTCAAAGTTTCAGTCAGTTGGGGAAGCTGGCAGTCCAAGAACAGCAGAGAAGCAAATGAAAATATTAGAAACTTATGAATTATGAGATCACCTGTGAGAGCTTAATGCCAGGCCATGACCTTCAGCAGCCTCATCTCAGATTAGGATTGCCCCTCTCTGAATGGGCTTTTTCCTACTAAGTTTTTCTTCCTCCAGGGGTAATCAATCCATAGTTCCAAGAAGCCAGGATTTGAACAGTTTTACAGTTGTCACATCATATCCTCAGGTTCAGGACTAGAAAGACAGAAATTATTAATGAACTTCCAGAAGACCACACAGCAAATTATTTGCAGAGCCTAGACCTGTTCTGGTACTTCATATCTTTGATTTTATATATGGGAAGTACTTAATACAGACCCTGACACCAAATAAGGGCTATGCACTAGCTTTTCTATACTGTTATGGTATCTAATAATCTTTCCCCGACAGGACTAATTTTATTATAACTCAAATGGAAATATCTTTCATCCCTTTGTAGTCAAAGTGGACAGTAGTAAATAGACATGACCAGAAGAAAGCATCAGTGAATTAGCTCAAGTCATCTAGAAAGAATGCTTATTGATGTATGCTAAACATGTCAATTTATATAATTATATAAAAGTACTTAGGCTAATTTTACAGTCAGTAAATACTAGCGTTAATTAGGACTTTGGAACTTACCGAATTATTTTAAAACTACTTGGCCATATAAGTTCAGATTCGCCCCTAAAAGGTTGGTTCTGGTCTCTGAAAGTAGTTCTTTTTAAACGTTTTAATTACAAAAATTAACATGTAGAAAATGGAGAAAAAATACAAATTACCTATGTTTCCAATCCTGAGACACCCAAGTTATTTTTCCTTATGTTTTTAACGCAAAATCTTTAAAGCATTTAAATGAATACTTAGCTTTTGCTCTCCGCCAGAAATCTCACATACTTTCAAATGTTTTACAAAGGACAGGAGAAGGTGTATCAAAACATCCCACTTACCCTTCTCCACCTCTGTTTTTCAAAGATTATCAGAGTGGACCCAAATTAAAGAAAAAATTTAACAACAATTAGGGCTTATTACATTTAAAAGGAAGGGTTATAAAGATCAATCTGGGATAATTCTAATTCGGGGGGGCTGTGGGACTTCCCCCCTTCAAGTCCAGGTTGTGGCAACCTCCCCCATCCACGCGTGGGTGCACCCTACCCCACGGGTTCCGGCTTGCAGACCCTGGGAACCAAAAGCGAGAGGAGGAAGGGAGGATTTTGGTCTGCGTCCGCCCCCTCCGGATATCCCTGGTGCTTGGTCGCAGGAGGCGCAAGTGGGGGATCCGCCTCGGAAGAGCTCCCACTCCTCTCACCTATCGGGAGTACTAGGAAGCTGAGCTCAGAGCGCAGCAAGTGGGCCAAGGAGGCAAATGGCCTTCTTGACTGCCTAGATAGCGTTCATCCGCGCACCTCGGGGCCAGCTGTCCCTGCGCCCGCTCCGTCGCGGCCAGAGGGAGGCGTGCCACCTGCCCGATTGAGGCTGCGCGAGCTCCAGGGTTTGGGTGCGGCGTCCTCTGCGCGCGCCGCGTCGCCATGGAGACGGGGGCGGGGCCGGCGCGGGACTGGCGTCTAGAGGCGCGCTGGGGCGGGCGCGGGTTGCGCGGGTCGCAGGAGTCCTGGCCAAGTCGGCGGGCTTCCGCCGAGACTTCTCCCAGCGCCAGGCCCGAGTGCTCGGCTTCCCCAGGTACGAGGCCCGGCCCGATCGCCCCCAGCCTCTGAGTGGCTTGGCCTCTTTGGCTGTGAGCCGGCAGCGAGCTTGGGTTCTCCCCCCACCGCCCCAGCTGGGCCTGGTGACTCGCCTGTCCGAGCCTCGGCTTCCTCCTCTGGAAGTGCAGGTGATGCTGCCTACCCACCGGGGTGTGGTGCGGGATTGGAGGAGACACGAGAAGAAGGGGTATCACGGCGCTCCGAGGCCACAGTCCCCGCCCGCGCGGCGCTCCAGTGGTTTCTGTTGGGCGCTTCTCCTCCCCAGCACCGGGGGCGCAGCATCCTCCCGCGCATCTGGTGAGCTCCAGGCCGGTGCGCGTGTGCAAATCAGGGGTTTCCACATCCCTGCTGCGTGGCCCGAGAGGGTGTATGACTAACCTCAACGGGCCGCATCTCAGGGGCTAACGTAGCAAACAGACCATGAAGCCTCTCCCTGTGGGAGAGGGTTGTGGCGTTTTTATTTTACAGGAGGCTGTTCGCATTTCTCGTAAACAGGTGTGGAGATGTGTAGTAAATATTTGTTTACGGATATTAGGAACTTGGGTACGGGCGTACCTCATTTTATTGCACTTAGCAGAGGTTTGTGGCAACCCTGCTTAGTGTAGCCATTTTTCCAACAGCATGTGCTCGCTTGGTGTCTCTATCACAGCTTGGTAATTCCGTAATATTTCAGACTTTTATTATTATATCTGCTATGGTGATCTATGATTAGTGATCTCTGATTACTATTGTAATTGTTTTGGGGTGCCCCAAACTGAACCCATATAAGACCTCGAACTTAATGGTAATTGTTGTATGTTCTGACTGCTCCACCGACCAGCTGTTTCCACTCTTCCTCTCCTAGGGCCTCCCTATTCCTTGAAACACAACAATATTCAAAGTTGGCCAATTAATAGTCCCACAATGGCCTTTGAGTGTTCAAGTGAATGGAAGAGTTGCACGTCTCTCACTTTAAGTCATTAAGCTTAGTGAGGAAGGCGTGTTGAAAGCTAAGCTAGGCCAGTTGCACTGAACAGTTGTTAGCCTAGTTGTGAACGCAAAGGAAAAGTTGTTGAAGGAAATTAGAAGTGCAGGGCAAGGTGGCTTAAGATTTTATTTTAGTACTCACCACCTATGACCCGTGGCCCCCACATCAGGATATCCCACCTTTTGAGCCAGGCCAATATAAAACTTCCATGTATTGATTTCTAATTTTGTCTACCTAAAATGTACCCCTGCTTTTAAAAACCTTGGCTTGTAAGCCATCAGGGAGTTGGAGTTTTAAGTGTTAGCTGCCTGGTCTCCTTCCATGGTGTCATGCAATAAAAATGCCTTTTTCTCCTGCTGTAACTCTCGGCTTCAGTGTCTGGCTTTGCTGCACTGGGTGAGCAGACCCCAGTTTGGTTCAGTAACAGGGGTCACTGGGAGCTCTATTTTGAATATGCTGTCTGTTTAAAGAAAAAGTCTAGACAAATTTAACAATGTTTAATTGAGCAAAGAATGGTTCAAGAATCGGGCAGAGAACCCATAAAGGAGTTCAGATTGACTCCATGACAGCCGCAATAGGAGTTTCTGGGAGGAGGTCAAAGAACTGGGAAATTTCCTCAGGTGGTGGTAAGGGATATCTTTTTGTTTACCTCTTAATGAAAGCAATTTTCTCAATTTCTTTTGGAATCTTCTTAGTGCCTTTGGAAGTAAATGTCCTATTTGATTTGTCTGGTTCTAAAACCAGCTTTTTGCAATTGTGCATGCAGATAAATTATTTTAGGCATTTCAAAAGACCCGCATTTTGGCCATGGCTGCTTAAGATCACCCCGGGTTAGGCGGGTCCACTTTCTAGGAGAGCACACCCCATTAGAGTTGTATATAAACCCAGCTGATGTTTAACTATTAGTAATAGGAGTTGGGGCTGGGCGCGGTGGCTCACGCCTGTAATCCTAGCACTCTGGGAGGCCAAGGCAGGAGGATCGCTTGAGCTCAGGAGTTCCAGACCAGCCTGAGCAAGAGTGAGACTCCATCTCTACTAAAAATAGAAAAAATTAGCCAGGCGTGGTGGGGTGCATCTATAGTCCCAGCTATTCAGGAGGATCACTTGAGCCCAGGAGTTTGAGGTTGCTGTGAGCTAGGCTGACGCCACGGCACTCTAGCCTGGGCAACAGGGCAAGACTCTGTCTCAAAAAAAAAAAAAGGAGTTCGTAACAAATGAAAAATCAAGACTGAATTTCAAACAATAGGAAAGTAGCTACAATTTTAGACCACCAGTGCTAAACTGCCACCGATCCTTACTGCCAGGAGACAACGGCAGCAAAACAAAAGTTCTGTGCGAAGCTCCTTGCCTGACCTTACCCAAACCTCTGATCATCAGGCAGAGGAAGAAAAGGCAGTTTTTTTCCTGTAACCCAAATCTGTGACCCACAGGGTTAAGATGAAAAACCTATGTTCGGTCTGGGCGCGGTGGCTCACGCCTGTAATCCTAGCACTCTGGGAGGCCGAGGCTGGAGGATTGCTCAAGGTCGGGAGTTCGAGACCAGCCTGAGCAAGAGTGAGACCCTGTCTCTACTAAAAAAATATAAAGAGATTAGCCAAACAACTAAAAATAGAAAAAATTAGCCTGGCATGGTGATGCATGCCTGTAGTCCTAGCTACTTGGGAGGCCGAGGCAGAAGGATTGCTTAACCCCAGGAGTTTGAGGTTGCTGTGAGCTAGGCTGACACCATGGCACTCTAGCCTGGGCAACAGAATGAGACTCTGTCTCAAAAAACAAAAAACAAACAAACAAAAAAACATGTTCTCGAAAGGGAGGGTTTGAAAGAACAGCTCAAGCAAAGTCTAGACCTTCAACCAAAGAGTAGGATAGGCCTGGGTTTTTCAGTAGGACTCACTACTTTACATCCAACAGTTTCTCTTGCAATCAGAACACGGGGGGTTCAGGGCTGATTAGGCACAGAGTCTGGGAGGAATGCTAGATGGTTGGGGGTGAGTTGCTCTGAATCCTGACTGCTCCACCACAAATGTTGACTTGAAGAGGCTGAGGCACAAAACATAATTTAAAGAGTTTTCTGGAGCCAAAGTGAGGACACCTGCCCAGAAGACTCAATCTCAAGTAACCTTGGATATGAGCTCCATTTGGCCTTTGTTACAAAGAGGTTCTTAAAGGCAAAAAAAGGGGGACAGGGAGTGGGCTGATACAAAGTTGTTTGTCAAGAATCCTCATTGATTTACAGAAATAACATTGATTAGTGATTGGCTATGCCTTGTTAAGGTGTAGGTTGTGGGTTATAGTATATGGTGTGCCATTATTAGGTTAATTTATAGCTATTTGTGGCAATAGCAAGCAGTTTCAAAAGATGAATGAATAGCTCACAGTCTCAAAGTGGGGAGTAGGGTGATTGCTATCTTTTTTTTGGCAACCGGGTCTGTTCTGTTGCCTGGACTAGAGAGCAGTGGCATTATCAAAGCTCACGGCAACCTTAAACTGCTAGACTAAAGTGATCCTCCTGCCTCAGCCTCCTCAGTAGCTGGGATTACAGATACATGCCACCATGCCCAGCTAATTTTTCTATTTTTTGGTAGAGATGGGATCTGGCTCTTGCTCAGGCTGGTCTCAAACTCCTGGCCTCAAGCGATCTTCCTGCCTTGGCCTCCCAAAATGCTAGGATTGTATTCATGAACCACCATGCCTGGCCACTGTTGTATTTTTTTAATGTCTCTCTGGGCCTGATAATTTTAAAGGACTTGCATTTCTCAGAGAAAAGTTCTTTTTTCTCATGAAAGGGAGATCTTAAGCTTTTTCTCCTTGCATATTTAGTCTACTCTGACACTTGGCCTTTGTGCAGGACCTCTTAAATGAGGATTTGCATCCTTTAGTTTTGAGAAACTCCTTTTACCTTTTATAATTTCTTCTTCTTTCAGTTGCTCATATTTCTCTTTCTGGAATTCCTGCTAGTTAATATGTCTGATCCCCTGGATTGAGCCTCTATTTTTGAGCCTTGTTTCCTATTCGTTTTGTCTTTTTTTCCCTTCCTATTTCTTGAACATTTCCTTAACTTTACATCAGCCACATTCTAATGTTTTGGCTATCCTATTTGTTTCTTGCTCTTCTTTTGTTTTCTTTGGAATAATATTCTGATTTTATTCTATGGGTATAATCTCTTATTTCTCTGAGAAAAGTTAACTATAGAATGTTCCTTTTGTTGTTGTTGGGTTTTTCTTGTGTTCCCCTCATTGTCTTTGTTTCCTCCATAATTTTAAAAAACCTTTTTATTAAAAGTTTTAAGACATCATCCATTATCAAAAACTGTGACCTATCAATTATTGAACTCAAGAACCGTCTTGTTTCATCTACACCTCTGCCCACTCTCACTGTATTATTGTAGTTTTAGTTTTAATTTTGAAATATTTTCAATCTTATAGAAAAGTTACAAAAAGGATACAGAGAACTTCCATATACCTTTAGCCACATTTATCACTTTTTAACTTTTTTACCTCTTTATCATTTTGTCTATGATGGTTGCAAAATGAGGGTTTTCCAGCTCTACCACTTCTTCCACATTTCTCTGTAGACATTCTACATAAAGATGAGCCCTCTCTACTCCTCTATCTATTCATCTCTTTATTATTTACCTGTACTCATGAATTCCTATTTTATTTAATGTGTTATAATATATTATTTTGGTGCTCAAATCTATCATATTTTATCTGTGTAGCAGTGGAAGAAAGGCTTAGTATGAGTAGCTCCATTTTGCTTCTGACCCCCTGCAGTGATATTTAGGTTAAAAGCTTCTGCTTAGCTCTCTGCAGATAGGCCAGCTAATTATAGGAAGAATTTAGTTTGGAGTTCAACTCTAGAAGAAAGATGATAACTGTCCCTTTCCCAAAACTAACTGCCCAGGAGATAAGAAAAGTATGCACACAAGTAACAGTGCTGTGTCAGAGATCTATAGGTGCATCGTGACCTGACCTCTTCATCCAAACTTAACTGACCAAAAGCGAAGAAGTTTTACAACCTCCGCAAATCCTCACTGATGCCCAGATGTCTTTGGCCCTTGGTTACTTCTTGTAACCCCCCACTTTCCCCTTCCCTTAATATAAAAAGGAGCCTAAAGTTCCTACAAAGGATGCTTCTTTAGGATATTAGTCTACCATCTTCTCAGTTTGCTGGCTGTGTGAATGCAAGTTGCTCTCCTTGCCCCAACACTGTGTCTCTTGACTTATTATTGGCCGTCTTGCAGCAAGTGTTACGAGCTTGGACTGGTTGCATCTGTTAAGTTTTTCCATATAGATCTGTATAAGCTACAGTGTTTTTTTTTTTTTTTTTTTTTTTTTTTTTTTGAGACAGAGTCTCACTCTGTTGCCCGGGCTAGAGTGCCATGGTGTCAGCCCAACTCACAGCAACCTCAAACTCCTGGGCTCAAGCGATCCTCCTGCCTCAGCCTCCCAAGTAGCTGGGACTATAGGCATGCGCCACCAAGCCCGGCTAATTTTTTCTATATATATTTTTAGCTGTCCAGATCATTTCTTTTCTTTTTTTTTTTTTTTTTGAGACAGAGTCTCACTCTGTTGCCCGGGTTAGAGTGAGTGCCGTGGCGTCAGCCTAGCTCACAGCAACCTCAAACTCCTGGGCTTAAGCGATCCTACTGCCTCAGCCTCCCAAGTAGCTGGGACTACAGGCATGCGCCACCATGCCCGGC
>CM052452.1:17548469-17574894 GCA_028533085.1 Varecia variegata
TTGTTGTTGTTGTTGTTTAACAGTTGATTTTTAGTTTGTTAAAATCAAGATCCAAACTAGGTCTGTATGTTGCGTCTGGTTGATATGTCTCTTAAGTCTCTATTAACGTATACGTTTTCCCCACTTTCCTTTGCAGTTTATTTATTGAAGGAATTGAGTCATTTGTCCTATAAAGTTTCCTACATCATCTTGATTTAGCTGGTTGCATTTTTATTTTTCCCCAGTATTTGTTTTAAGTTTGTATAGCAGGTGCTCAAATAATGTAATTTTTTTCAACATAATTTTGTTATAACGATGAGAAAAAAAATTGATTCCTTCCAGACCCACAGTATGTGTGGAGTTTGCCCATTTTCTCCCCATCTGTGTGGGTTTCCTGTGGTGCTTTGGTTTTCTCCCACATTCTAAAGATGTGCCTGTTAGGTTCATTGGTGTGTCTAAATTGTCCCCATCTGAGTGAGTGTGCGTGTGTGTGAGTGAGTGCACCCCGTGACACAATGGCATCCTGTCCAGGGTGGGTTCCTGCCTTGTACCCTGAGCTGCTGGGACAGGCTCTGGCTACCCTCAACCCTGAACCGGAATAAGTGGGTAAATAACTAAATCTTACTTGTTTTTATTAATCTTTCTTGAATGTATATATTCACATTTATGTCAATGTTTAATTTTGGAAATATTTGGATCTTTATTTAGAAGTTTGATGTTTTTGTGACAAGAAATATATCATAGGAACTTAGCTCTTGTTTATATCAACTGGCCTAAAATAGATTTTGTTATATGTCTTTTGCTTAAAGTCCCAGTTTCCAAGAACCTATCCATGATGTTAAGTGAGGACTTACTGTACTTAGTTCTAGATAAGACTTGATGATAATCAGCTTCAATTTTTTGGCAAGATTACATCACAAGCGGTGGCATGTCCCCAGAGTCCTTTGTTGGGTTTATTTTGGTCACTTTTCTTTTTTTGTTGAAGGTCTTTTCCAAATTTCTGTGATTCTTGACTGTCCTATACTTAAGTGTCAGCAACTGAGAAGTTAGTTGGAAGCTCCTAGTGTCTGAGCAAGACTTGTGAGTTTATGAGCTTTACTTTAGGGTAATCTAGGAACAAGCCTGCTTTTTCATTGATGGGGGTGAGGCACAGATACCAGAATCTCAAGGTCTTTTGGTTTTAGCATCTTCTGAGAAGACTTTTCCAGTTTTCTGCCTGAGAGGTACCAGTCTAGCTGCCAGAATTCTGGAGGCAGGGCCGAGTTGGAAGGAGATCTGGGGCTCCAGTTGCTTCCTGTATGGTCTTTCGTTCAATCCCCTCATTTGTGACCTGTGGCTTCAGTTATGGGAACCTTTCTTCATTTCTTTTAGTTCTGAGCTCTTCTGGAATTCTGTGTGGCCTGCTTTCCTTTGTTATCCCACTGTGAAGGTTTTCACTTCCTCAAATCTGTTAGGTCAGTTCATTTTCCTTTCTTCTTGCAAAAATCTTTGGAAATCTCTCATTTCTAATGATCTCTTCTCCCATCTCTTCGACTTTATAATTTGAACCTTTTTATCCTTTACTATTACCTTAGCAGGTCAATCTACATGTTTAACTGGGAGTCAGCAACTAATTATGTTTATTTTTCTTGGACTGTCTTTTGTATTTGATTATCATTATGTGTATTCCAATTTAGAAGCAAGTTCATGTTCATACATATCCTTATTCAGAGCAAACCTACCTCCTAATCTTTCCACTATTTATGTATCTTATCTGTGAGGTTACAGACATCGTTTTAGAGTCGGGAGATACAGTGGCGAGGAGATCAAATACAACTTCTGTTTTCATGGAACTTATTAATATATTGTAGTAGGAAAGGAGGACATGTACGTGTAGTTATATTGGTACAGAGTATATAACAAAAGGGAGTCCTTGACCACACAGGACATTCCACAGAATCATTATAACAAGACATGAACCCAAAGCAGTGACCCATTTATTATAGCAGTGTTTCACCAAAAATGCCTATTTGAATCCTCCTTCGATATGATTTATTTACAGAAACTAATGATGACCTACGTTACTTGGAATGTGGTATCAGAAAGAGTAGGTCTAGGACATAGGTTTGATGTCAGTAAGGATTATTCATTTTGTGTGGATAAACTCTTTTCTGGCTAATTCCTTGTTTGATTGTCATTGAAATATGTGACCTTGATTGTAAAGATGACATTCTTTTAGAATGAATATCTCATTAAAAATGCATCATAATTTCTGAGCATAGGATATCTTCACCCCATTAGCCTGCCTCCACCATGTGCTTAAACCTTATTCCTCTGTCTTACTACTTGTATTAGTTTCCTAGGGCTGCTATAATACAATACCACAAACTGGGTGGCTTAAAACAATAGAAGTTTATTCTTTCACAGTTCTGGAAATTAGAAGTCTGAAATCAAGGTGTCATCGTCTCTCTGAAGGCTCAGGGGAGTATCTGTTCCATGACTTTCTCTTAGCTTCTAGTGTTGCCAGCATTCCTTGGCTTGTAGACTTACCGGTCTGATCGCTCTGCCTCTGTCATCACATGGCATATTCCTCTTTATATGTATCTGTTCCTGTGTCTCTTCTCTTTTTAAGGACACCAGTCATGTTGGTTTAAGGGTCCACCCTACTCCCGTGTGAGCTCATCTTAGCTTACATGTTAATTACATCTATAAAGACCCTGCTTCCAAATAAGGTCATTCACAGGTATCAGCGGTTAGGGCTTCAGCATATCTTTTTGGGGAACACAATTCAGCCCATGACACTACTATTCTTTGCACTAAGAAATAAAGACTATGTTATTTATTCAGTTCATAATGAATATTTTTGGTAGAAATGATCACCAATTGAAAATGAAAAATGTACACAGTAATATCTACTGCTGACCAAAAACTGCCTGAAGATTCTTATAGCTAACATTGACAACCATAAAAATTAATCTGGGAAAAAAATAAGAAATCTTGGCCTAGTACTATTGGTGTTTTGTTTTCTCTATTTCTTTTTTGTTTTAAATTTCTTTGTTTTTCTTTTCTTTTTTTTTTTTTTTTAACCGTCTATTTAACCAGATGAATGGTGTTTTTGTGAAGGGAAGTTGAAGGTGTTGAAGCATCTGGACACCTTTTGAGTATGGCTCACTTTCCTCTCAGTTTCCTTTTTTAGAAAATAACTGTTGTTTTTTGTTGTTGTTGTTGTTAATAAGACACAGTCTCACTCTGTTGCCTGGGCTAGAGTGCTGTGGCATCAGCCTAGCTCACGCCAACCTCAAACTCCTGGGCTCAAGCGATCCTCCTGCTTCAGCCTCCTGAGTAGCTGGGACTACAGGCGCACGTCACCACACCACACAATACTCATGACCTTGAGCAGTCCTCTTGCCTTGGCCTCCCACAGTGCTAGGATTACAGGCGTGAGCCACCATACCTGGTCGAAAATAACTTTTTAACAATGCAATTTAAAAATAATATTTTAAGGCTGGGCATGGTGGCTCACACGTATAATCCCAGCACTTTGGGAGGCCAAGGTTGGAGGAATTTGAGACCAGCCTGGGCAACATAGTGAGATCCCATCTCTACAAAAAATTTAAAAATTAGCCAGGTATGGTGCCTGCCTGTAGTCCCAGCTACTCTGGAGGCTGAGAAGGGAGGATTGCTTGAGCTTTGGGAGTTGAAGGTTGCAGTGAGCTATGATGATCCCACTGTACTTCAGCCTGGGTGACGGAGTGACCCTGTCTCTAAAAACAAACTAAACTCCACAAAAACCTAAAAAAAACTAAAAATAATATTTTGGTTCAGGAACTTTCCATGTTAATCCAGGGTTGAGTTAACAGGGAGGGGGAGGAGCAGGAGACTAGGAGCTGGCATGTAGCTGTTTAGAATTGTGACTCCTAAGAGGCTGGAGATAATTTAATTTAATTTCTCTTTCCCCCCATTTTTCTTGTAGTTAGAAGGAAGATAAAAGACTTTTTGATTCATGAAGAATCTGGTTACTAAGAAGTGCCTACCTATCAAGCCACTGGTTGACTTTTCATGAAGAAGTTATTAACCAGAGAATGGAGAGGAAAGTTGATTCCAGGTGAGTGATGGGACTTGACAAAGATAACTGAAAGATGGTCCATATAAAAGTCTGTAAACATTTGTGTGTGAAAATAATAACAATAAATACATAAATAAATTTTCTAAGCCATGAGTGATGAGGTAGAAACTATTGGTAAGGGTTTCTAAGTCATGGATATTTTGAGTTTCTCATTGATAAGAAAATGCACATTTCATGCATTATGTTACAGCCAAAAACCATTTTGAATATGTGGAAATATCTATCATTAAAGTTTTGATTTTGAGCAGAAGTGAGGATGATTTTCCTGAGGTTACAAGTTATGTCATCAAGCTTGGCTGGTTCTCATATCTTACCCCTATTCTTTTTTTTTTTGAGACAGAGTCTTGCTCTGTCACCCCCGGTAGAGTGCAGTGGCATCATCATAGCTCACTGCAACCTCCAACTCCTAGGCTCAAGTGATCCACCTGCCTTAGCCTCCCAAGTAGCTGGGACTACAGGTGGACGCCACCACACCCAGCCAATTCTTTCTGGTTTTGGTAGAGATGGGGTCTCACTCTTGCTCAGGCTGGTTTCAAATTCCTGACCTCTAGCGATCCTCCTGCCTCAGCCTCCCAGAGTGCTAGGATTACAGGGATGAGCCACCACACCTGGCCATCTATCCCCTACTTTTGATCATGGTTGCTTTCAGCCTGCATTACGGTTCTCTTGATTCCAAATAGCAAAATTCAACTCTGGCTAACCTAGGCAAAAAGAAAGAATTTACAAGAAAGAGACTAAGATGTTAGCTCTGTGAACTGACAAGCTTCAGACCCACAGGGGTGGGCATATGACTCACAGCTGGCCAGCTATGAGTATCCCCCACTGCCCTGGACACAGTGGTTGGTTCGGGGGTGGGCAGGTGACCTCATAGGGCCATTCAGAGATTTTTCTCTAAGGCTGAGACAGTCACTTAGAGAGAGGCCCACCCAGTGCTGAGAGTGCTGTGACAGCAGTTGTAGTCTCCACCAGGCAGAGGCCACAGGGAGCCTGTGCTGTCGGAGGTAAGCATGTTAGCACACCGAGAGAAGCGGGGAAACCTTACGGTGTTAAGACACCATTTCTAGTTCTGGAGACTGGTTTACAATCCTTCCAAAGTAAATGAGTTAGGAAATCGCCTCTTTGTGTTTAATATCTTCTTCAATTTAACACTTCAGATCTAATTTCCACGCTCATCTGCATCCAGGGCCCTCTGGTTTCCTGGTGGGTTTGGCCCGTAGAGGTCCTAGCAGGAGATAGGAAGGAGGGAAGAGAGTGAGGCTGAGGTGTTTATAGCCTTGGCTTCCATCTTGAAAGATACCTTTGAGTTGGCTGTCTCTCCACTGAAGCTCACAGCACTTCCTGATGTTTGCTGACTCTGCATGACTCCCCTGCTCGGTTCTGGTAGTTGTTCCATCCCCTTATTCCTTTGGGCCTAGACGTGGTGCCAGCTTCTACTTAGCTTCAAGTTCCTGCACTGATCCTTGTGGTTCCTCTATATTCAAATCTTTGTAAATATGCCATTTTCAAATTATCCTATTTTTAGTATGTCATCTGTTTTCCTTGTGACCTTTGGGAGTTTTTATCATGAATGGTGTTAGATTTTATCAAATGGTTTTTCTTCATCTATCGAGATGATCGTGTGGTTTTTGTTCTTCTATTAATAGGGTGTATTACATAAATTGATTTCTGGATGTTCAATCAGCCTTGTTTTCCTTGGATAAATCCCACTTGGTCATGGTGTTTATATGGCATATAGTTTTTATATGCTATTGGATTTGGTTGCTAGTATTTTTTTGAGAATTTTTGTGTCTATAGTCATGAGGGATATTGTGGTTTTTTTTTTTTTAATTTGGATGATAGCTTCGCTTTGGTATGATGGTGATACTGGCCTCAAAGAATGAATTGGGAAATGTTTCTTTCTCCTTTATTTTCTGGAAGAGTTTGTGGAGTATTGTTATCATTTATTTATTTTTTTTCCCCACCCCCCATTATCATTTATTTTTAAATGTTTGATAGAATTCATCAGTGAAGCCATCTGGACCTGGACTTTTCTTTGTAGGACAAATTTTAATTACTGATTCAATTTCTTTACTTGTTGGAGGTCTGTTCAGTTTCTGAGTCAGTTTTGGTAATTTGTGTTCTTCTGGAAATTTTTCCATGTCATTTCAGTTGTCTAATTTATTGGCATAAAGTTAATTGTATTCCCTTATAATTCTTTTAATTTATGAAGGGTCCATGGTAAAGTCCTCTTTTTCATTCCTAATTTTGGTGATCTATGTCTTCTCTCTTTTTTTTCTTGGTTTATTTAGGGAAAGGCTTATCAGTTGTGTTGAGGGACCCTTACTGTTATACTATTTTTTTAAGCTAATTTGAGTTGGGTTGCTATTGCTTGTTACTTAGGGTGCTACTGGTATACAGAAGTTTCTTCTGAAGTCTCCTGGGCCTTGGGGTAGGTGGGAGCCGGGTCAGTTCGAGGGACTTATTCAGCAGGTATATGGACCCTTCCTTCCCATCAGTGCCATCTTTGTGCTCCAGCCCTCAGCAACTCCTGTACAGGTCTGTGTCTCAGCTCAAAGTTTAGTCCTGGGAGAATGGATCTTGTTGGTCCAGCGTGTATCAGTTTTCTCCCCCTGCTTTAATTAACTGGGCCTTGGAGAAAGGTCAGGGAGTTCAAAGCATAGCTGCTGAGGTCCTGCCTCTGTTGATAAGCGAAGTTCTCACAGAGGAGGGAATCCTGGTAAGCTGAACCAACACCTTGACAGTGTTTATCACATGGTCCACAAAGGGCTCTTAAGACCTGCTGTATTTCCTCTTCTGAAGCAGATTAACTGTGGCTTTAATATGAAGCTACGTGGCCTCTAACTCTGGCATAGTTTCTACAAATACCTTGCTGCTTTAGGTTGGGGAGCTTGAGAAGAAAATGGATTTCCTTTAAAAAAAATTAAATATAGTGCAGGTACAGAAAGGTACATAAAATGTATGGTTTGATATGTCATTTTTGAAACAAGCATGTAACCATCACCCAGGTAAAGAAACAGTACGTTATCAATACCTCAGAGGCCCATTTTGTGTCTTGTTTCCCAATCACACCCTCTCCTACTTCCCTGGAGTCAACCACCATCCTACATTTAATGGTAATCACGTTCTCAAATTTCTTTTTATTTTTACCAATTAAGTATATATTCCTAAACAATACAGTTTAGTTTTGCCTTTTTGCCTTAAATAAGTGCAATCGTATGTATTCTTTTGTGTCTTGATTCTTTCTTTTAAAGTTTTAGGATTCCTTCATGTTGTGTGGAATTATAGTTTGTTCATTTTCCTTGCTCTGTAATACTACATGGTAAGATACTCGTTTGTTTATCCATTCTGCTGATGGCATTTGGACTGTTTCCAAATTTTTGGACTGTTTCAAGTTTTTGAATGCCATGAAATTCTTTTATTGTGTATCGAAAAATTATAGTTGTATGTATTTATGGGGTACAAAGTGATGTTATGATTTCTTAATACAATGCAGAACGATTAAATCTAATGTATCCATAACCTTAAATATTTGACATTTTTTTTGATGAGAAACTTGGAGATATGCAGTACTCGGTTATTAGGTATATTAACCATCCTGTGCAGTAGATATTAAAAAAAAAATCAAACTTATTCCTCCTGACTGAGGCTTTATACCCTTTAATTGTCATCTTCCCATTCCTCCTACCCCCAGCCTTTGGTAGCCACCATTCTGCTCTCTGCTGCTGTGAGTTTAATTGTTTCAGATTCCACACATCAGTGAGAACATGCAGTATTTGTCTTTCTGTGTTTTGCTTATTTCACTTAACGTTACTATTCTCCATTTCAATCTGTGTTGTCAAATGACAACGTTTTTTTCCTTTTTTAAGGCTGAATAGTATCCCATTGTGCATATATACCACATTTTCATGGACACTTAGGTTGATTCCATAATTTGGCTACTGTGAATAGTGTGCTGGTGAGTGTGGGTGTGTGGCCATCTCTTTGTAATACTGATTTTAAATCTTTCAGGTAAATACTCAGAAGTGGGAGTGCTGGATCACTGTGACCATTGTCATATGCATAGTGTGGTGCACAGTGGTTCTCAAATTTGAGCCTGCATAAGAATCCCCTGGAGGACTTGGTGAACAGATTGGTGGGCTCTCCCCTCAAATTCAGTAAATTTGGGGTGAGGCCCAGCAATCTGTATTTCCAGTGAGTTCCCCAGAGATGGTGATCCTTTTGGTTTAGGGAATCATACTTTGGTAACAATTGTTTTAGGGTATACACACTTGGGAATAGGTTGTGGGTAAAAGAGTGTGAGAGCAGACTATATACTGTATATTGACTTTGTATACAACAGTCTTGCTAGACTCTCTTACAAAGTTAAGTAATTAACCTGTGGATTCTGTGGGGTTTTCTGCATGCACAATCATATCATATGCAAAATGACACTTTAATTCCACCTTTCCAATCCTTATGACTATAATTTCTTTTTCTTGCTTTACTGTGCCAGTGAAAACCTCCAGGACAGTGTTGAATAAAAGTGCTATTGATCCTACTTGTCATGTTCCTAATCGCAAAGGGAAAGCTATCAGTGTTTCACCTTAAGTGTGGTATCTTCTATAAGTTTTTCATAGACATCCCTTCTCCAATTACGGCTTCCCCTTTCTTCCTAGTTTGCTAAGATATTTTATTATGAATATATATTGAATTTTTTTACCAACTATTCTCCTCATCTATTGATAATCATATGATTCTTCATTAAGTTGATTTTCTAATACTTTACCTTTCTGGAATTAATCCTTGGTCATGTTATATTACCCTTTTTCTAGGTTGGTGACTTAAATTAGCTGATATTTTATTTAGATTTTTACATCTGTGTTCATTAGTGAGATTGATGTATAATTTTCCTTTTTTAAAATGTCCTTTTCAGGCTTCGTATAACGGTTATGCCTAGTCTCATAAAACTACCTGAGTTTATGTAGATTTGCAGTGGTTAGTGTTCCTTTTTTTTTTTTAATTCCCTGAAAGAGTTATATGAGATTGGCATGAGTATTCCTTAAATTTTGGTAGAATTTGACAGCAAGACCATCTAGGCCTAGAGTTTACTTTGTGTGAAGATTTTTATTGCTGTTTAATTTTGTTAATGGTTGTTGAACTATTCACGTTTTGTATTTCTCTTACGCTCAATTTAGATAAGTTTTGTTTTTGTAGGCATTTATCCATTTTACCTACATCTTCAAATTTATTTGTATCAAGTTGGTTTTAACATCTTCTTAGGCTCTGTAGTGATGTCTCCTCCCACCCCCAATATTGGTTTATTTGGCTTTCTCTCTTCTTGATCAGTTTTACTGGCTGTCAACTTTATTCATCTTTTTAAAGAACCAACTTTGATCTTCTCTGTTATGTTTGTTTTCCGCTTTTGCCAACACGAACATAGCAGGCCTGAGGCTGCTGTTCTTAGAAAGTCCTGCTTACAAGGTTGGCCCTTGGCTGGTGTCAGCAACTTAGATTTTGGGAGAGTTCCCACCATTCCCTAACTCATAAGAGCAGTTATCTGTGCCTACACTGTTTGTGCAACCAGTGTTGTTTGTGCTGAACACTTGCTTTCCCTCTGGGAGTCTAGAATTTTGGTGTGTGTTAGGCAGAGGGTGCCTAGATGACCAGCCCCCAATAAAAACTTTGGGTACTGAGTCTGTAATAAGCTTCCTTGGTAGACAGTGCTTCCCATTTGTTGTCACAATTCGATACTGGAGGAGTTAAGCGTGTTCTATGATTCCACTGGGAGGAGACTCTTGGAAACTTGTACCTGATTTCTGCCAGACTTTGCGCCATGTCCCTTTCCCCTTTGTGGATTTTACTTTGTATCTTTTTGCTGCAATAAATCATAGCTGTGAGTACAACTATATGTTGAATCCTGAGTTCTTGTATATAGTGAATCACTGAACCTAGGGGTAGTCATTGGGATGCCTGACATACCAGTGCATTAATTTCTGCTCTTTATTATTTTCTTTTATATTCTTTGGGTTTAATTTGTTCTTTTTCTTCTTAAGATGGATGTATAGCTCACTGGTTTTCATTCTTAATTCTTTTATAATATATGCATTTAGTGCTATATATTTTCCTGTAAGTGTGGCTATAGTTGCATTCCATATATTGGTATGTAGTGTTTTTACTATCATGTGAACATATTCACTAATTCCCATTATGATTTTTATCTTTGATCTGTATTTTAGATATGTATTTCTTGATTTGCAAATATGTGTGGATTTTCTAATTATCTTTAAGTTATTCATTTCGACTTAATTGCAGTATTATCAATGAACATACTGTGTATAATTTCAGGTGTTTGAAATATTTTGGAACTTGCATTATGTCCCAGTACATGATTATATTAGTTTTTATTTGGATAGTTTATTTCCATATATCCTTTTTTCTTATAAAATTTTTTATTGATAAATATAACACAAATACAGAGAATAGCATAAAACAATGGGCACCTTAGTGAATTATTATAAGGCAAATACCTTTGTAACTACCACCTGTAAAACAAAGGTAAAACCTTGCCAGTCATTCCTGAACCTTCTTCAAACACAAGTGCCTGCCTTGCAGAGAGTAACTACTCTCTTCAATGGTAATTACTTTCTCAGTTTTATTTCTGGTTTTATCACCCAACTGTGTATTCCTAAGGACTATAGTTTAGCTTGTGGGTTTTTTAAGCAGGATTATGAGCTATTTTTATTGCTTTCATTACAGTTATCATCGTTTTTCAGATTTTCTAAAATGGCCCTATATTGATTTTTTTAAAAAAATAGTTTTATTGAGGCAGGGCACAGTGGCTCACGCCTGTAATCCTAGCACTCTGGGAGGCAGAGGCGGGAGGATTGCTTGAACTCAGGAGTTTGAGACCAGCCTGAGCAAGAGCGAGACCCCCATCTCTCCTAAAAATAGAAAAATTAGCTGGGCGTCATGGCATGGGCCTGTAGTCCCAGCTACTCGGGAGGCTGAGGCAGGAGAATCGCTTGAGCCCAGGAGTTTGAGGTTGCTGTGAGCTACGATGACACCACCGCACTCTACCTGGAGCAATAGAGTGAGACTTTGTCCCCCCTCCCCCCAAAAATAGCTTTATTGAGATATATAATAATTCATGTACCATATGATTTACCCATTTGAAATGTGCAATTCAGTGGGCTTTTATTATATTCTTGGAGGATTTTGTTTTGAATTTTAGTTTGGGATGTGACCTTTATTGACTTATCCACCAGAGTGGAACGAATGTCTGTATAAAACCCAATGGTTGTTACTGTAACTTGCCCCTCACAATTAAAATCCAAACAGTTTTTTTTTAAAGTCCTTTCAATCAAAACCCACCACTTTGCAATCAATAGCTTCGTTGAAGCTGCAGTGACACTTCAATATGGTTGACCGGAATGCAGAAATTTGGTTGGTTAGAGAACTAATTAAACTTCCAACTTGTGCAAATAGAATCACAAAAAGGCAAAATTGTGTTTTTCACAGCGATATAGTCCACTGGAATCACGAACACTGGACAGCTGTTAGAGTATTTAGAGACCTGAGATAATAAAAAATCCAAGCATTCCTCAGGCAGCCTTCTATTGTCCTTTCTTCCCAGTCAGAGACTTGTGGATGTGTGCAATGACACACCACCAGCAACTGTAGCCTTGATGAGAGGGTCCAGTTCTTTATCTCCATGAATAGCAAGTTGTAAGTGATGAGGGGTAGTAGCTTAACCTTTAAGTCTTTTTTTTTTTTTTTTATCATGCATCAGGTGTGCTGTGAACCTTTAAGTCTTTTGATGCATCTCCTGTCAGTTCAAACACCTCTGCAGTGAGGTACTCTAGGATGGCTGTGCTGTGCATGGCGCCCCACATTTATGACTGGTCATCCTAGATTTCATGTGTGGATGAGTATGGTCCCCTGGGAACTGCAAGCTGGCTCTCTGCAAGCAGTGGGAAACCACCTTTGTCCTTGCTTTTCCGAAGTCCTTCCAAGCCTTACTGCCAGCCATTTCAAATTCCACTGAAGCTCAAACAAGCAAGGCAGAGGAAGGGCTAGTCGGACACATGGTGAGATCCCACCACCTACTCCTTCACTGAACTGCAATTCAAACTGCTCACAGGTCTTTTTTTAATTGCGATAAAATATACATAACATGAATTTATTATTTTAACCATTTTTAAGTGTACAATTTAGTGGCATCAGGTACATTCACAATGTTGTGTTAACCATCACCAGTATCCATACTGAAAACTTTTTCATCATCCCACATAGAAACTCGATCCATTAAATGGGAACTCCTCATTTCCCTTGTCCCGCTTCTTTGTAACCTTTGTTATACTTTGTGTATCCATAAATTTGCCTATTCTGGGTACCTCAAATAAGTGGAATCATATACTATTTTTCCTTTTATGCCTGGTATTGCTTTTATAATAATAAAATAATAAACATTTTTGAAGCAGAAAGTTCAGGCCATGAGATACATATATCTATCAGTGTTGTGATAGGTAATTATTTGGCCCTTGTGATCATCCATGATTCTTTGTATTCCTTCTGCTGCTGATAAATACAGTTGCACTTTGTTTTTATAATGTAATTTCATGTATAGACTGTCCTGTTAAGGAGGGCCATTTATAAATGACCAGTATTTAGCCAGGGTCTCACCCATCTTCAGTATAAATGGATAAATTGATGATGTTATAGTTTACAAATCAGAAACCATTCTCCTAAATCAGGAAAAAAAATCCAGTTTTAATCGTCAAGTTAAGACCCAAACTCAATATACATGTAAATAATATAAATGGTTCTTTTAGAGACAGGGTCTTGCCCGGTTGCCCAGGCTGGAGTGCAGTGGCGTGATCATAGCTCACTGCAGCCTTAGAACTTTTGGACTCAAGGGATCCTCCCACCTCAGCCTCTTGAGTAGCTGGAACTACAGATGTATGTCACTATGCCAGCTAATTTTTCTTATTTTTATAGAGATGGGATCTCTCTGTGTTTCCCAGCTTGGTCCAGAACTCCTGGCCTCAAGCAGTCCTTTTGCCTCGGCCTCCCAAAGTGCTGGGTTACAGGCACATGCCACTGCATCTGGCCGTATGTTGTGGTTCTATAAATTTATTTTGTGAAGCTGAGGCTGAGGGCAAGCCAGTCTGTCAGCACATCTTAGAAATTTAAGTATCTGAATGGTAAACCCTGTGTAATGTTATTTCCATTTATAGATAAGGAAACTGAGGGTAGGGAGCATAATGTGATTTGCCATAGACTTTATAACTCATAATCCATGGAAACGGGTTTTTTTTTTCTTACTCCAAATCTTGATGTATTTCTACTGTTCTGCTCTTTAGCTGCCAGTTATAAATGCCCTTTGTAGATTATACAAGTAAGTGACCTTCATATTAAACCTAAGTGGCACAGTAATACACTATGGCAAGGATTACTGTTTTTGAAGACCAGACTGGCAGAGCTTTTGCTGCCCTTGCAGAATCAACCAGAGTCAAATCAACAGTGCTTAGTTTTCTGGCAAATTGCATGTGGCTGATTTTGTCTAAGAAACTAAATAAGGTGAGCTGATCAGTTGCCATAGCTACCGAGGGTGGAGGTGGTGAGGCAGAGGCAGACCCACTGATCTCCATATGTGGAGAAGAGTGGATTTCTTTTTTATTAGTATTATTTTTAAAGGCTAGTGTGAAATGAAGCAGCAGGAGTAGAGAAGGAACAAAGGAATCTGTAACTGGTTGTGATCAATTATTTGTAAACACCACTGCACTCAGACTAGCCATGGAGTAGATTTCTTTTAATCCATGGGTTTCTCCTCCATCTTCCCTCCCTTGAGATTGATTTTTTTGGGAATCAATTGTCTTACAGCACTTCCCATAATCTGTACAATCTGTATTTTACTGGTTGCATTCCTGTGTGCATTTTTTCAATTCTTTTTTAAAACATTTATTTTTAAATTAATTTATTAATCGGTCCCATTTGTTTATTTTTGGTTTTGTTACCTGTGCTTTTGAGGTCTTATTCATAAAATCTTTTCACAGACCAATGTCCTGAAGTGTTTCCCCTATGTTTTCCTCTAGCAGTTTTATAGTTTAGGGTCTTACATTTAGATCTTTGATCCATTTTGAGTTGATTTTTGTATAGGGTGAGAGGTGGGGGTTTAGTTTCATTCTTCTGCATATCGATGTCCAGTTTTCCTAGCACCATTTATTAAGGAGACTGTTCTTTCCCCAATGAGTGTTTTTAGTGCCTTTGTCCAAAAATCAGTTTACTGTAAATATGTGGATTAATTTCTAGGTTCTCTGTTCTATTTGTCTTTCTGTGCCAGTACCATGCTGTTTTGGTTACTGTAGCTTTTTAGTATATTTTGAAGTCTGGTAATCTGTTGCCTCCACGTTTGTTCTTTTTGCTCAGGATTGCTTTGACTATTTGGGGGTCTTTTGTGTTTCCATAAAAATTTTAAGATTTTTTTTTTTTACCATTATGTGAAGAATGTCATTGGTATTTTAAAGATAGGGCCTATTTGATAGGCCATTTTAGTATATTCCTTTGTCCTCTGTCCTCAGTCTTTTTCTGCAAATTGGTAATTGGATCTAGAGACTTAATAAGATTTAAGTTTGATTTTTTTTTTTTTGGCGGGGGGGAGAGCACAAGATAACTTTATAGAAGCATAGCAACAGGCCGGGCGCAGTGGCTCATGCCTCTAATCCTAGCACTCTGGGAGCCCGAGGCGGGCGGATGGTTTGAGCTCAGGAGTTGGAGACCAGCCTGAGCAAGAGTGAGACCCCATCTCTACTAAAAAAAATAGAAAGAAATTATACGGACAACTAAAAATATATACAGAAAAAATTAGCTGGGCATGGTGGCACATGCCTGTAGTCCCAGCTACTTGGGAGGCTGAGGCAGGAGGATTGCTTGAGCCCAGAAGTTTGAGGTTGCTGTGAGCTAGGCTGACGCCATGGCGCTCTAGTCTGGGCAACAGAGTGAGACGCTGTCTCAAAAAAAAAAAAAAAATTACCTACTACAAAAGAGTGTGTTAGGCCTAATGACCCCAGAGTACCCTCAAGCTCTGTAGTTCCTGCCTAGAGCCGGTCCAGTAGTACCCACCTCGAGTGGCTGACATATTTCTGTCAGAGATTGGGCTGCTCATTGTCCTGGAAGCATAGTTACTGTCAGTCTCAGTGAGCTTATCTATTTGATTTTGCTTATATGTTATAAAGTATTTTCATGACATGCAGAGATAATTTTGTTTTCTCCTTGGTTCCTTACTCCTCAAATTTAAGGTCTTTTAGGGATGGTGCTGTTAAGAAACCAAAGATACTGTCCAGCAAGAAGCCTCCTGCATTCTCTGGGATCCGGAGAGAGGTACCTAGCGCTGGTCTTCCAGTGCAATATCATGCCTCACATACTTGGACCCGACGGGGCCACTTAAAAGAGTTGCGTATCAGGTGAGCTTATGTGTGGTCACCTGCCTTCATGAGTGCTTTCATATTGTCCAGTTGTGCCCTACAATATGCAAGCTATCAAGGCTCTCCCAGAAAAAGTCTAAACATGGTCCAAGAAAATTGATCATTTTCTGCTACTCTTTTTTTCCCCCTAGGTTTTTTTCCCTAGGTTTTTACTGGAAATCCTGATAGACACATTCTAAAAGAGCTATAACACTTCTGCTACTCTTGATGAGGTATATTAAAGGCATTCATTTATTCATTCAAAAATTTATCAGATGCCTACTTTGCTGGGTGTTATGATGCTGAGCATATAAGGTGAATAAGACATTGTTGGTCCATGACCTCATGAAAGTTTAAAATCAGGTAGGCTCGATAGACTGTTAAGCTACAACAATAAACTATGATTAAGTGCAATGAGAGGAGAAGGAAGTGGTACCACACACACACATAGTAAGAATAGCCACATTAGTATAGCCAGCAGTGACTTTCTGGAGGAAGTGGCGTTTAAGCTAAGTCCTGAAGTATAATGTAAGAATAAGCCAGATAAAGGGCAGGGGAAAGAGAGTTCCAACCTAAGCCCAGAGGTTAACTGGACAAGCCAAGCCAACATTTTGTATGTGTACCAGCCACTGTGCTAGGCACTGGGAATACTATATAAGACAGTTCCTGCTTTCACGGGCTCACAGTGCAGCGGGAATGACAGACACTGGTCAAGCCAGTCACTGTGAGATAGTGTCATAACATTACAGGAGGGCTTTGAACAGAGTGCTGAGAGTACACAGCTACTTGCTGTTTGGCTTGGGGAAGGTCCAGGGTTAGTGGGCATTTGCCAGGCATTGTAGGCAAGAATAATAACATGAACGAAAGAATTATATATTTCTTTTACCTCAGCTCTGAAGTTTTAAATCTCTTCATTGACAAAATACTTTTTATTGACAGTATTTTTAAAAATAATCTGCTTGGGCTGGGCACAGTGGCTCATGCTTGTAATCCTACCACTTTGGGAGGCCAAGGTGGGAGGATCACTTGAGGCCAGGAGTTCGAGACCAGCCTGAGCAAGAGTGAGACCTCGTCTCTACAAAAAATACAAAAATTAGCTGGGTGTGGTGGTGCACACTTGTAGTCCCAGCTACTCAGGAGGTGGAGACAGGAGGATTGCTTGAGCCCAGGAGTTTGAGGTTGCAGTGAGCTATAATAACACCACTGTACTCTAGCTCAGGCAATACAGAGAGACCCTGTCTCAATAATAATAATAATAATCTGCTTGATTTTAGCTTTATTAATTTGTCCCATCCTATGCTCTGTTTGGTGCAGTATTAGCTGTGATATCTTCTTACTTATACTAGCATCCCTTCCCCTCGGACCTTAAAGGTTCCCTGTCCTTTCCAGAAAACTGATGATGTAAGTCAAATGGAGTTTTTTTTTTTTTTTTGAGACAGAGTCTTACTCTGTTGCCCGGGCTAGAGTCCTGTGGCGTAAGCCTAGCTCACAGCAACCTCAAACTCCTGGGCTCAAGCGATCCTTCTGCCTCAGCCTCCCGAGTAGCTGGGACTACAGGCATGCACCACCATGCCCGGCTAATTTTTTTCTATATATTTTTAGTTGTCCAGCTAATTTTCTTTCTATTGTTAGTAGAGACGGGGTCTCACTCTTGCTCAGGCTGGTCTTGAACTCCTGACCTCGAGCGATCCACCTGCCTCGGCCTCCCACAGTTCTAGGATTACAAGCGTGAGCCACCACGCCCGGCCCAAATGGAGTTTTAAAATGTGTATATCCTTTCTTTCCTTCTTTCAGATGCGTGGCCAGAAAGTTCTTGTATTTGTGGATTCGAATGACTTTCGGAAGAGTATTTCCCTCCAAAGCCAGGTAGTAGTAGCTCAGAACACCAAATTTCTGCTGAGTTCATTCTAGGTTTTTGTTTTATATTAAACCTATACATAACCTTTATTTTGGCATATGATGTTAAATTCCTCCTCTTCTACCCAGCCTCCAACAGGCAGGAACAGTACCTAATATAACCATTATGATAAAATGGTAACTTCATACGTATTAGTTGACTGAATGAATGTATGAAAGAATCATACTTAGGTAAACCAGGATGGCTAAGACCTTTCTGGGAAAAAAAGTATTTGCCCAGGAAGCAAAGGAGCTCTTTAGGGCACTGGTGGGACTGACAAATTGGCTTGATCTAGGGCAGAACCTGGGGGGAAAACTGGGCTTGGCAAAAGGAGGGAAATTTCAGTGAAGAGCAAATCCTTGTGCCGTAGCTTCACTTTGTATAGACTGCCGCTGTGCGCTGCTGCGGTTTGTGGTTACCATTGCTTTAGCTGCAGTGTTAGAGTGGACCAAGAGGGAGTCCGCAGGAGTCAGGGTCACTGGGCAGGAGGCAGTGGGGATAGGAGAAGGGGTCAGTGCAGGGCATGTTTCAGAGGGAGAACTGGCAGCCATTGAGAATGTACGTGTTTCTTAAAAACCGAATTATCATGGGTTCTCTCCCCTGCCCCTCTCCTCTTTCTCTTCCCCTGACTATAACCTTTCCTGTTTCTTTTTTTGACATTGACGTTCTTTGATTCAACATCTCTCAAGCAAACTTGGCCTGGGTGTGTTTTCTGGAATCTTTCCTTTTGTATTCCTTGTGAGAGGGCCTGCTGTTCCCATCTGCTTCTTTGTGTGTCTTTACAGTGAAGCTGCTGATGTGGCAACACAGCCCGTCCCAGCCGCAGGTGGGAGGGTTCCTTGCCCTCTACTTTCCCTTCTCCTGGACCTTGGCCCTGCCCTCCTTCACTGCCCTGGGAGCTCTTCAGTGCCTTCACGTAAATGTTTTTTGTCTTGCTTTTCTTGTTGTTCACTGGGAGAGTTAATCCAAATGGCCTGGTTTGCTGTTGTCAGAAGTCTCTCTCTGTTTTTCTAATGAGTATTTTATTGACTTTCCACTCTGTTAGCTTAGAAGTTACATACTCTTTTACTCTTCCTTTACTAACTACCCTAAAGAATATAACATGTATCTGTAACTTATCTGTAACTTGTCATGTTAATTGGTCTTTTACCCTCTTCCCAGACAAGGCAAGGTCCTTAAAACACTCTACCTGTCTCCCTCTCTACTTATGTGCCCTTATTGTATTGTATTTTAAGTTCATGTGTATATATTTTTTATTTTTTTAGAGACTGGGTCTCACTTTGTTGTCCAGGCTAGAGTGTAGTGGTGTCATCATAGCTCACTGTAACCTCAAACTCCTGGACTCACGTGATCCCCCCACCTCAACCTCCCCAGTATCTGGGACTACGGGTGTGCGCCACCACACCTGGTTAATTTTTAAATTTTTTTGTAGCGTTGGGATCTTGCTATGTTGCTTAGGCTGGTCTTGAACTCCTGGCCTCAAGTGATCTTCCTGCCTTGGCCTCCCAAAGTGCTCAGATTATAGGTGTGGGCCACCATCCCCAACCTTGTGTATATTTTTAAATCTGTAAAATGTTATTCTCATTTTATACAGCCAATATTCATTTAGATTTATTCACATATTTACCCTTTCTATTGTTTTTTTTTTTTCTTCCTGCATCTCTACGTTTCTGTCTGTGATGATTTTCCTTCTCCTCTCATTAGAACATCCTTGGTATTTCTTTTAGCGTAGGTCTGCTGATGATGGAGTCTGTCAGATTTTATCTGTCTAAAAATGTTTTTGTTTCATTTTTGAATAATATTTTCACTGAGTATAGAAATCTAGATTGCCCTGTTTTTTCCCCCAACACTTTGAAGATATTCCATTGTTTTATGGCTTCCATTTGTAAGCTGTTACCAAAATTTGCTTTTTTTTTTTTTCCCCCCAGACAAGGTCTCGCTCTGTCACCATTGCTCACTGCAACCTCAAATTCCTAGGCTCCAGCAATCCTCCTGCCTCATCCTCCCAAATAGCTGGGACTACAGGCCCACACCACCATGCCTGGCTAATTTTTCTATTTTTAGTAGAGACAGGGTCTCACTCTTGCTGAGAATGGTCTCGAACTCCTGACCTCAGGCGATCCTCCCACCTCGGCCTCCCAAAGTGCTAGGATCACAGGCGTGAGCCATTGCGCCCAGCCTCATTTTTGCTCTTTTAAAGATTCATTCTTTGTCTTAGTTTTCAGAAGTTTTGATTTGCTACGCCCAGATGTAGATTTACTTTTTAAAAATCTTTTAGCTCATTTTAAGATGGTAGGTGACAATTTTTTTCTGTTTTGTGGGCAAATCTTTCTGGCGTACTTTCTTTGTCCACAGGCATATTATTCTGCTCCTTATCTTCTTTTCTCATGCAGTGACTTTGTATAGGATTTGATTTCAAATACTTTCTTGTTCATTTTTATGTGAAATTAGTTTTCCTGAATTTTTAGAGTGAGGTGAGTTTCACTTGAGCGTTCCTAATTTCACAGAGCACCCTCTTACGTTGTTTTTGTTTGGGGTTCAGAAATGTGGCGGCTTGTTCTATGGGGTATCTAGTTTTGTTCCCCTACAACACTTGTCTGGATCTTCTCTTTTCTTATTTCTTTTGACCCTCTTCTGCTCAGTTTTTCTCCTACACCCAGCTTTTTCTCCTCAATATGAAGCTCTGTCCTAGAAGGGCCCTCTGGCGGGTTGGGGTTTTGAGACTCCCAAGGAGCTGGACTGCTCCAGCTATTTTAGTTCTTATGTGAGCCCCAGTCCTGGAGAGGAAAAACCCCTCTCCGTTTCAGCTGCTTGTCTCAAATTGGGCCTCTGCCCTTTCCAGTGACTACTCACCGGCTATTTTGGGGTTCTCTTGTTCTCGGCTTCCTCAGATGCCACCCTCACTGTTCCTTCTTCCTGTACGTAAGTTTCTACCACGCAGGTCTATGATTGTGTGTAGTTTGTCCTCATCTGCTGGCATTTTGGATTCATGAGGATACTTTTTCATCTAGTTTTGTTGTAATTGGTGCGTGGGTTTTGGTTTTGCTACGTGGTTGTTCTTTGTGTTTTATGGGGATTCAAAGATTGAAAACTATTGCTACTTGTACTGTTTCCCTAAGATTCTTTCCTTATTTAATTTTTTAAACCTATATTTGACCCCTATTTGACTGGGAACCTCTGTTCAAATAATGCCTATTTATATTTCACGTATTTGGGAAATGCTGGCTATGTTAGTTAGAAATGTATTTTACTCTAAGAGAAAGTCTAACAATGTCTGAAATTGGGATTTGCTTTTTCTCATAAGCAGTCTGGAGGTTGGCAGTTACTGGTATTGGTTCAGCTGTTCTGTGCTGCCATCAGAGATTCAGGCTTTTAGTACCTTTCTAGTTCACCATCCTTAGTACATTGGCCTTTTGTCCTTGTATGTGACACTGCATAGTTGCAAGATAACTATTGTAGCTTTACGCAGGAAGGAGGGTGGTGTCAGTTTGATCTGTTTCTTTACTGGGAAGAAAACTTTCCTAGAAGCCCACTACTGCCTTCTGCTTCTGCCTTTTTGGCCAGAGTTTTGTCACTGGCCACTTTTAGCTACAGAGGAAGTTGGGAAAGAAATCTTCCCACCTTCTGTGGCGGATGCTGATGAGGAAAAGGGCTTGGCAGTGGTGTTGGGTTAGCCAGTGACTGGTAACACTGCCACAGTGTTTAAAACATTCATATTATGCTCTTTTTCATTTCTTTGCTCTTGAGTGGTAGCAGGGTATAGAGAAAAGAATACTGGACTGGAATTTAGGAGTTTTGGTTCCAACCCTGGTCCTAGCTAATTGTTTGATCTGAGGGTAAGTTATAGCTCCGGGGCTCAGTTTCTCAAACTGTAAAATTAAAGAGTGAGAATATTTGTTCTCTAAGCATCTAGCAGAATTAGAATCACCCAGGCTGAAATCATAGCTCTTTGTAACCTCGAACTCCTGGCCTCAAGTGATCCTCCTACCTCAGCTTCCCAAGGTGCTGTGATTACAGGTGTGAGCCACTGTGCTGGGCCCAGAGTTAGAATTCTGATACTGTGTTTCCATTGATTTAGAAACTTGTGATGGGATGGCTGTTTTCAATTTGCAATCTCTTTTTAAATCAAATGGGTTGTTTGTTTGTTACTTTGGTGAATGTTGGGCATGTTGATCTTTGTTTTTTGGTTTTGTTCTGTTTTGTGGTCTTTTCCCATACTAAGTTATTTATTTCTTTTAGGAGTGTTAGAGGGGAATATTATCATAGAAGAAACTGCAGAATAATGCCTTTATGTGCCTGGGGACTGTTTTATAAGCTAGACTTGTTTTATCATTAATAAACCAAATCAAAATGACCATTGAATTAGTAGGGCAAAAATTTAAAGTGTATTTAAGGCAGTCTTAAATATGAGGTTTAATTTTCTGAAGAGAAGATCTGAACAAAATTTTTCAGCTAATTTGAGAAGTAGATGAAACAGTCATGTCCAGTTACAGTATCTAATTCATAAATGTCTCTTGCTTTTTCTTAGCTAATGGCCTTGCTTCCTATTTTCTTGAGAAAATAGAAGCAACGGAAGAGACCTCCACAAGTTCCCTCCACTATCTCTAGCCATCGCCAGCCTCTGTAGCCACAACCTGCTTTCCCCATTAGGCAGATGAACTGTCCATGCTTTCATCGCTGGTGAAATCCTGGATTTGTACACTCTGTTCCACTCCAGTAATACCCAAGGCCGTCACTCAGGCAATATTTTTTCTCTTTTTTGCGTCATCAGTTTTTCCCTCTTACTGGATTATTTCCATCAGCATAGAAATGCTGTTATTTTCCCCATCCTGAAATAAAAAATCTCTTTGACCAAACTCTACTCCCTCCTGCAGCTAGCACTCCATCTCTTTGCTCCCTGTTACTTCACATCTCCTGGCCACACTCACTGTCTACAACAGCTCTTGTAGTCTCTCGTAAATCCACCCCACAAGGCCTTTGGCACTACCACTCCACCAAATTGGTTCTGGTTAAAGTCGCTAAATTTGCTAAAATCAGTGATGAATTCCTTTTACCTGACCTGCCAAGTAGCATTACGGTCCATCATTCCCTTCAAGGAAGTGGTTTTCTCCCAGCTTCTGTGTAACCATCCTCACGCTTTTTCTTCTGCCTCATTGACTCCGAACTCTCCTTTGTTGTTGGTTCCTCCTCATCCCATTACCCCAACACCTGTCCTTGCACGGTTGTCTACCTCACAACTGCGGCAGTGTCATAAAATCCCATGATGATTCTCAAATGTGTCCACCAGCCCAAACCTCTGCCTTGAACTCTGGACACGTATGTGACAGCTCCACTGGGTGTCACACCATCATGTCAGAAACTGAAATCCTGTTCTTCCCCACAAACCTCTCTGCTGAGCTTCCCCCTTCCAGATGGTGGAAACTGAGCACCTTCCAGGTTGTTCAGGTCAGACACCCGGAATCATCCTTGACTCCTCTTTTTCTCTCACACCCCAATTTAAAGACGCCAAATGCCCAAATCATGTTGATTCAACCTTCAAAATGTGTTCAGAATCCAATCTCTTTTCAGACCTCTGGTTGCTACCACCCTGGTCCAAACCATCCTCATCTCTGCCCTGAATGACTCCAGTAACCTCCTCATTGGTCTCCTGTTCCTGCCTTGCCCTGATTCAGTCTCTTCTCAATGTGTGTGCTGAGTGTATCGAGTCACGTCATTCTGCTGTCAAACCTCCCGTGGCTTCCTGCTGAACACAAAACCCAGTCTTTACTGTGGCCCACAAGGCTAACCAACTTTCGGTTTTACCTATTCATTTCTGCTGTCATATTTTTAATTTCTAAGAGTTCCTTTTTGTTCTCTGAGTGTTCCTTTTTTTACATAGCATCCTGGAGGCTCATAATTTTTTGAGGATAATGTAGTGATTTGTTTGTTATTAAGATGTTTATCTTCTCACACTGTTTCTTCTGAGATCCTTTTTTCTTTGTGTTTTGGCTTTTGTGTCATGTTGGAGTTTTTCCTCAAATGTCCAGAGATCCTTTGTTGTCTGTTCATAGTTAAGAGTTAGGCACTAAGGAGCTAATTTAATTTTATTTTATTTTATTTTATTTTATTTTATTTTATTTTATTTTATTTATTTTGAGACAGAGTCTCACTCTGTTATCCAGGCTGGAGTGCAGTGGCATGATCATAGCTCACTGCAGCCTTGAACTCCTTGGGCTTAAGTGATCTTCCTACCTCGGCTTCCCAAGTAGCTGAAACTGCAGGCCCGGGTCACCATGCCAGGCCAATTTTAATTTTAGATGCTTTTATACATATACCTGGAGACGTACAAATTGAGGGCTTCACTGTAGGCTTTTGGGGCAGAGATCAGGCGATTTCACTGGGGAATCTCCAGCTGTCCATATCTCTGAAGGCCTTTCCATTTAGGTTAGTCAGTTTTCCCCAGAGAAGAGGGATACTTCAAACTCCTGGGGTGGGGTGGGATAGAGGTGGTGGTTATAAGCTTGGCTGCAAGTGCAGAAAAGGGATTGTGGGTCTCACTGTTCAGTGTGTAGACTCTCAGTTCAGGACTCTCCCCAAAGCTTTGCCTGGTATTCTAGAGTCCAGCGCTCCTCTGGTTCAGCTCTCCATAGATAATCCTGAGTCTCTGCTTGGGAGTACTGGGATCCAGGAGGCCTACCTGCTCTGACACACAGGCTTGCAGACAATCCTGTGCTTTCCTCTCTGCCCAGGACTCCCCTCGCCCTTGATGCCTCTCATTCCCATGCCTTGCTGGGGTCTGTGTCTCCCTCTCCCTCCACATGACAGTTCTCTGTTTTCTCTCTCTGGCAATTCAGTTGTCACTCACCTACCTGCTTTCTAATGCCTAAAATTTGTTGACAGCTCCTGTCTATCATTCTCTCTCCTATTCTGTGTCTGTGGGCTTATGCCTTCTAAAATGCATTTGCTGCTATTTTAGTGGGTTTTCAGGGAGGGAAGGAGGTAGACAGATATGTTCATTCTACCATGTGCAAATAGTTATTTTCTATTACAATTTTTAAAAATTGTGAACAGATGTGTTCAAAAAATTTTCAAACATTACATAAATGTACAATTTAGGAAATGCTAGTCTCCTATAATCCCTCCCTGCGAGAGAACCACTTGTAATAGTTTGGCATTCTGGAGCTCTTTTCAGGCTTTTAATATGTATAATGTAATCTGTTCTGTATGTATACACATATGCTTATATATGTTAATATGCATATATAAAAATGTATACATATGTGTGTATGTATACATAATGTATATTAATTCCAACATGGGTGCTGGAAATACATAAAATACTAATGTTTAAGAAATGATATCATATTATACATACCATGCAGTAACTTTATTTTTTCACCTAACAACTTTTGTGGGGCATCTGTCCATTTCAGTACCCTAAGTTCTACTTCATTTATAGAAAATAAGTACGTAGCATTGATTGAATTGTTTTAACTTGTCCTTTCTTGATGGGCATTTGTAGTATTTCACTCTTCCTTTTTTTTATCATTATAAACAATAGTGATATGAATTCCGTTATATATGTCCGTAAGCCAGTTTTTAAAAACTGAGTGGGTTAAGAGGAGGGACATGTTAGTAACCTGCAGAAAAGAAGTTCAAAGTGATTGACACGGCAAAAGTTCTTGAGTTATCAATGACCTTGACAGTGCTTTGTTAGCATCAACACTTTTTGTCACTGGTCTTCTGTTGTCTTTCTTATTACCTTTTTCTTCTCTTTATTTTCTCTTACCTGTCTTTGGCTTATTGTTACAATTCCCCTGGCCAGATTTCATTTAAACAAACATGCTGTGTTCCTGTTAAGGATTAGGAATGCAGTAAGGCATTTGCTTCTTTTAGAAGTTTAATTTCCTATGTATGTAAATGAGATGGAAGTACTACTTTTTAGTAATAAAAAATATTTTTTAGTCTGGTGAATGAAAAAAATTGAATAATTTTCAGTTCACTTATGGTATTTGAAAAGTCAGATTTTTATTTTACTTTAACATCTCTAATTGGTAAGATCTATAGTAGAAATTATTTTAGCCTCATTTCTAGTTTAAGTAGCTCTAAGGTTCTGATCTGAAAAAGTTTTAAATATGTCTTTTTTTTTTTTAAGACGGGGTCTTGCCCCGTTGCCTGGGCTAGAGTGCAGTGGTGTTATCATAGCTCACTGCAACCTCAAACTCCAGGTCTCAAGCTGTCCTCCTGCCTTGGCTTCCCAAAGTGCTAGGATTATAGGTGTGAGCCACTGCTTCCAGCCCAAATATGTCTATTTTTTAATCTATTTTGCTGTTTACTTTTTTTATGAGAAGGCAATGATATGAAACTGTTATTCGGAAATAAATGTCAACTCTAATATCATCATAGACACTTCTCTGATTTTTTTTGTTGTTGTTGTTGCCCTAGGTTTTACTATGAGCAGCGAATATTACGGAAGGTCTTTGATGAATGGAAAGAAGAGTGGTGGGTTTCCCATCACGAGTGGAAACTCTGTGTTCGAGCCGACTGTCATTATAGGTCAGATTTCATGTTACGTTACTTCAATTTACTGATATACATTATCAAATAATTATTTGTTAGCATGTTTCTGGTCAAAAGGAGCAAAGTTTTGGATCACTTTCTGTTTTTCCTCAAATCTTTTTCAGAGTAAGCTAGATCAAAGTCCTAAATTAAACCTAAGCATGCATGCATGTGCTGGGTGCACTCACACACACACACCCTCTAATTCAGGTAGCCATTATGTGTAGTTCATGCTTCTGATTTGAATGAGATTTTCTCACTGATTCTTTTTTTTTTTTTTTTTGAGACAGAGTCTCGCTTTGTTGCCCGGGCTAGAGTGAGTGCCGTGGCGTCAGCCTAGCTCACAGCAACCTCAAACTCCTGGGCTTAAGCGATCCTACTGCCTCAGCCTCCTGAGTAGCTGGGACTACAGGCATGCGCCACCATGCCCGGCTAATTTTTTCTATATATATATTTTAGTTGGCC
>CM052452.1:17575394-17612427 GCA_028533085.1 Varecia variegata
TTTTGAGACAGAGTCTCGCTTTGTTGCCCGGGCTAGAGTGAGTGCCGTGGCGTCAGCCTAGCTCACAGCAACCTCAAACTCCTGGGCTTAAGCGATCCTACTGCCTCAGCCTCCTGAGTAGCTGGGACTACAGGCATGCGCCACCATGCCCGGCTAATTTTTTCTATATATATATTTTAGTTGGCCAGATAATTTCTTTTTTATTTTTAGTAGAGACGGGGTCTCACTCTTGCTCAGGCTGGTGATTCTTGCTTCTATATAATTTCTAATTCTAGGAGTATTCTGGGGGGCGGGGTTGGTTTGTTTGTTTGAGACAGAGTCTCACTCTGTCACCCTGGGTAGAGTGCAGTGGCATCATCATGGCTCACTGCAACCTCAGCCTCCTGGGCTAAAATGATCCTCCTGCCTCAGTCTCCCGAGTAGCTGGGACTACAGGCGCACGCCACAATGCCTGGCTGATTTTTCTGTTTTTAGTAGAGACACGGGGTCTTGCTCTTGCTTGGGCTGGTCTTGAACTCCTGAGCTCAAGCGATCCTCCCACCTCAGCCTCCCAGAGTGCTAGGATTACAGGCATGAGCCACTGCACCTGGCCATCATAGCTTTGTGGATGCTGAAAGTGAAGTTATTCTTGAAGTCAAGGCTTTTCATCTGCAGTGATACTTTAAGGTGTGGAGAAAGACTCTCCTTCAAGGAGAATAGGTTTCACTGTGATTATAAGAAATGAAATTTTAGCTTTGGTGCAGAGGTGGCTTTTTTTGTGTCAGAAGCTTCCATGTCAATTTCTTCCGAGTATAGAACAGACTGGGTGTGTTGAATTAGGAGCCATTTTGTTGTTTTGTTTTAAAGAAATGCCATTTGCTTTTTTGGCTCCACAGATATTACTTGTACAACCTAATGTTCCAGACCTGGAAGATCTATGTGCATCAGCAGCAGGAGATGAGGAACAAGTACATCAGAGCTGAGAGTCATGGTAAGAAAGGAAGGACATGGCTAAAGATGCCAAAATTTACTTTGGCAGAAGCCTTTGGAAAGGACAAACACATTTTCTCTGAGAGAGAATAACTCTAGGTCAAAGAGAAGATTTGTTAGATTCCCTTTCATATTTTCAGAGTGTGCGATCTCCTGAGTGGGGACTCCTCTGTGATCCCTGCGGTTTTGCATGGTTTGGGCATGAAATACAGCTCAATAGTATGGAGTAAAAGGGAAAAGTCACTTGAATTTTTAAGATAAAAAGAATTATTTCTGACATACGATAGTTATTTCAGCCCATGCCCACAGACTCCAGGGAGTGTCCATTCACTCTTACACTATTAAAGAAAAAGTTTGCAAGTATTTTCAGGCCTTAGACAAGCATGGTTCTCAATTTGCCATATGTATCAGAATCATGGCAGAGACATTTAATGCAGATTCCTGTGTTCCATACTCAGGAAATAATAGTGCTTATTGGAGATATTTCTCATAGATAAGACACTTTACAAATGTGTATCTAGGAGGCCCCATTTTACAGATGAGGAACTTGTGTGAGATTACTTAGCTAATAAGTGAAAGGGTGGGTGTTGAAACCTGGTTTGTCTTCGGGTCCCAAACTCTAAACCACAACACTATTCTAGTCCTTGTGACCTGAGGGGTGCTGATACCCAGGGTCCAGGGTGGGCCCATAGGAGCTGCATGTTAAATTGTCCTTCATATTTTGATTTGTCTTGTCAACAACTATGAATATAAAGTATAGCTATAGTCCTACTGACCATATTTTGAAGACTGTCCTAAAAATGGTTTACATAATTTTATTTTCTCCTTTGACTTCTAAAAAAAATTTTTTTTTACTTCATTAGTGGTGACTTTCATAATGAAAATAGAATTCACCACAAAGTGAGACCCGCAGGCCTTTGCATCTAGTAAATATCTAGTAAATTGTCTTTCTTCTAGGATCATTAACTGGTCCTTTTTATTTTGCTTCCTCAACAGATACATCCCTTCCTTTTTTCTTGCTTATTTTACTTCACAATTATTGTTTCAAACAGCAAGTTTTGTAACAGGAATTCTTCTTCTTTAACTTTGTATTGTGGAAAATTTTAAATATCTACAGAATGGAAAGATAGATAAATGAACCTCCCTGTGTCCATCACCCAGCTTCTACAATTACCAACTCATGCCATTCTTGCTACATCCATCTCCCCACTCACTTCTTCGCTGCCTGTTTAGTCACAACACTCCATCTAAATATTATAGAATATAGCTATAAAAATAAAAGCTTGTAAAACAAAGCATTTCTTAACAGTCTAGTGTGTTGATTTTCCTTTAAATGCTTTGTAAATATCATCACATATATAAAATCTTCAATTTACTTGCATCCTTATTAATTTTGTAGTGCTTCACAAGTTTTCCAGCAGAGGGCACTTGAAGGCCAGAGGGATTTAGGTATTTATTCAAAGGAGGGATGAGTTTAGAGGACCGTTGAGCTTTTACTATAACCCAGAATAATCCGTCTCTTCCCTACGCTTTTTTAAAAAATCTCTTTGGTGACTCTAGATGCAAAACAAAAGATGCGCCAGGCCTGGAAGTCCTGGTTGATCTACGTGGTTGTTCGTAGGACCAAGCTTCAGATGCAGACCACCGCTCTGGAGTTCAGGCAGCGGAGTATCTTACGGTGAGTGCACTCGGGTGCCCTACAGATCAGCAGCCTTCATTTTGCCTCAGCAACTCTCTGCTGCTGGAAAGCAGCATTGAAACCCACCTTAAAGCAATGGTTTTGAACACAATTGATGCCTAGTAAATATTTATTGATAACTTGTTCAACTATAACACTAGGTTTCCACATAATCATAATTCACTAATTGAGTACTTACTGTGTTCTAAACCCCGTGTTAAGTTTGTGTGTGTTTATTGTTTTATGTAAAGTATCTCATTTAATCCTCTCCATAAACTTTAAATAAGTACCATTATTGTGCAGATTAAGATGTACAATAGGCCGGTGCGGTGGCACTTGCCTGTAGTCCCTGCTACTTGGAGGCTGAGGTGGGAGGATTGCTTGAGCCCCAGGAGTTTGAGGTTGCAGGTGAGCTGTGATGATGCCACTGTACTCTAGCAGGGGGCGGGGGCGGGCCACAGTGAGACTCTGTCAAAAAAAAAAATAAAGATACACAGTAAGGCTCAGAGAGGTTGAGTAACTTGCCTAAGCTCATACAAGTTGTAATTGGCAAAACTAGGCTTCACCCACTCTTAACTGGTGCTCTGCACTGCATCTCGTCAGCATTGTGGACATATTGGAGAGACATGAATTAGTCCACTTTTAAAGCCAGACGTATAACAGTGAGCTGCTTTATTCTGGGACTGATTCCCCTGTACGTTGTCTCTGGTGGCCCTCTGGTATCCTGAAAGGCAATATGTTAAAAGCACAGTTTCAGGCTGGGTGCAGTGGCTCATGCCTGTAATCCTAGCACTCTGGGAGGCCGAGGCAGGAGGATCACTCAAGGTCAGGAGTTCGAGACCAGCCTGAGCAAGAGCGAGACCCTGTCTCTAATAAAATAATAGAAATTAGCTGGACAACTAAAAATATATAGAAAAAATTAGCCAGGCATGGTGGCGCATGCCTGTAGTCCCAGCTACTCGGGAGGCTGAGGCAGAAGGATCGCTTGAGCCCAGGAGTTTGAGGTTGCTGTGAGCTGGGCTAACGTCACAGCACTCTAGCCTGGGCAACAGAGTGAGACTCTGTCTCAAAAACAAAACAAAACAAAACCTAGTTTCAGCCTAGAAGAACTGGACGCCGAATATAGTATAGATAAGAGCAGTATTCAAAATTAATTCAGCAAGTATTTTTAAATGCTTCATTTGTATGCAATTTTACTTGAGTCTATGAGAGATATTCTTACATAATTAATTCATCTACTCAATGTACATTTACTAAGGGTTTAAAATGTTCCTGGTACTGTATTGGTGCTGGGGCTATATTCAGGAACTTGTAATTCCCTAAGTGCTTAAGAAGATAAGTAATAATGCAAGATACCTTGAGTTTTTTTTGTTTTGTTTTGTTTTGTTTTTGAGACAGAGTCTTGCTTTGTTGCCCGGGCTAGAGTGAGTGCCATGGAGTCAGCCTAGCTCACAGCAACCTCAAACTCCTGGGCTTAAGCGATCCTACTGCCTCAGCCTCCCAAGTAGCTGGGACTACAGGCATGTGCCACCATCCCCAGCTAATTTTTTTTCTATATATATTTTTAGTTGGCCAGATAATTTCTTTCTATTTTTAATAGAGATGGGGTCTCGCTCTTGCTCAGGCTGGTCTCAAACTCCTGACCTCGAGCGATCCACCCGCCTTGGCCTCCCAGAGTGCTAGGATTGCAGGCGTGAGCCACCACACCCGGCCTACCTTGAGGTTTTAAAGTGAATGGTACAGGTGAGCATGGTCTAAGAGAAATTTTTGTACTGTGGTCCCCAACCCAAGGCCCAGTACTGGTCTGTAGCCTGTTAGGAAACGGGCCATGCGTCATCACCTGAGCTCTGCACCAGCGCCCCCACACCCACAACACCCCACCCCTGGTCCGTGGAAAAATTGTCTTCCATGAAACTGGTCTCTGGTGCCAAAAACGTTGGGGACTTCTGGGTTAGAAAGACCAGACAAAGTGAGTATTTCCATAAAACAGAGCTTATAAACTCTTATTTCCTCATGACTGTTTTCCTAAAGCAAATTAGAAAATAAGTAGAAAGAAACCAAAACTAAAATAAAAGTCTGACCAGGACAGGAGAAAGGGAAGGGATCCAGCTAAACTGAAAATCTAAAATCAGTTCCAGAATAAAGCAGCTCATTGTTGTCTGTCTGGCTTTAAAAGTGAACTAATTCACATTTCTCCAATGTGTCCACAATGCTGATGAGATGCCGCACGGAGCAGCAGTTAAGAGCATTGGTGGAGGAGCCCTAGTTTTGTCAATTGTAACTTATATGAGCTCAGGCAAGTTACTTGTTTGCAAGTTAGTTATTTGCAGATTATTCTGTGGAATCTCCTGATTTTTAAATATTGGCAATAACTCATATTTATTTCTTTTTAATTAAAAAAATTCTTCTAGAGATGGGATGTCACTATGTTGCCCGGGCTGGTCTCAAGCTCTTGAAGTCAAGCAGGTCTCCTTCCTCAGCCTCCCGAGTACTATAGGAGCACACCACTGTGCCCGGTTAATAACTCATATTTTAAAATAACTGAACTGTGTAGACCAAACAGAGCACGTCTGTGGTATCGGAGGCTTATCCGTTTCCAACCCTCAATTGGCGGCTCAGGACTGTTTCTTGATTGTTTTGTTTTGGTTTTTTCCCCCCCGCAGTGGATCTAGCTGATGTCTGTCTGGCCATGGCGCACTGTGACAGAGAAGGACTTGAGCTGAGCGTCTGAGGCCCAGCACTAACTGCGCTTTTTTCTGGGTGGCTTTTTTTTCTGACTGGTTCCATTTTCAATTTGCTCTTTGGCAGGGTGTGGTGGAGCGAGTGGAGGCAGCGACTAGGACAGGTCCGTGTAAGCCGTGCCCTCCATGCCTGTGCTGTGCAGCACAGGGCCCTGAGCCTCCAGCTGCAGGTGAGTCCAGCAGACGTGGGTTTTGGCATCCTCTGTCCGTGTTGTCAAGTCCATACCCCTCGAGGGCAGACTCCCAGTAGGAAGCCACCATGCTGCTACCTCTGGGCTGGGCCCTCCCGGCACCTTGGGTGGGGGAGGGGGGCTGAGGAGAAAGGGGTAGGGGGCAGAGGCAATATGGAGGGCTGGGCTCTTGCAGGTAGAGGCTGCTATTAGGAATAATGCAGAAACTTGTCCTAGATGTGATTACCAATGGCTTCTCGAGAGCTTCTGGTAATTGTGGAGCTGGAAGGGGATTTATGAATTAGTTATGAACATACTCTTATTTCTCATTACTGTTTTCCTACAGCAAATTGGAAAATAATGAGGGCAAGAAAAAAAACTAAGACCGAAAAGAAAACCTGACTTCTTTTTCCTTAAAGTTTTGCTTATCTTTGGGGTTTCTTTTAGGGAAGCCACTAGCTTTTGGTCAATTATAAAGGTCTAAGTCCTATACCAAAACTATCTTGTGGTGAAACTTTATCTTTTGATATACTCCCTGAATTCCTGGTCACTTTGTTGCATCTGCTGGGTACTTGTAGGGCTGCCAAGTAAGTTATAGAAAATAGAACAGAGAAGAGAGTAAAAAGGAAGTGCTTGTTACCAAATATAGGAGTAATATCTTTTTTAGAGATGGGGTCTCACTGTGTTGTCCATGCTGGAGTGCAGTGGGCTATTCTCAGGCATGATCATAGCTCACTGCAACCTCGAACTCCTGGGCTCAAGCGAATCCTCCTGCCTCAGCCTCCTGAGTAGCTGGGACTCTAGGTGCACATGCCACTACATCCAGCTAATATCTTTGTAATCTGACCAGTGATTGCATAGTCCATTTAAATATATGCAGACCACATGCAAATAGCATATGCAGTCATCTAGATCAAGGATCAGCAAACTCTGGCTCACAGGCCCAATTTGACCTGCTTTCTATTTTTGTAAATAAAGTTTTATTGGGATGCCACCAACACCCATTCATTTATGTATCTCTTTGATTGTTTTCAGGATATAAAGGCAGAGTAGAGTTGTTACTACAGAGATTTTATGCCCTGCAAAGACAAAAATATTTGTTGTCTGACCCTTTAAGAAAAAGTTTGCTAATCCCTGAGCTCACATGGTCTTCTGAGACAATAGCAAGGACATAAGAGACACAGTTCTTTTTTTTTTCCTTTATTTTTTTTTCTTTTTTTGTTCGTAACATTTGTGAAGAAAGAGACACAGTTCTTGTCAGTATTATTAATAACAACAACAGTGACAGCAGCAGCAATAGCAGTAACTTTTGTGGTCTTATGCTAGGTGCTGGACTAAGTGCTTTTCATGCATTATCTCATTTAATTTTCATAATTCATTTTCTAAAATCCTGTATTATTGAGGAAACAAGGAAGGTTAAATAACTTGAACGAGGGTCATGTGTATAGAATAGGTCAGAGCCAGGATTTAAGCCAAGCAGCCAGCACGCTGGAGGGTCATTGTCTGAACCACCATGTAGTATTGTGCTGAATAGACTTGTGATCTCCAGAGGTGGATGAAACTGACCAGTGGGAAAATGCTGTAAACAAAGAAACATCACTGATGGACAACCGCATGAGAGTTCTTCCCTTTCAGATAGCCACTTGATAGGCTATCTACTAATTCTACTGATGGCAATATTGCTCAGAACATTTTTAGGATAACCTTTTTATAGTTATCTTCAAAGCTTGCAGTAACAGATTTGATTAAATCTTTTTAATGATAGCCATGGTTTGAGGTTTCATTTAACTATAAAAACTTCCAAAAGTCAGAGTCAGATCCAATGAAAAATATGAATAATCAAGATAATGTTGACATAGGTGAAAAACTATATGAGGCTCTAAAATAAGACCCAGACTTCATGGTGTGGATTATAGGTAATAATGCCTCGTGTCTGATGAGCACCATATGGTTTACCAAGAAATACACTTAAGCCATTTCTCTTATTCCACACAGCATCTCTATCTACTAGGCAGGGCAGACATCATGAGATTTTTTAAATTTTAATGAATGAAATTTAGTATTTCAAACATAGAATATATAAAATATAAAACATTTATAAAAATATTAATAGATATCCCAAGTACCAACCACCCAGATTTAAAAGGTGTTAGCATTTTCTATACTTACTCCAGAATTTTTTAAAGTAATAAAACGTAACTGGCTGGGTGTGGTGGCTCACGCCTGTAATCCTGGAACTCTGGTAGGCCAAGGTGGGAGCATCGCTTGAGGTCAGGAGTTCAAGACCAGACTGCCTGAGCAAGAGTGAGACCCTGTCTCTACCAAAAATAGAAAAAATTAGGCCGGGCATGGTGGCTCACGCCTGTAATCCTAGCACTCTGGGAGGCTGAGGTGGGAGGATCGCTCGAGGTCAGGAGTTCCAGACCAGCCTGAGCAAGAGTGAGACCCTGTCTCTACTAAAAATAGAAAGAAATTAGCTGGACAACTAAAAAAATATATATAGAAAAAATTAGCTGGGCATGGTGGCGCATGCTTGTAGTCCCAGCTACTCGGAAGGCTGAGGCAGGAGGATCACTTGAGCCCAGGAGTTTGAGGTTGCTGTGAGCTAGGCTGATGCCACGGCACTCTACTCCCAGCAACAGAGTGAGACTCTGTTAAAAAAAAAAAAAAAAAAAAAAAAGAAAAAAGAAAAAATTAGCTAGTTGTCTTGGTGCTTGTCTATAGTCCCAGCTACTCGGGAGGCTGAGCCCAGGAGTTTGAAGTTGCAGGGAGCTATGATGATGCCCACTGCACTCTACCCAGGGTGACAGAGCAAGACCCTGTCTCACAAAAAACAAAAACAAAAACGACACTGCCAAAGCCCTACCTTTGTCTCATTGTGATTCTGGTATGATTGTTCTTCTGTATTATTTTTTCCTTGTTAAAATGTGTGCACATATTCATAAAGACTAAATATGTAGTGTCCACTTGTAGTCCCAGCTACTGAAGAGGCTGAGGCAGGAAGATTGCTTGAGGCCAGGAGTTTGAGGCCAGCCTGAACACCATAGCAAGACCCTATCTTCAAAAGAAAAAAAAATAAATGTTGCAGTTTTGTTTAATTAGAACATTTATGAATGATGTCATACTGTACATTTACTTTACAGCTTAGCTTTTTTTAAATGAAACAGTACATTTTTTGAAGTTCATCCATGTGGATATGTACAGCTACATTAACTGTATATTATGCCATTGTATGAATAAGGCACAATTTATCTGCTCACCTACTGATATAGACTGTTGATTACTTCTTTGCAATTGCAAGCTGCTGCAGAGAGCATTCTTAAGCATATATCCTTGGGCAAGTGTCTGAGTGTTTCTCTAGTCTTGTTGCTGTAATTGAAATTGCTGGGTCATTGGGTTTCCTCTTTTTGTCCTTATTGAGCATCACCCAATTGCTCTCCAATGCTGTGCCAATTTACATGCTAATGTTTTTATTCAGATTTCTTTCAGCCGCATCAGCACTTTACATTGCCCGAGTTGGTCATTTTAACCAATTGGATAGTTGTGAAATGGTAGTTCATTACTGCACTGATTTATATTTCACTGGTTCCTAGTGAGGCCGAGCATCTTCTCATACACTTACTTGCCATTTGGGTTTCTGCTTTTGAGCTTGTTTACATCCCTCGCTCCTGTTTTTCTGTTGGGTTTCTTGGCTTTTTCTTACTGATTTGTAGGCATCATTGTGGATTCAGCATGCTGATGTTTTGTTATATAGGTTGCAGGTGCTTTCTTCCAGTCTGTTGGTTTTTGGCTTTGTTCATGGTGCTTGTTTCATACAGGTACCACTAATTTTAATGTAGCCTGATTTTTTCTTTTATCTTATGGTTTTATCTTTAATATTAGCTTGAGTTTAGCTTTATAAATTGTGTGAAACAGGCTCTTACTGGATCGTTTTCCATATGGATATTTAATGCTCAAGCACTATTTATTGATTAGTCCATCTTTCCTCTTTTTATGCTGATTATTAATCCATTATAGACCAAGTTCTCATTTATTCATGAGTCTGTGTCTAGGCTCTCTGTTCCATTTGTCTGTTTGCCTCTGAGCCAATGCCATACTGTTTTAGTTACAATTTAATGAAGCAGGTAAGAAAGAGCATAGGTTCTTGAGTCAGACTTCCCAGGCGGAAATTTTGCCTCTATGACCTATTAGCTTTGTGCCTTTGAGTGAGTTACTTAACCTGCCTATACCTCACAATTCTTATCTGTAATTAAATCCTAATGATACCTACTTCACAAGATTGTTGAGGCTTTAGTGTGATGATACATGTAATGTGCTTAGAGCAATGCTTGGAATATAGAAAGGTTCAATAAATGCTAGCTGTTACTTACTATTCCTACTCAGTATACAGCCCTCAAGTATCTTTGGGAAAGGATCTTCTTGATTCTTGTTTTTTTAAAACTTGTCTTGATTATTCTTCTTGATTCTTCCTTACTAATTTTAAGATGGACTTGTCAATTTCTACAACAAAGCCTACTAGGATCTTTATTATAATACCCTGACTTTTTGTATTAGGTTGGGGAAATTGTCATGTTTATAATGTTGAGTCATCCCATCCATGAATTTGATATATCTCACGATATATTGGCAACCATGAGAGGGAGGGTAGGGAGGGTGAGGTCATGAGATAACAGGGAGCCAGACCATAGGGTTTGGCTTTTATTCCAGGGAGGGTGGGGAGCTGCCGGCTGTGAGCAGAGGGAAATACATGATTGTACCTCCCTTTTAATTGGATCCCTCTGGTTCATAGCCTGCGGCCTTTTGGATAAGAAAGGGAAGCAGATATATGAGTAAGAGAGAGAGAGAGAGAGTGTGTGTGTGTGTGTTTGCTTATATTTAAAAAAACTAATAATGGAAAAATATGGCCAGGCACAGTGGCTCATGCCTGTAATCCTACCACTTTGGGAGGCCAAGGTGGGAGAATCACTTGAGGTCAGGAGTTTGAGACCAGCCTGAGCAAGAGCGAGACCCCATCTCTACAAAAAAATAGAAAAAAATTAGCCAGGTGTGGTGTGCACGCCTGTAGTCCCAGCTACTTGGGAGGCTGAGTCAGGTGATACACAAAGGAAAAAAAGACATTCTATAAAAAAAAGACATCTGCACTCGCAGCACAATTCACAATTATAGCAGCACAATTCACAATTGCAAAGATGTGGAAATAAGCCAAGTACCCATCAGTACATGAGTGGATAAATAAAATGTGATATATGTATACCATGGAGTACTACTCAGCCACAAAAAAAAATGGTGATCTAGCACCACTTGTATTATCCTGGATAGAGCTGGAGCCCATTATACTAAGTGAAGTATCACAAGAATGGAAAAACTACATATACTCACCATCAAATTGGTATTAATTGATCAACACTTATGTGTACATATGGTAGTGACATTCATTGGGGGTCGCACAGATGGTGGGGGGAGGAGGGGATGGATATATTCACACCTAATGAGTGCGGTGTGCACCGTATGGGAGATGCACACACTTGAAGCTCTGACTCAGGTGGGGCAAAGGCAATATATATAACCTAAACATTTGTACCACCGTAATATTCTGAAATTTAAAAAAATATATATATTAAAAAAAAAAAACAAAAAACAAAAGGAGGATCGCTTGAGCCCAGGAGTGTGAGGTTGCAGTGAGCTATGACGACACCACTGCACTCTATTCTGGACAACAGAGCGAGACTCTGTCTTGAAAATAAATAAATAAGTAATATAAACCAAGAACTTACCCAAAAATGGTTATCTATAGAAAGAAAGGGAGGGAACAGTATGAGAATAGAGTAATTCTATGAATTTACTTCCTTATATAGTTTTAATTTTGGAACTATGTAAATATTTTACATAATTAAGCAAAAGTAAATCAAAAAGCAATCCCTAGGCCGTGCGCGGTGGCTCACGCCTGTAATCCTAGCACTCTGGGAGGCCGAGGCGGGAGGATCGCTCGAGGTCAGGAGTTTGAGACCAGCCTGAGCAAGAGCGAGACCCCATCTCTACTAAAAATAGAAAGAAATGATCTGGACAGCTAAAAAAAAAAATATATGTATATATACACACACATATATATATAGAAAAAAATTAGCTGGGCATGGTGGCACATGCCTGTAGTCCCAGCTACTCAGGAGGCTGAGGCAGGAGGATCGCTTGAGCCCAGGAGTTTGAGGTTGCTGTGAGCTAGGCTGACGCCACGGCACTCTAGCCCGGGCAACAGAGCGAGACTCTGTCTCAAAAAAAAAAAAAAAAAAAAACAATCCCTAGATTTTTAAAGTAATCTGAAACAAATTTGTATCAAGTTTGTAGCAATGACTACACAAAATAATTACTTCAAGTAACTTTAAAATACAGTAGTTTGACTGTTCCCCCCTAGTGGGATGTATTCAAAGGACACAAAGAACTGCTAAGAAATCTAAAACCACATTCAGTGGTCTTATTGTTACGAGCAGGTTTGGAATTGTTACGTTGAAAATATTATAGCTACTTTGTAAGATAAAGCAAATAACTATGGTAACGTCATTAGAAATCAAGATTTTCAGTGTAAAGGAAAAGATTACGAGTATAAAATCAAAGAGTTTTATTAAAAAAAATCTGTAATCTGAAATTGGAAGTATAAATATCAGTATGGACTCATGATTTTTTTTTTAATCTTAAAAATCGAATGTCTAACTCTATTTACTGGAAAGCCTTAGAAGCAGTGGCAATAGTGTGGCATTTAACATCCCCAGTGCCCCAGTTGTGGTCTCTACTATTTCCCACTAAAAGGAACTAGGGCTTTTTGGAGAAATGGCTGATTATAGATCGGGGGAGGAAATAGACAAGATAAGCCTAGGATATAATGTGCTGAAAAGTTAAGAAATTAACAAAGGCTAATTGGGTTGTGTCAGAAGTACTCCAAGAGCCAGTTTGAAAAGGTTCCCAGGCCTTAAGATAGAAAAATTTGAGCATCAAAATAATGCTAATAGGCCGGGCGCAGTGGCTCATGCCTGTAATCCTATCACTCTGGGAGGCTGAGACGGGAGGATCGCTCGAGGTCAGGAGTTCCAGACCAGCCTGAGCAAAAGCGAGACCCTGTCTCTACTAAAAATAGAAAGAAATTAGCTGAACAACTAAAAATATATAGAAAAAATTAGCTGGGCATGGTGGTGTATGCCTGTAATCCCAGCTACTCGGGAGGCTGAGGCAGAAGGATTGCTTGAGCCCAGGAGTTTGAGGTTGCGGTGAGCTAGGCTGATGCCACGGCACTCTAGCCTGGGCAACAGAGCAAGACTCTGTCTCAAAAAAATAAAAATAAAAATACTAATAATGCGCCAGGCACAGTGGTGTGTTTCTGCAGTCCCAGCTACTCGGGAGGCTGAGGCAGGAGGATCGCTTGAGTCCAATGGATTGAAAACATATCAAATATTTTAAAACTCATGCATTTAACATGATTTTTAAAAACAGAGGGACTCATTGGTCATGATTTTGGGTTCTTAGAGCATTAACTCAATTCTTTGAAAGTTAAGGCAAAAAATCAAGCATTTATCCCACCTTTCCTGTACAAACTCTATCTCCAAGAAACCAGAGGGTTAATGAGAGAAGGCTTCTTTTCAGAAGAATTCCAGTTAACAAATGCAGAAGGAATTCTGGAATTAGAAAATCACTGCTTTGCTACCCCTAATGAGGACGTGGATCTGGGTAGTAGTCACCAGGTGAGAGGGTGATGGGGAAACATAGGAGCAATCTGGCTAAGTGCCCTCTGAGGCCACCAGTCTTGGCATTGCCACAGCTGCAGCAGGCAGACGTGAGGTGCCTCATGAGACTGCAACAGGACGTGCTCAGGCACACTCATGAAACGTTCTTGCCTAAAAAACTAAACATGGCTCCAAACAAGCCTAACACAAATCTCTCAGTTTATAGGAAATACAAGAGTCAGAGGAACAAACAAGCAGCCAGATCCAACATGTAGAACATTTTATAGGATAAATGATTTAGTTTCTCTAATAGATTGGTGGCATGAAAGAGAAAAAAGGCAGGGAGAGGAATTGTTGCATAAAAAGGAGAGATTTAAGTGACATAACAGCCAAAGGAAGCCAAAAAGGACCACTCTGGTGTGGTGTTAACAGTAGACCAGACAAGATCAAGGATGAAAGCTGGGAGAACAGTAAGAAGCTATGTCAAAATTCCAGGCGAGATTTTATAGAAGGATGCTCGCAAATGGTGGTTGGATTCTGGATATATTTGCAGGTATAACCGAAAGGATTTGCTAATGGATAGATGAGATGGGACGTCTCAGAGAGAAAGAGTACAAGATGACTCCCAGGTTTTGGTGTAAGCAACTAGAACAGTGCAGTTTTCATTTACTGAGACAGGGAGGACTCAGAGGCAGGTTTGTGGAAAAAGGTTAGGAGGAGCTCTAATCCGAGCTCCGTATCTTCAATGCGATAGACTTTTGAGTATCCACTGGGAGATGTCAGGGAGGCAGTGGGATGTGTATGTGGAGTATTGAGGACAAGTCCAGGCAGAAGATGTAAATTTGAGAGTCCTCAGTAGGCAGGTATTATTTAAAGCCACAAGAGTAGGTGAAAGAATAAAGGGAGCGAGTGTAACTAGAGGAGAGGTTCCAAAGCTGGGCCTGTGAGGTGCGCAGGTGAGAGTGAGCAACAGGAACAGAGGAGGGACCTGGATGCATCCTGGAAGCAGAAGAAGGACGGAGCGACACTTTGTCAGATGCTTCTGGAAGGTCAGAGGAGATGAGGATTGCGATTTGACCTTTGGATTCAACAATGTGGAGGTGACCCTTGGTGCTCTGATAAGAGCAGTTTCTGTAACCGATGGGAGTGGGTTCAAGGAAGTCTGCCTGGGAGAAGAGAAAGTTCTTTCCAAGCTCTTTTGAGGAGCTCAGAAAGGAGAGAGCCAGAGGGCTAGCTGGATGGCAAAGTGTGGTCTAGAGAGGGGTGTTGCTTTGTCTGAGAATCACTGCTTTATTCCTTTTAGGAAGTATTTTCGTGACAGTAATCTTTTCCCCCCAACTTTTTACTTTTGACAAATGCTAAATCACAGAAAAGGTGGGTACTGTATATGCTTCACCTGGTTTAACCCATTGTTAACATACTGCCACATTGGCTTTCTCTCTCTGAGTATATAAATATATTATTTTTATGATCTACTTTAAAATTGCAGACATAAAGTGTATCCTAAAGCTTATATCTCCTGTAAAAAAAAAAAAAGGACATTCTCCAACATAACCACAATATCATTATTATATCCAAGAAACTTAATGTTATTATGATAATATGTAATATGCAGTTCATATTAAACCTGTGTATTATTTTCATGTCTGGTCCAGAGTGCATTCAAAGGTCTCCCATTGCTTTTAGTTGTCACATCCTGAAGGGATTTTTTTTTTTTTAGGACAGGAGAAATAATAGCACATTTATATGCTGATTTTTAAAATCTAACAGAGAGTGAAAACTGATGATGCAGAAGAGAGGGGAAATTGCCAATTGATAAACCTGGGAAGGTGAGAGAAGATGGGATGTAGCCACAGTGGGGGGTGACCTTGGATGGGAATGTGGACAGTTTATCCCAGGTAGCTGGAGAGAGAGGAGCCAGGGCCTATGTACAGCGGGGTGGGTAGACATGGTGGGACCTGGAGAAATTCTCTTTTGATTACTTTTATTTTCATGGTGAAATAGGAGGAAATGGTATTCACTTGAGAAGGAAGGAAAGGAGAAGAGGTATCATAGGTTTAAGAAAAGAAAACGTGAAGTCTTTGTCTAAATCATCTTTAGGGCACGCATTACTGCTGACCATACACAAAGACTTTTCTAGGGATGTGTTTATGGATAGTCTTAAGGGGATCCTCTTGTACACCTTCAACTTCTACAGGTACAGGGCCCTGAAACTAATCTGCCTGAGAAAGGACCTCTTCCCAATAGGTTTTCTCCCACTTTGGAAGAAAAGGCAGAGCTTCATCTATCCCAAATCTGATTTAATTATATCACACCTGCTGCTTGTCTGCTTGTTGATTTTATAATTCCTCTTTTTTTTTTAATATAGAAAAAGATTACTTCCTGGAAGCATTATAGTCTTCTTAAAGATCCCTTCACCCCAAATTCCCATAGCTCATGATCCTGCTGGAGAATTGCCACTTCATTGTTTCTAATTTTAGCTTTTCCAGTGCGTGTCTGTTTCTCTTTTCCCTCCTTACCTGTATTCACCCCAGTTTTCCTGCCTCTCCTTTGACTGTTATCTTTTCTCTGGATTTCAGGCTTGGTCACAGTGGCGGGAACAGTTCCTGCATGACCAGAGGGAGAAAGAGAAGATGGTCTCTGCAGTGAAACACCATCAGCACTGGCAAAAGCGGAGATTCCTGAAGGCCTGGCTTGAATACTTGCAAATCCGCAGGATGAAGAGACAGCAGAACGGTGAGAAAGAAGCCCTGGGCTCTTGACAGAAGGTCTGGTCACAATTTCCACCCTCCTGCTGCCAGTGGTACTATATTAAGAAATATAACCACGTTATGCTACAAATTTTGGTAAAAGGATATTGAAGAGGAAAATACATCATCTTCGGTTCACGTTTATTTCCTTCTGGCCTTTTCGTCTATGCATATATTTTATCCAAATAGTTTTTTAATTATGCTGTAAATATTGTGATTTTTTTTCGGGAGATAGGGTCTCACTATGTCACCCAGGTTGGGGTGCGGTAGCATGCATGATTATAGCTCACTGCAACCTCAAACTCCTGGGCTCAAGCGATCCTCCCACCTCAGTCTCCCAAGTAGCTAGGACTACAGGTACGTGCCACCATGCCGGGCTAATTTTTAAATTTTTTTTGTAGAGATGGGGGTCTCACTATGTTGCCCAGGCTGGTCTCAAACTCATGGCCTCCCATAGTACAGGGATAACAGGCAGGAGCCACCATGCCTGGCCCACATTATGATTAATATGATACCTATAATTTTATATCTTGCTTTTTTCCATGCAGCTAATCAACACTTTCCTACATCTTTAAGTATTCATCATAAGTTTTTTAAAATGACTATTTGTATTTTATAGGATGGCTTACTTTAATTTACTTAGCCATTCTCCTATTGATAGACATTTAGATTGTTTCTGTTTGTCCCCAATTATATAAATGCATGTTTATTTTGTTAAGTTTTTGTATACTGTATTTATGGTTGTATACTGTTTTTATGGTTTAGTTCCCTAGTTAGATTCAGAAGTAATAATACATAGAAACGTGATTGTTGGTACACTTTTTGTACTTAAGTTTATCGAGTTTACACAGAAGTGAGTCAAGCACTGTGCTACACACTAGGTTATGGAGTCTAGCTTTTGCCCAACTCTCCCTGCAGAAATCTCCGAGGCTACCAACACTTGTCTCTTGGGAGAGTTTGAATGTGTTCACTTGAGGGTAATAACCATGGACCAGCCGTCCCGTTGCCCAAGCCTGGAAGGTGAATCGAAACATTAAGCTGTTTAGTGCAATAAGCTACACACTAACACCTGCCTCCAATTACAGCATTCAGATTCCAGGTCTGATTCCCTTCCCCTTCCCGGGCTTCAGCTCCTCAGACCATTAGCTGATTAGTGTTAAAAGGATATGAAGCCTAGTAGCCAGGAAAAGGATATGAAGCCTAGTAGCCAGGATCAGCTTGGCTGAAAGCTCAGAAAAGCCTTTGCAAGCACAGTGACTGAATCCTATGTCATGACTCAGTTCCTAAGTCCTATCCAGGAAACATCCCTATAGAGGCAAACGTAAAACAGAGTCCTCTTTGCAAACAACAATCACCATTCCTGCTCATTGTTATCTAACTAGAAGCTTCAGCCCTTTGATTTAATGGATTTTATAGCATTGTCTTCCTTAAAGTCACATACCTTTTCTCTTTTCCCAAAGTGAGGAGATGTAGCTCAGGAACTCCTAATGACCTTCCAGTGTTTAACAGACTTTTAGGCCAGGTACAGTGGCTCATGCCTGTAATCTCAGCACTTTGGGAGGCCAAGGCAGGAGGATTGCTTGAGGCCAGGAGTTAGAGACCAGCCTGGGCAGCATTACTGAGACCCCATCTCTACAAAAAATTTAAAAATTAGCTGAGTGTAGTGGCATGCGCCTGTAGTTCTAGCTACAGGTTGACCCAGGAGGATTGCTTGAGCCCAGGAGTTTGAGATTGTAGTGAGCTCTGATAATGTGCACTGGACTCTGGGCTTGAGCAACAGAGTAAAACTCTCTCTCTTAAAAAACAAAACAAAACAAAACAAAAAATTTTTTGTGAAAGCAGGCTTGAGTCCCCCTGCTCTCTGCCAGTAGCAGGGTTCTACTTGTCTTAAAGATGCTTCAAGCTCATCTTCCAACCTTGCGGGAGCAGCACTTAAGTTATTTCTCTTGCAGAGATGGCTGAGCGATTCCATCGTGTCACTGTGCTCCAGATACACTTCTGTGATTGGCAGGGGGCCTGGGAGTGGAGGGAGAGCTTGCACGCCCACCGTGCCCGGGTGGAGGAGCTGGCCAGGAGGATGGCGCTGCGGCGGGCCTTTGCGCACTGGAAGCACTGTATCCTTTTCAGATACCAGGCCTGTCCATCACCTCAGCCAGGACAGCATGTGCTCAGCAGCACGCGAAACAAAAGTCACGAAATAACGTGGGAAACAACTACCAAACAATTTTAGACAGCCTTGTCTCTGTGACTTCTTTTTAAAATTTTTTAACTGGGACTATGCATACAAAAGAGTACTTACATTTTAAAGAATAATAACAAAATGAACACCTATGTATTCACCACCCAATTTAAAAAACAGAACATTGCCAGCACCTTTTCCCTGACTGCATTCCCTCCTTCCCTCAGAGCTAATCCCACTGTCCCGATTAACATTTTTTTGTGTTATCATTTCATTGCTTTTCTCTATCCACTAGGTGGTGGAAATAGCCCCAGCTGTCTTTTTTCTTGGTGATACCATCACTGTGATCATAGCTTCCATTTATTGAGCTTTTACTATGTTGCAGACATTATGCATTATCCTCTTAATCCTCTTAGCAACCCTGTGGAGTAGGTGTGACTGTCACCCATTTTACAGATGAAGAAACAGAGACTTGGGAGCTAAAACTTTTCTTTTTCTTTTTTTTTTTTTTTTTTTTGAGACAAGAGTCTCATTCTGTTGCCCGGGCTATAGTGCCCTGGCATCAGCCTAGCTCACAGCAACCTCAAACTCCTGGGCTCAAGCGATCCTCCTGCCTCAGCCTCCCGAGTAGCTGGGACTACAGGCCTGCGCCACCATGCCCGGCTAATTTTTTCTATATATTTTTAATTGTTCAGCTAATTTCTTTCTATTTTCAGTAGAGACGGGGGGTCTCACTCTTGCTCAGGCTGGTCTCGAACTCTTGACCTTGAGTGATCCTCCCGCCTTGGCCTCCCAGAATGCTAGGATTATAGGTGTGAGCCACCACTTCCAACCCTAAAACTTTTCAAAGTCACAGCAGAGTCTTGCTTTGTGTTAAACTCCTGCTTAAGTTCTGGGATACAAGGAAGCTCAAAGACTAACAGCAGTTCATTATGTAGTGGGGAGAAGAGACATGAAAAACAGTCTTTAAATACAGCGTGATAAAGATTTGTATCAAGTCCTGTGAGAGCTGCTGTGGAGAGTCGGCCAAGGAGGTAATGTTTTATCTGAACTTAAGTCTTGGGGGATGACAAGACTTCCCTCCCAACCTCTCTTCCCACCCAGCAGAGAGGTTGGGAAGGGCCTTTCATGTGTAAGGAATGGCATTTACATAGGCTTAGAAGTGAGGAAGAGCATTCAGGAATCTGTAGTGAGTTGTGGGGGTGTGGATGGTGGGAGGGCAGAGGCAGAAGCCTCTGGAGGTTTGTTTGTTTGTTTTCAATAGACATTGTCCGGCTATGTTGCCCCGGCTGGAGTGCAGTGGGCTATTCTGAGGCACAATCATGGCTCACTACAGCCTCGAACTCCTGGGCTCAAGCGATCCTCCCACCTTGGCTTCCTGAGTGGCTGAGACTATAGGCACAGGCCAGCACACCTGGCGTTAGAGGTTTTTAAGAAGAGAGGCAGTCAGGTTTGTGGTATAGGCCAGGCATGATGGCTCATGCCTGTAATCCTAGCAATTTAGGAGGCTGAGGTGAGAGGATCATTTGAGACCAGCCTGAACAACACAGCAAGACCCCATCTTTACAAAAAATAGAAAAAATTAGCCAGGTGTTGTAGCACATACCTATAGTCCCAGATATTTGGGAGGCTGAGGCAGGAGGATTGCTTGAGCACAAGAATTTGAGGTTGCTGTGAGCTTTGATCACACCAGTGTACTCTAGGTCAGGTGACAGAGCAAGACCTTGTCTCAAAAAAAAAGGTTTGTGCTTTAGAAAGGATAATTCTGGATTAGAAGAGGGAGGCTAGCAGGGGCAGACCGGGTATGCTCACTTATGCAGGGACAAGTCAGATAAACTGCCTGGTAGTGGGGGAGGGGCGGGGGGGGACAGAAGAGCAGGAGGGGAGGGAGAGGAGAGATTTAGGAGGAGAACAGATGTACTTGGTGACTGAGATTAGAGCGGGAGGAGAAAGATTTGAAAATAACTCCAAGGTTTTTAGTTCAAACAGCTGACTGGATCTCCTTGCCAGGAGAAGGAGCAGGTTCTGCTTTTTGATATGGTGATTTTGAAATGTTTGCTGAAATTGGTGGCAATTTATCTCAGATATTTTTTGTTTCTCATCCAATGGGCATGCAAGGGGAAGGACACAAGGCCAGCTGTTTGATAAGTAACTGACGTGGTTCCCCTTTGCCCACTGCCTCCCTGGGTCATCCAGAGGAGGCAGGGGGACATCAGCCCACCTGCTGAGCCTGTTATCCCTGCAGCCCTGACCCTTCAGGCCAGGTCACTGGGAATGCACTAGCTGGGGGCGGGAACCTTGTTGAGACTGAGGCCTTAGCTTCTGGCAGACATGCTGCTGCATGCGGAAGAAGCTGCCCGGTGTGAGATGGCAGAGGCGCACCGCAGGCACAGCCTGCTGGTAAGCACCACAGCCTGGCACAGCTCGGCTTGGCGGCCTTGCTCAGGCACTCACTCCTGGGAAAGCCCAACCCCCAGCCCACTCATTAAGTGCAGCCAGTTATGCGTTAGCTTAAGTCACAAAGCCCCCCTTTCATTGTGGGTGTCCCTGTCCCTGTTTTCATTTTGGATCCGAAATGGTAATGGTGTGGGGTCAGAGGGGTCTGGAGCTATCAAGGACCCTAAGAGGTGGTCTGGTCCTGGGCTTTTTTTTGCATGGTAGAACCCCTTTTTAGGGGTGAAAGCCTAATCTGTAAAACAGACCAAAGCAGCAATGCTGTGGTTGAAGTGGGTCTGGGAGTCAGTCCCTGTTCTCCCAGCTACTCTCTCCCTCTCTTGCCACATGAGGTAGGTGGTCTTCAAACACTCTCAGGGGCCTGTGGGGTTCCACAGAGCACAACAGGAAAACCCCTGATCCAGCCTAATCACTCTGTCTTAGAAAACTGAAGCCCAAGGCACGGGGGAATGGGGGCAGAGGGGCTGTGCTTAGGTCACAGGTGAGCTGTTATTGATGGAGCTGGAGCCAGACCTGGGTATGCTGCCCCCACCCCAACCCTCTACCCAGCAAGGACTCCTTCTGTTCCATTCTAGCAACACTGCATTTATAGTTATGTAAATGTATACACTGACTCCACATGGTAAAAAACAAAAAAACACCAGGCAATAAGTCTGTCTCTTTTTCGAGAGGCAAAAGTTGATGTTCAACGTTTGTCTGTAGAATTCTCATCTGGGTCATGGAGGTCTCTCCTGGCCAGAGGTGAGGGTGTGTGTGTCCTTGGGTAGGACAGATGGACAGCAGGGACTGGCACAACAAATGTTTAGTAAGTGCTTACTGTGCAGACTGGCTTGTGTTAGGCTCCGGTTCGAGTTTCCAAGCAGAGAAACGCTCAGGGAAATGGAGCGACTGTGAGAAGCTCCGACTGAGCTTCCCGCCCTGATCTGGGGCACCGCCTGCCTTCGTCTGCTATGTCACAGAGTTTTCTGATTCCAGTCTTTGTAATCGGTTGTGTCCTTTCTTCTTTGTGCAGTATTTTTGCTTTAGAGCCCTAAAAGGCAACGTGACCCGGGCCCATCTCCATCAAGTAAAAAGGAATCTCGCTTACCAGCAGCATGATGTCACGGTGAGGGTGATCTTCGTATCTAGGGACTTCTTCTGATGGCCATTTTCCATCTCTTTGTTTTTTGTTGTGTTTTTTTTTTTTTTTTTTTTTTTGTCTTGCCAAATTAAACGGAACTCTTTTTTTTAAATCTCTGTGCTCAGAGATTTGTCCAGATTTTAGACTTCAAAACCTTAGTTCTCATTTTTTGGGAGGAATCTATACCTGCTGATAGAGAAACTCTTGTTTTTTTGCTTTGTTTAATCCCAGTTTTTGTGTTTGCTAAGAAAATGGATAGTTGACTCAGAGGTCAGGGACTGTAGATTTTAACCCTGACCTCGGGGATGTAGTGATAAAAATACACTTTAAGTCTTGGATCACAGAAGGCTTTGGTTGTGTGTCCATTGTAAATCTATTCACTTCAGTGGTTTGTTTACCCGAGATCAGCAAACATTATCTCTACTTGTCAGTTTTATTTCTGAGTATAGAAGGATAGGTTTTTTTTTCCCTGTTATTTTATGAAAATGTTCAAACATATAGAAAAACAGAAAAAGTAATATAATTAGCATCTATATACTCATTACCTAGATTCAACAATTGTTAATATTTGCTATATTTGCTTTTTTTGCTGAATCATTTCAAAGTAAATTATAGACATCATGACACTTTGTACCTAAACGTTTCAGCATGCATCACCCAAAGATAAGGACATTTTCTCATGTAACGACAATATCGTTATCATCCCTTGTGAAATTAACAGTAATTCCCTAACATTCTCCAGTACCCAGTCCATATTCAAATTCCTGTAGTTGTCCCCAAAATGGCTTTTTTCAGACCAGGATTCAGTTAAGGATCACTAACTACATTTAGTTATTAAAGCTCTTAATTTAGAACAATTTCCTCCCCCCAACCAAATTTCTTCTTCTTTTTTTTTTTTTTTTTTTTTTTTTTGAGACAGAGTCTCACTCTGTTGCTCGGGCTAGAGTGAGTGCCGTGGCGTCAGCCTAGCTCACAGCAACCTCAAACTCCTGGGCTCAAGGGACCCTCCTGCCTCAGCCTCCCAGGTAGCTGGGACTACAGGCATGTGCCACCATGCCCGGCTAATTTTTCTCTACATATTTTTAGTTGTCCAGATAATTTCTTTCTATTTTTAGTAGAGACGGGGTCTCGCTCTTGCTCAGGCTGATCTTGAACTCCTGAGCTCAAGCAGTCCTCCCGCCTCGGCCTCCCAGAGGGCTAGGATTACAGGCGTGAGCCCCGCGCCCAGCCCCAAATTTCTTTTTTTAACATGTTTTTGTTTTAAATTTTAAATTGTAGTAAAATACACATAGCATAAAATTTGTCATTTTAACCATTTTAATTGTATAGCATTGACGTTAAGTACATTGACATTGTTGTGCAACCATCTCCAAGACATTTTTCATCTTGGAAAACTGAAACTCTATGCCCATTAAACACTAACTCCTCATTTCCTCTTCCCCCCAGCCCCTGGAAACTACCATTTTACTTTCTGTCTCTATGAATTTGATTACTCTAGAAACCTCGTAAGTGGAATCATGCAGTCTTTATCCTTTTGCAGCAGACTTATTTCACTAAGCATAATATACACTTTTTTCTTTTAAATGATGTTGACTTTTTGAAAAGGACAGGAGAGTTCTTCTGTACCAATGTTCCATAGTTGATTTATCTGGTTATTTCCTTTTGATTCATTTAATTTCCCTTTATATAATATCTATAAACTAGGTATGTTAGATCTAAAGCCTTGATTAGATTGAAGTTAAACATTTCTGCTCGACTACTTCATAGACGGTAGCACGTAATAAGATCAGTTTTAATTTCTAAAATGACTTTTTAAAATGGTGGGGCCAGGTGCAATGGGTCATGCCTGTAATCCTAGCATTTTGGAAGGCTGAGGTGGGAGGATCACAGGAGTTAGAGACCAGCCTGAGCAAGAGCAAGACCCCATCTCTACAAAAAATAGAAAAATTGGCCAGACATGGTGTGGTGCATGCCTGTAATCCCAGCTACTCGGGAGGCTGAGACAGGAGGATTGCTTGAGCCCAGGAGTTAGAGGTTGCAGTGAGCTATGATGATGACACTGCACTCTAGCTGGGGTGACAGAGTAAGACCCTGTCTCAAAAAAAAAAAAAAAAAAAAGCAAAGCCTGTCTTCCATGAGGCCCAGATTAGCAATAGCTTCTTCATCCAGATTTCCATAGACAGGAAGAACCATCTTTTTGCCTTTAACATTGGCCCAGGTAGCTCTCTATACTTCAGCCATAATTATTTTGCAAACCCAGTGTATGTTGGTTGCTTCAAATTGAGACAATTTCTGCTTTGGGGGAGCTCATGGTCCATTGGAGTAAGGATTTCTTTCATTTTAGTAAATTTCCATTTCCTTCCTGTCTTGTTTTAGCTGCTGCGCAGGTTCTGGAACCTCTGGCAGTCTCGGATTGAGCAGAGAGAGGAAAAAGAGCATCTCCCCTTACTGCGTGCTGCCTGGGACCACTACAGGTAGGGACTCTGGCTTCATCCATTTTCCAGGAGTGATCGCTTACCCTTCCGCAAGTTAGGTGTGGCAGATTCAGAAAGGCCTTCTGGGGGCGGAGGCCCTGCTGTAAACCAGTGGTTCCTGAATTTGCATTTTATTTTTGGCTGATTAGACAGGAGGTAGAATGAGGATATTTGTATTGGTTCTTGGCCGCTATAGTCTGAAGTCTGTGCCTGGTAGCTCACTGCATCAGTCCTATAGCCATGAAGATGCTCGCATCTTAGAATTCGTGCATCACTAGTGTTAAAGAGAAGGGTCAGGCCAGGTGGGTATTTGTGGCTCAGTCTGGAAGGGAGTGTCCTCTGTGTTAGCGCCAGTCATTCATTTAAAATAAATAAATAGAAGCACTACATATGTGTGAGGAAAACTCAGAACATACAGGAAGGAAGGTATAAAATGAAAAATAAAAGTTGCCTGGCCTCCTCCCTGCAGATCTTTGATCTTAATCCTCAGAGGTAACCACTGTATATTAACTTTCTTGCTGCCAGAAATGTTTGATATACCCTCCCCTTCATTTCCACCCCCACTCCTCCCCACAGTATAATTAACTTAATTTTGCATAGTTACAGGTCTGATTTTGGAGCTTGCTTTTTTTTTTTTTTGAAACAGGGTCTTGCTCTGTCACCTGGGCTAGATTGCAGTGGCATCATCATAGCTTCCTGCAACCTCAAACTCCTGGGCTTAAGCAATCCTCCTGCCTCAGCCTCTCAAGTAGCTGGGACTACAGGCACATGCCAACATGCCCGGCTAACTTTTTCTATTTTTAGTAGAGACGGGGTCTCGCTCTTGCTCAGGCTGGTCTCGTATCTCCTGACCTAAAGCGATCCTCCCACCTTGGCCTCCCAGAGTGCTAAGATTACAGATGTGAGCCACCGTGCCTGGCCAATTTTGGAGCATTTTTTAATGAGTCAATGAGAATACCAATATTTAATTGACTCAGTTCAGAGTTGTCAAGGTATATTATTCTAAATCCTTGTTTATTAAACCAAGTGCGAAAGGGAGCATATCACAGACCCAGGTGGTCTAAATGAGCCCCAGAGTTTGGCCATAAAACCAGGGAGCTCAGGATATCTGGGGGATTTTATACATATTTTCTAAGTTCCAGAGATACTGTGCTTGGTAGTCTAATTAGGTTTACAACAAAATTGTTAACATTTTTAGGCAACCCACAGTCCAAAATCAAGGTTCACAGCTTTGATGTTAAACATATCTAAATGCCCTCTCTCCCTCCTAGAATGAAACTAGTAAGCCCATGGGGTACCTTTAACTCTCAAGAAGTAACTATACCCAGATTTATCTGCTTTAAAAACAAAGCAAACTTTAAAAAACCTGAAACCTGAAGATGAGGATGGGCAGTACCTTGGTGTTCTCTGTTTTCTTTCAGGATAACATTGCTATGCAAGTGTATCAAATTCTGGTTACAGTATACTCAGAAGCGGGGATACCAGCAGGTATGGAGTTCTTTATAGCAGGTGGCTCTCCTGGCTTACATTCTTGGATCCATTTGCTTTGGAAAGATTCTTGGAAAAGGCCTATGCCAGGAGGTCTCATTGTTCTGATTTGGAAGAGAGGGTGTTGGAAAAGCTCAAAGGCATTTCCTCCAGTCCCTGCTATTGATGTCAGAAAGTCTGCATAACTCCCATTTCTTCCTCTGCTGGGAAAATGCAGGTGTTCTCTGACAGTCATGAGCTCTTACCAGCCATTCATTTACTATGTGAGTTAGCCAGCCCCTCCCCCAGTGGGAGCTGCAGAGGGGTATGGGGAGAGGTGCAGAGCATAAGTGCTGTATCCCAGTGCTAAACTGTGACACACAGGTCCCCTGGGGGGTGGATGAGTTGGGGTCAGGATGACAAATTTGTAGAGGCAGATTGAGAAAGAGTCAATTCCGTTTAAGAAATACGTATTGAGCAACTGCTGTGCCACAGACACTGTGCTAAGCACTGAGGATACAACTGTGATACAAGGAGACAAAATTCCTGCTCTTACAGGACTCCTGTTTAGCACCAGGGTGGCAAATAAGTGTGACCTTGCAGGTCAGTTCTGATGACTGGGAGAAGCAGTCGGAGTACTGCACTGAGAAGGATTTCAAAGGCACATTTAGACTCGGTGGGAGTGTGTGTTCGTGAATGATCTCTGCTTGAGCATTGCTGTGAAAAGTGCCCCTTCTTGGCTGTCCCTGGCAGTGAAACAGAGGAAGACACAAACCAAACTCCTCCCAGCTATTTTCCTGCTGCCCTCCCAGCCCCACCTGTATCTGCTGCTAGAGTCTAACATGTAAATCTGAAGATTTTGGCTCCCCATAGTTTGGGGATAGAATCCAAATTTTTAGCAAGGTCTACAAACTCCTTTGAGAGCTGGTCCCTATCTGTTTCCTCACCTTTCCGGTTACCACTCTGTTCCTTCACAACTGCACCCTGACCAGCCAAGCTGCCGGTCTTCCTTAAAGGTACTCTGCGCTCTTCCTGCTCCTCCTGGTACCTGCAGTTCCCTGTTCCTCACTACCCTTCCAGCGCCCCCAGCCCAGCTCAGCCCCACGTGCACAGCTTCATTAGAACATTCAGTGCATAATTGTTCACTGGCCTCTCTCCTGCCAGGCTGTGAGCTCCTTTAGAGTACAGCCTGTCTGTCTCTTCTCCTTAGCCCAACACGGTGCTTGGCACGGCGTGTGTGCTGACTGGTACTTGGATAAATGAAAGCACAAAAGAACGAACAAACTGCCATTGATCGCTTCAGAGTGTTTCCCAAGGATCATCTGAGTTCTTAGGGTTTAGATGGGTACTAATCCACAGCACGGCTTATTTCTGTGTCGCCCTTGCCTTCCACACCTAGGAAATACTTAGGGTTGCTGCATTCTTTGACATCCCTTTGGAATATGTGGCTGGTTTTGAAAGGTCCTTGCCACTTATTTTCTTAAGGTCATTTATTACCAGCTCAAGAGAATGTAGGGAAGAAAGCCTTTTAGAAAAAGACTGTGAGTGTCAGGGTTGAAAGGTCGTGTTTATTTAAGGAGGAGAGCAGAGGGTCTCTTTTATTTCCTTCCTGGAAAGAGAGAGCTGTCCTTGACACGGCTCAGCACTGGTGGCGAGCCCAGGGTCAGCATTGTCATCACTCACACTGCTCTAGCATGGCCTACGTGCAAAGGCATGGGGGTCTGAAAAATAGCAGGAGCGCTGCTTAGTTGCTGCCTTTAAACCTCAAGCTAACAACCTAAATATCACCTCTTGGTGTAGATATCCCGGGAGCACATCAGTTATTGTATTCTTGAGAAGATAAAAATGTGATTTATTGTGGGTTTCTTTCTTTTTAAAAAGTAATACACGGTCGGCCCTCCCTATCCATGGGTTCCGCATCCATTGATTCAACCAATCATGGATCAAAAATATTTTTTTAAAAAAATGGATGGTCATGTCTGTACTGAACCACGTACAGACTTTTTTCTTGTCATTATTCCCTAAACCAGCGGTCCCCAACCTTTTTGGCATCAGGGACCAGTTTCATGGAAGACAGTTTTTCCACGGATGGGTTGGGGGGCAGGCAGAGCTCAGGCGGTGATGTGAGCGATGGGGAGAGGGCTGGTTCCTAACAGGCCATGGACTGGTACTGGTCCACAGCCCTAAGTAACACGCATAACAACTATTAATATTTACATAGCGTTTACATTGTGTTAGATATTGTATATAATGTAGAGATGATTTAAAGTATATGAGAGGGATGTGTAGGTTATATGCAAATACTAGATTATTTTTATAAGGGACTTGAGAATCTGTGGATTTTGGTATCCTCTGGGGGTCCTGGAACCAATCCCCGACAGACACTGAGGGACAGCCGTACACAGGATAGCACAACGCTTGCTTAACTGTTGGAGCTGCATGACAGGGTCATGGGGATTCATTATACTACTGTGTCTACTTTTGTTTACATTTTAAAAAACCCATAATAAAAAGTAAAAAGAAAAGGAGTATATGAACATAATAGAAAACTTGGGAAGTGTAGAAAGACATAAAGAAGAAGAAAATAAAGAAACTCATAATCTTGCCTCTTAAGATGACATTTGGTGAGTAAACCTGGTGTCTTTTTTCCTCTGTGTGGGTAGGAATGTATGTACCCATATGTTCACACACACATACGTATGCACACTGTTCCAATTATCTATAGCTATGTAAAAAATCATCCCAAACTCAGTGGTATAAAACAACAGCCGTTGGATTACGCTTAAGAATGCTGTTGCTCAAAAATTGAGATAATACATAGCTGGTTTCTGCTTCGTGAGTACTGAGGCCTAAACTGGGAAGATTCTAATGGCAGGGGGTTGGAATCATCTAGAAGTTTCTTCACTGACATGTCTAGATCCTGGATTGGAGTGACTCAAAGACTGGGCTCAACTGGGAGTGTTAACCAGAGAGCCTATATATGGCCTCTTTGTGAGGCTTGGGCTTCCTTACAGCAGGGTGGCCCGGGGTAGTCAGACATCAGGGCTTCAAAAGTTAGTGTTCAGTGAATGAGGCAAAAGCTATATGGCCCTTTCTGTGGCCTCAGAAATCACGTAGTGTCACTTTTACCATGCTCTATTCGTGAAAGCTGTCACTATCCCACCCAGACTCAAGGGGAGGGGACATAGACCACTTCTCAATGAAGGAGGATCAAAGAATTTGCAGCTATTTTTTAAAACCTCTACATATGCTTATATGCTTTTTTCCCCCAAAGTTTTGGATCGTGGAGGCATATACAGTATATTCTAGTGTCCATTGACTGTCTTCCTACTGATATATTGGTGAAATGGTAGACTTTGTAACTGCATAAAAATTAAAGAATCTGCATGACAAACACTATAAACAAAATCAAAAGAAATAGAGTGGGAAAAATATTTATAACACACATACCAAAAGACTAACACATTTTTTTAAGGTTCAAAAAGTCTGTACATATCAATAAGTGCTGACAGATAGTAAAACAGGCAATAGTATGAACACCTAAGTCATGGGGGGATATTATATATATATATGTATATATATATATATTCTTGTGTATGTATGTGTGTTAAGAGATGCTTAAGCCACTTTTAATTTAAAAAGTGAAAAATTTTCACCCATCAGATTTCATTGTTCACCTAGCATATTGGCAAAGATAAAAAAAATAATGATTTTCATCTTTTTCTCAATATTACTATATAGGAAGGAATCCACCCTCAAGAGTGTGACCCTGAAAGGTCATGTAAAAAAAAATGTAAAGTACCAAGGCCATTCATGATTTTCCTCCAGCTGCTGCAGGCCAGAGCAGACAGTCATTTCCAGCAGAGAGCCCTGCCCGCGGCCTTCCACGCGTGGTGTAGACTCTGGAGATGGCGCCAGCAGGAAAGTGTCCTCAATGCACGAGCAACACGGTTTCACAGGTACGCTGTGCAGCTCCTCTCTGCACCAGGGCAGGCGTCCCAGGTCTAACTCTGCCAACCACACAGCCCATCTGCTTTGCTCTGCAGCCTCCCAGCCACCCAGGCCTCGGTGCTTCTTCATTTTTCCAATAATGTGGGCTCATTGATTTCATCTGGCAGGAAAAGAGAGCCAGCATTTCCCCCGGGAAAACTTTTGTCTGTCTTTCTTGTAAATGCTTTCAGAACAGCCTGTTTGTAACCCTCATCGCAAGCCTCTGAGTGCTCCATTAAAGCTGCCCATTAGCTTTCTGGATCAGAGCATGGTGGGACCTTGCATGGCCTTGGCAGACATTCTTGAGTGTAATTTCCCTGAAACACTTAGTTCCTGTTCTGCCAGACCTGGCTCTTTGAAGTCTGGAAATTATAGTCATCAACAAAATTGGAAAGGTCAAGGAGCAGAGCTACATCTTTTTAGCTCCCATGGGGACAAACTTGCCCATAGCACGTCCTTACTATGTGGTAGAACGTAATGGAGAAATTGTTAATGACTAACCGTGTGCCTGCCACTGTTGTGGGCGTTGTGTGATGAAGAAAAGAGAAGAAATACATAAACTTATTCTGCCTGTGGCATCATTATCCTCATTAATAATTTCCTTCTCATAGCAGTCCTGAGAGAACTGGTTCAAAATGATAAATGGCTCCACCATGGACAGTCAGTGGCAGAGCCAGGGTTTAAATTCAATCTCTGTTTCCAAAGTCCATGTGCTTTCTGCGTGATCAAGAGGAAGATCTTGTCGATGACTTTGTAGAAAGGTGAAATTTTTGTGAGGAGATAAGACTGACATACAAGAAACAACTAAAAACCAATGCAAGAGATTAGATCCTTGTGTCTTCCATTATGTCAGCTACAAGTTTTAACAGGGCTCAGTGCTAGTGCTGAGGGGGTGGCCGGGGAGCACTGAAGTATCTGGGGGAGGCTTCCTGTGATGAGAGGGGCCAGACTGAGGGCATCGTGCCGATCCTACAGGCAGGTGATTGATGGATGTTTGAGCAGGCGCATGGAACTAGTAAAGTGACAGTTTTGGAGATGACCCAGAGTACAGCGTACATCAACTTAGCACGGAGAGCTGAGAGGAAGGAACGTGCGCTGGGGGAAGTTGCAGTGATCTCGACTTTGGAGGACTCCGAATACCAGTTTTTGCGAGGACCAGCCAGAACTCCAGGCTCCTTAGCACAGAGCCCAAGGAGTTATTTTAGGTGGTGGCAGTGGGGAATAGAGGCTGACAAGAGAACAGCTCTTGCCTCTTCCCCCTTCTCCTACAAACACAGCAGCTTTGCTTTTACCTAGTTCCTAGACTGGTGTCTGGTGTAAGATTCATTTGAAAAATGGCTACAGTACTTGAAACACTCACACCCCTTTGTTTCCTTTACTCACAAGGAGTCATGCTTGGCTCTATTCCTTTTTTGTGTTTTGCATGCTGCAGGGACCAAACGTTGAGGACACCTTCAAAGTAGCCAAGAGGAGCCTCTAAAAGGATTTTTGCTGGGGAGCAGGCTTGGGTGATTTGAGAGCCGTCACTGTGGAGACAAAAGAGTGGAAGGGCATCGGAGACGGGGAGTAGCCAGGAGGCTTGCAGGATGGCGAAGGCCTGGTCTAGATTTTGTCCTGTTGCGGTTTGGGTGAACCTTTTTAGAAAACTTAGTTCCTGCCTGCCATGTTCATGAGCAGAATGATTGAGAGTCTGGCTCAGAAGCCAGACAAGCCTGAGGTCAGATCTGTGCTCTGCCGCCTGCCAGCTCTGTGAGCAAATCGGTCTCTCTGAGCCTCAGTCTCCTTGAACATATGATATTAATAAAGTGGGGATGATTTGATAATAGATCTATCTCAGGGTTGTCATGAAAACTAAATGGTATAATACCTGTAAAATACAAGCATGGTACCCAGCACGAAATATTAACTATCCGTCTAGCCCCTAGAATTGATTTATAACTCTCATGGTAAGTTAATATTCATACAATTGCTTTGGAGTTTAGCAAATTAAAATTCCAATTAAATATGTATCTTCTATGCTCTTAGGGTATTTTTTAATGTCTTAGGAATACAGACAGAATTTATGGTAGAATCTCATGAATTGTGGCTAAAAATGATAATTTATTAACCCACCAGTAAAATATACTGAGAATGAGGCAAAACTGGTTTGTCTTTTATTCTGAGGTAAATTTATATATAGTGAAAGGCACAGATGTTAAGTAAACAGCTTGACAAGTTTTCGCAAATTACACACCTGGATAATCAACACTCCAGTCAAGACATAGAACATTTCCCTCACCCAGGAAGTTCTCTTATGTCCCAGTCTTACCCGATAGGCACCCACTGTTCTGATTTCAGTTATCCTAGGTTAGCTGTGCTTGTTTTTGAACTTCACATAATGGGATCATAGAGTATTTATTACATCTGGCTTTTGTTAGAGCCGAGGTCTCGCTCTGTTGCCCAGGCTGGAGTGCAGTGGTACAATCAGAGCTTACTGCAGCCTTGAACTACTGGGCTCACACAGTCCTCCTGCCTCGGCCTCCTGAGTAGCTGGGGCCACAGCCTAGATAATTTTTTTTTTTATTTTTGTAGAGACAAGGTCTCACTATGTTGCCCAGGCTGGTCTCAAACTCCTGGGTTCAAGCAATCCTCCCACCTTGGCCTCCCAAAGTGCCAGGATTATAGGCCTGAGCCACTTCATGTCTGCCTTTTAAAGTTCAGTGCAATGTTTTTGAGATTGAACATGTTGTCCTGTGTGTCAGGATTCCAGTCTTTTATAGTCTTTAGTTTGCTGAATAGTATTCTGTATGAATATGACAGTATGGTGACCTATTGTCACATCGGAGGTGTTTGCAGTTTGAGGCCATTATGAATAAAGCTCCTGTGAACATTTGTTTTAGTGGGCATATGTTTTCATTTCTCTTGGGTAAATACCTAAGTGTAGACTTTTGCATCATAGGGTTTAACATTATAGGTGGTTGTATCATTTTTATATTCCCACCAGCAATATGAGAATATGAAAATATTCATATGAGAATTCTGGTTGCTCCACATCCTCACCGACATTTGATATTGTCATTCTTTTTAACTGAGCCATTCTAGTGGGTATGAAGTACTGTCTCGTTTCCCTGATCACTAATGATGTTGAACACCTTGTTAAAGCCTTAATCAGCCTGGGAAAAAACCCCTATAGTTTGACAAAATCAGAATACCCCAAGGAAGGAATTCCAGAACAATTCTAGAATGCTCTTCTACCGGAGGGAAACGTGTTTTCTAAGATCTGGGCTCCCACAGGATTCTGAGGAGGGTCTAAGAGAGCCGGGATCAGTTTTGATTGGTTGCTGTTTCCGAGATGAGATTGGGAGGGATTAGGAGAACTGGGATTCACTAAGGGTTTAGTACTGTCATGGGTAGCCTCATGTCTGCAGCTCTCCTGGGCTAAAGTTGAACGTTAGTGTCTCTATAGTTCTGGTATCTCAGGGGTGGCTTCACTCCCATGGCTCCACTTGGCATTGCCATAGTAAGGATTCTATGGCAGTTCTGCCCCTGTGGCAGGTTTCTGCCTGAGCCCCGAGGCTATACAAGACATCCTTTAAAATCTAGAAGGTAGCCATGCTCCCACGGCTCTTGCATTCTTTGTGCCTGCAGAATTAGCACCACATGGACATCACCAAGGCTTACAGATTGTATCTTGTGGAGTGGCAGGTTGAGCCCCACTGGAGCCTGCTTGAACTACAGCTGGAGTAGCTGCGGGCGCTGCCTCAGAATGCAAGGAGCAGAGACCCAAGGCAGCTCTGGGTAGCAAGCCCACGGAGGGCACCCCGGGCTCATCCCCCTAAACCATTCTGCCCTTCTAGAGCTCTGGGTCTGTGATGGGAGGGGCAGCCTCGGGGATCTCTGAAATGCCTTTGGGGTCTTTCTCTTCTTATCTTGGTGAATAGCACCTGGCTTCCTTCTATCCATGTCAATCTCTTTGACATAGCTGGGCCACACCCTTAGTATTCTTGCACAAACATGCTTTTTTACTCTTTCCATGACCAGGCTGTGGATTTTCCAAATCTTTCTGCTCTGTTTCCCTTTTAATTATAAATTCCATATTTATTTCTTTCCTCTTGCATCTCACTGTATATGGTTGAAAGTAGCCACACAGCAGCCTGAATACTTCGCTGCTTAGGTACTACTTCCACCAGATATCCTAACTCATTGCTCTTAAGTTCTGCATTCCATAAAGTCTTAGGGCATGGACACAATCCAGCCAAAGTCTTTGCTACTTTGTAACAAGGATGGCTTTTACGCCAGTTTCCAGTACCTTGTTCCTCAGTTCTATCTGAGACCTCATCAGAATGGCCCTTACTGGCCATTTTTCTTTTCTTTTTTAATTTATAAAGAACACAAAATTATTTTCTCACAGTTCCGGAGGCTGGGAATTTCAAGATCAAGGAACTGGCATGTTTGGTTGTCTGTTGAGGGCTGCTTTCCGCTTCCAAGCTGGTGCCATATTGCTGCACCCTCCAGAGGGAAGAAATGCCTTGTCACGTGGCAGAAGGGGAAAAGAGGACCTTCCATTTTTCTACCAACACTCTGGTCATGATCACTTAAGTAATCTCTAAGGAGATTTAGGCTTTTTTTATAGTTCTTTTCTTTTGAGCTCTTACCAGAATCACCTTTAATGCTCGGTTCACGGCATGTTTTGTTTTTTGGTTTTTGCCTTTTGTCTTTTTGAGGCAAGGTCTCGCTCTGTTGCCCAGACTAGAGTGCAATGGTCTCATCATAGCTCACTGCAACCCCAGACTCCTGGGCTCAAGCAAGTCTCCTGCCTCAGCCTTCCGGAGTAGCTGGGACTATAGGTACATGTGACTATGCCCAGCTAATTTTTTGTTTGTTTGTTTTTTTATAGAGGCAGGGTCATGCTACGTTGGTCAGGTTGGTCTTGAACTCCTGGCCTCAAGCAATCCTCTCACCTCAGCCTCCCCAAGTGCTAGGATTACAGATGTTAGCCACTGCACCCAGCACTATTGTAACCATTTTACTGCCTATGTGTATCGTAGAACATCATGCTGTAAACCTCAAATATACACAATAAAATTTCCTTTTTTAAAAATTGCATAAACAATTATGTACAAATAAAGATAGCCTTACTCTCACCTTTCTGACCTGTATGCTTTTTTTCCCCTCGTTATTGCACTAGCTATACAGTGCTGAGTAGAAATGGTGAGAGTATACATAGTTGTGTTTTTCTCAGTCTTACGGGGAAAGCAAGTGTTCAGTGTTTCACCATTGAATATTTTAGCTGTACTTTTTTAATATTAGAAAAACTTTATTAGATTGAGAATGTTCTTTTCTATTCTTGGTTTATTCAGTTTTTATTACGAATGGTGAATTTTGCCAAGTGCGTTTTCTGCATTTATTGAGATGATCATATGGTTTTCCTGATTTTCAAATGTTCAATCAACCTTGTATTCCTGAGATAAACCACACCTGGTCATGATGTGTTATTTGTTTTACATATTACTGATTTTTGATCTGTTAATGTTAAGGATTTAAATATATATTTTCATGAGCGATATTGATTTGTAGTTCTCTTGTAATGTTTTGTCTTTATGTTTAGAAAGATTCTTTGTAAGATTTGTATTTCTTATTTAAATTTTTGATGGAATTTGCTGGTGAAATCTGGGCCCAGAGTTTTCTTTATGGGAAGGATTTTGATTATGGATGTAATTTTGTAAATAGATACAGTACTACTAAGAATTTCTATTTCTTTTTGCGTCAGTTTTGGTAAACTGTTTTGCAAGGATGTGTATTATCTCTTTTTCTTTTGACTAGTCTTGATGGATTTATCACTTTTTTATAAAACAATGACTTTTTGCTTTGCTAATTTTCTTCTTGTTTATTTTTCATTAATTGATTTTAACTTTTTTTTCTTCTTTCTACTTTGGATTTAATTTGCTTTCCTTTTTCTACCTCCTTAAGGTAGAAGCACAGATCATCTTTTTTTGTTGTTGTTAGATTATCAATTTTAAATCTAAGCTATAAGATTTCTTTCTAGTTTAGCTTCATCCCACAAATTCTGATATGTTTTATTTTCATCATCTTTCAACTAAAAATACAATCTAATTTCCCTTGAGACTTCTTCCTGGACATATGGTTTATTTAGAAGTGTGTTGTTTAATGTCCAAATATTTAGGAATTTTCTTGATATATTACTACTTTTAATTTCTAATTTAATTCCACTGTGGCCAGAGAACATACTTTGTATGACTTTAGTTTTTTAAATATATTGACATTTATTTTATGGCCCAGTATGTATGGCCTGTCTTGGTAAATAAATAAACCATGTGTACCAGGATGCAGGGCCAGGTTTAGTGACCCACACCTGTAATCCTATTACTTCAGGAGGCTGAGGTGGGAGGATTGCTTGAGCTCAGGAGTTTGGGTCTGAGCAACAGCAAGACACTTGTCTCTACAAAAAATAGGAAAAATTAGATGGGTGCAATGGCATGTGCCTGTAGTCCCAGCTACTTGGGAGGCTGAGGCAGGAGGATCACTTCAGCCCAGGAGTGTGAGGTTGCAGTGAGCTAATATGATACCACTGCACTCTATCCCAGACAGAGTGAGACCCTGTCTCCAAAAAAGAAAAAAAAAAAAAGAATGTTTATACTGATGGATGAGCTGATGGATGTAATATTCTATAAATATCTGTTATATATAAAAATATCTATTGGTTGATAATCATCTTCAAATTTTCTATATCCTTACAGATTTTTTTTGTTTACTTGTTCTGTCAATTACTAGAGAGCAGTGCTAAAGATCTCCAACTATGATTGTGGATTTGTCTATTTCTTTTAGTAATACTGTCAGTTTTGCTTTATATGTTTGGAAGCTTTGTTACTTGTACATACACATTTAGGATTCCTAATGAGTTCCCCCTTTTATTGTTTTGAAATGAACCTATTTATTTTGGGTAATATTTCTTTTCTCACAGTCTATTTTGACTTATATTAATATATCTCATCAGCTTTTTTATGTTGATTGTGTGTTTTCCCTCTTTTACTTCCCCACTCTTTTACTTGCAATTTATCTTGAAATTATTCATATTTTATAAAGCATGTTTCCTATAAACAACATATAGTTGCATCTTAATTTTTTGTCATCTGATAATCTGTGCCTTTTATTTGGAGTGTTTGTTTCCTTTATATTTAATGCAATCACTGATATGATTGGGCTAAAATCTATATCTGGTTTTTGTTTCTTCCTCCTTTTCTGTCTTGTTTAGGGTTCATTTAAAATTTTTTAGTATTCCGGCCGGGCACGGTGGCTCACGCCTGTAATCCTAGCACTCTGGGAGGCCGAGGC
>CM052452.1:17612927-17627517 GCA_028533085.1 Varecia variegata
TTTTTTTTTTGAGACAGTCTCGCTTTGTTGCCCGGGCTAGAGTGAGTGCCGTGGCGTCAGCCTAGCTCACAGCAACCTCAAACTCCTGGGCTTAAGCGATCCTACTGCCTCAGCCTCCCGAGTAGCTGGGACTACAGGCATGCGCCACCATGCCCGGCTAATTTTTTCTATATATATTTTAGTTGGCCAGATAATTTGTGTGGCCAGATAATTTTAGTTGGCCAGATAATTTGTGTGTGATAGGATTACAGGTGTGAGCCCAGCCTCTTCCCCATCCTTGATAGTATTTGTTGTCATATATTTTATGTCTGTAATACATATATTTGACCTCAAAATACAATGTTATTTTTGCTTTAAGCAATCAGTATTCTTTTTAAAAATTAAGAGAAGAAAAAAATACAGTCTTTTTGTTTACCCAGATATTTTCTTTTTTTTTTTTTTTTTTTTTTTTGAGACAGAGTCTCGCTCTGTTGCCCGGGCTAGAGTGAGTGCCGTGGCGTCAGCCTAGCTCACAGCAACCTCAAACTCCTGGGCTCAAGCAATCCTACTGCCTCAGCCTCCCGAGTAGCTGAGACTACAGGCATGCGCCACCATGCCCGGCTAATTTTTCTCTTTATATTTTTAGCTGTCCATATAATTTCTTTCTATTTTTAGTAGAGGCGGGGTCTCGCTCTTGCTCAGGCTGGTCTCGAACTCCTGAGCTCAAACAATCCGCCCGCCTCGGCCTCCCAGAGTGCTAGGATCAGATATTTTCCATTTCCAGAATTCTTTGTGTCTTCCTGTGAATTTGCGTTGTCATCTGCATCATTTCCCTTCAGACTGAAGAAAATCTTTTAGCATTTCTTTACTATGGGTCAGCTGGGGATGAACGATCTCAGCTTTTGCTTATGGTCTGTCCATTCTGGCTGGGCCAGACTGCGTCTCCCTGCTCTGTCCAGCCTCTGCTATCTCTGTTCGACTCTTAGCCCCACAGCAGTCAGTCTGCTGGGCCTCAGGGAGTCAGCATATGCAGCTCTCATCTGAGACCTGGGGTAACCTCAGTAGAATTCTGGATATTCCCCTCTGCTTACCCACCTCGTTTCCAGGGCCCGGCCCCTGCATCCCAGCCCCTTCAGCGTCCTGAACTGCAGTCTCTGCCTCCTCAGCTCAGTGAGATTAGCACGCTCTGCTGGCTCCCCTCCCTCCCTCTTGCTGGCCTGAGGGCACTGGCCAGGCAGAAAGCACTGACCTTGCGTGTTTCCCATCTCTCAAGCAGCAGAATCTACTTTGCCTGTGACATCACCTGAAAACAGTTGCCACGTGTATTTTGTCTAGTTTTGTAATGTATGGCTGGAGGGCAAGTCCAGGACCTGTGACTCTGTCATAGCTAGAAGTCAAATTATTTGTTTTGAGTGATGTGTCTCGTGTCAAATGCCAGAGGAGCAAAATCCTCCAGCGCCGAGCTTTGGTTTTCCTGGCTTTGCCAATATGTGGCCCTTAGTGGCTGTTGATCAGTTGTCCCCTCGGTGCTTTTGCAGGATTTGACGTCATTAATGGTGAGCAGGTAGGCCTAGGCAGAGGTGACAAAGCAGTGGTTCCCAAAGCTATCTACCTGTCTAAGTCACCTGGAACACTGGTTTAGAATTCTGTTTCCTGGGGCCCACCCAGACCTGCTCAGTCAGCCTTAGGGGCTGGCCCTTGTTTTTACTTTCTTTTTTCTCTTTTTAAATTTTTTTTGGCCATTTCCACTCAAGGGAAGGCCCTTGTTTTTAAGTAAGGATTGGCGTCGAAGCAGCTTGGCTGGTCAGCATGCACTGGGGAGACTTTCATAGATGCTCCCCGATCAGCGTTGTTAATCTGATGTCGAATGAAGGAAGAACTAGGGTCTCAGAGGTTGATGGGTTTTTGGTTCTTAGCTGCTTTCTTTGCCTTTCTCTTTCCTTTCTCCCTCGTCTAAGCTCATTGCCTCTGACACAATGGCACAGTATAAGAGGAAAAACCCAATTATTTGGAACTTTTCATTCCATTGGCAGTTTTTGTTTGTTTTAAGTGCTTTACACAGTTTTCTTTTTCTTTCTTTTAGGGAGATGGTAGAGAAGCAAGCATTTGCTATCTGGTGGCAGAAGATGTTTGTGCATCGAGAAGACCGCTTGGCGGAGAGAATGGTAAATGGCTGTCCCTGAGCACGTACCCAGAGGGGCAGGAGCTGTGCAAGCCCTCGCACTCTTTCTTCCCTCCTCGGGAAGCCGCACAGAACCCAGACCCGCACCGAAGGGCTTCTGCCTGGGACTCGGGTGGCAGAGGCAGGCCCTGGGGCACCTGTGCCCTGTGTCCATGGAGTTCGTGGATGGCTTCTGGGCCAGGGCCCCTCCTCAATGTTCATTTCTTTTGCCTTGATCATTATTCATGGCCTGTAGATTCTTTCCTGGCTTCTGAACCCTCCTTCTACTTGACTTCTTCTGTCCTCTGCTTCCCACCCTGCCTCAGGCCATCCTTCACGCAGAGCGGCAGCTTCTGCATAGGTCGTGGTCCACGTGGTGCCAGCAGGCAGCAGCACGTCACCAGGAGCGGGAGCGGCAAAGGGTGGCCTGTGCCCACCACTGCCACAGGAGGCTCAGGAAGGCCTTCTGCATCTGGAGGGAAGGTGCCCAAGGGCTCAGAACAGAGTAAGTGGCCAGTTCTTGCCTCAAAATTCCTTCCCACCCCAGGCCAGCTTTGACTGGACTGGTAGCACCGTCAGCCTGTCACCAGAGGTTGCATTAGCCTGTCCAGAGGTTGCATTAGCAGGGAATGTGGTTGTAAGTGCTAGAAATTCAACCTGAAAGAGTCTAAGCAAAACCAGGCTGTAGCGACAGGATCTTGGGATACCTCAGGGAGCTCCCAATCACAGGAACTTGGGTGGGGACAGAAGTGCTCTTGGATCCCGGAGGTTCTGTCCATCGGCTATATCCTGCTTACTAACTGGGGCCCATTTGAAAGGACCACGGCCAGGGAATACACCGGTGGGCCCATGTTGGGATAGTTGACCACGCTGGGACCAGCAGCTGTGGCCAGTGGGCAGGTCGTGGTTGCAGGGGGCGGGGCAGACAGCCTGTGAGTCCACTGCAGAGACCGTCCCGCCTTGCAACCCCTCTGTACCCACTGTGTCCCTCGCAAACTCTGGCCACGGTTAACCGCCCCCTCAGACAGAGGCTCCAGCACAGGTGTGCTTCAGCGGGGCTTGAGGCCCTGTGAAGTTGCAGGCAAAGACTTGATTATATGTACACTTTTCTGGGAGAGCGCGCAAGTCCTTTGGCAGCTCTTCACAGAGGGTCTTGACTCCCCCCAAACTTAACAACCAGGTGGGGCCCAGGGACTATGAAGGGGAACCCGGGGACAGCGACAGCAGCCTCACTGGGTCTGGGCTGCAGCGCTGAGCCCGCGTCTCCCCGCAGGAGGATGGCCAGCGCACAGGCGGCAGAGTTCCGCTCGGCACGGCTCCTGCGTTGGGCCTGGACCCGGTGGAGGGAGGTAAGGCTTTGGCGTGGATGCCGTCCGGGTGTGGCTTTTGGACAGGTGGGGCTGTGTGTCAGCATGACTCCGAGCGCACAAGGGCCACTCAGCCATCCCTGGGAAACACTTGCCTCCGAGCTGGAGACCAGGAAGCTAATGAGGAAGGAAGTATTAACTCGGTTTTGTGAAATGATTGGCTCCGAATTCTTTTAGGTGCTAGGCTGTTCTTATCTGAACTTACTGAATCTAACATCCCTGGTTTACAGGAATCCTACTGGGGGTAAAAATATGTTGATGATGATGTTCATTGAGCATTTACCATAGATGAGGCACTTGCCTCGTTTGATCCTCATGAGGCCCCTAAGCCGTGGGCGTGTGTAGATGAGGACGCTGAGGCTCGAGGTTAAGCTCCGCACACTCACGCAGACGCAGATGCAGAGTATGTGGAGGCACAGCGGGAAGCCACCCCTGCCCCCAGCAGCTGTCTCTCCTCTGTCCCCAGTGCCTGGCCCTGCGGGGAGCCGAGCGACAGAAGCTGGTGCTAGCAGCCCTGCATCACCAGCACCGCTTGCTGCACAGGGCGCTGCGGACCTGGGTGGTAGGAGCCGCGTCTTCCCTCTGGAACTTGCTGTCGGGGCAGGGGAGGTTTCTGCAGACTTTGTTTCCCTTCCTTGTCCCTCCTACCCACCGCTCTCCGAGTAATCAGACAGGCCCCAGATAGAGCAAGTGTCCCACACGATGGCCACAGGTTTGTCTGGTCCTTGGTCAGCAGAGTGAAAACAGTGCTGTCCGTGGGTGCCAGCCTTACAGCAAAAGCGGCTCCTTGGCCGGGAGCCAGTGGTTTGGGTGGTTCGGGGAGGGCCCAGCGAGACAGTCTTCTCCCTGCTGTCGGGGAGGGTCTGCTGGCCTTGGGACTGGGGGCTTGTGGCCTTTCCCCACCCTTTGTTAAGTGCTCTGGGCACGGCAGCCCCTGTTGTAAAACACCTGAGGCCCACCTGGATGGGGAGAAGTGTGGGCCCAGGGCGGCCTCCAGTCCTCCTTGTCCCCCGCAGACTTACCAGGGCAGGGTGCGGAGTGTCCTACAGGAGGTGGCGGCCAGGGAGAGCCAGCACGACAGGCAGCTGCTGCGGTGAGTCTCCCACGTGTCTCCCGGGGCCCAGGCTGAGCAACGAGGAACAGACTCCAGACCCCGGGTTTTGGGGATCCCTGCTTAGGGCCAGGTCGGGGACAGGCCCCGGCGTGTCATACTGCTCATACCTTGACTTTGGCTTCTCCGCGGCAAGCGCTTCACTCACTGTTCACCTCAGCTTGTCTTAAACCTCTGCTGTGTGCAGGGCGGGGCCTTGGAAGGCAGCACTCAGCTGGGCCGCGAGGCCTTGGCGTTGGCCTTGCCCCTCTGGGCACCTTTCCCTCCCTGCCGCACACCTGCGGGATTCAGCTGCTCACGGCCGCTTCTCACCTCCTCTCCCGCTCCGGAGGCTGTGGCAGCTCCCTTTCCTGTCAGTTCCTGGGCAGTCACTGCAGAGTCACCTCTAAGCCCTGTAGGCCTGTTGGCATCTCTCCCCCGCGGCGGGCACCGCACAGCCCCCTCCATCCCTCCCCAGCGAGCTCTGAACTCGCCCCTCCCGGTAGGCCTCTGCGTTGCTTTCCCTTCGTCTGTGTTTCTTCAGCACATGCGGTTCCATGCAGCCCGTGGGCCATGGGCCTTGGGGACTTCAAACGCCTCCATCCGTCCTCTGGGGTCCCCTAAGCCCCATCCAGCTTTTCAGATGGTGGAATAAGAAAGAGGGGCTCCCTGGGCTAACTCAGCCGCAAGCCACCGCCCAGGCCCAGGCGCCGGCCCTCGGCGTCCCTGTCTCTCCGCGCTTCTCTCATCACAGCGTGAGCACCTGTGCTGTCACCGCCCGGCTACGCCCTGTCTCCCCACGGCACATCCACTCCTGAGGACCTGGTGTTCGGCCTCAGGCAGGCGGTGTCCCTCGGTGCTGGCGCTGAGCAGCTGCTCAGTCGCCATTTGTTGGACGTAGACGCCCGGTGTCAATTCAACTCGGGCGTCGGCGAAGCAGATGTGCTCAGACATAGAAGGGCCCTGACTGGGCGTGGGGGGGAGCCGGGACTGACCCACAGAGCCTCCCGCCTCTCTCCATCCGGTGTCATCGCCCTCACCTGCCCGCGCACCTGCAGGGCTGTGTCGCGTCGCTGGCGGGAGAACACCGTGGCCCGTGTGGATGAAGCCAGGAAAACCTCCCAAGCGCGGGCTCACTACAGAAGGACCGTGTGCGCCAAGGTGAGGTGCAGGGAGGCGGGCTGGGCACCGGGAGGGCCGGGCCGGTGCTCTGGGGAGGGCGTGGGGTGGCGGGTGGTGCACATGCACGTACATCCGTGTCTGAATTATGAACCAACATGTGTTCACATGAAAACATGGCTCACAGTCCACTGTGACGAACTGTGTAAGTCTTTGAGCGTCAGTCTCCTCGTCTGCAAAGAGGATGCTCGCTCCTGCCCAGCCGCCTCGCGGGTTCTATGGCCGCGGAGCCTTTCTGGAAGGCACAGAGCCTCCTGGGAACGTTAGATCCTTGGTCATCTTCACTGGGAAATGTCACCAAACCACCACCCCGTTCCCTTGACTGGGGTGGTTGTGGGGATGGGCCACGTGGCGGGACTGGTCCCATGCGCTGGGGACAGGGGGGTGGCAGGATGTGGCTGGGGGAAGAAAACGTAGGGGAAGAAAGGGGAAGAAATGAAGTGACACAGGTAGTTCCCAAACCCGGGATGTTTTAGAAGAAAGCGTTTGCTGGGAGCCTGAGCTGCAAAGGTTCACCTCCTGGAAGGCCGCCTGCCAACCTTGAAGCTTCCAGTGGAGGAGGAACAATTGCATCTGGTCAAGGCCCGGTCTGTTCTCGGGGAAACTCAGAGGCCTCCGCTGTCCTGGAAGGAAGAGGACAGGAGTCTTTGCTTGGTTTCAAAGACTCGAAGGGAGGAGGCATTTTTGTGGGAACGGAGTTCATAGCCCTTTGAGGAGCAGGCACCAGGCTTCCCCTGGCTGCCTGACTTCTTTTTAAAGTTTTTAAGTGTCTTATTTTTGTGATTTCTTCTCTTCTTTTCTCTTCTTTTTTTTTTCCTTCTCTCTCTTTTTTTTTTTTTGTAGAGATGGGGTCTCACTATGTTGCCCAGGCTGGTCTTGACCTCCTGGGCTCAAGCAATCCTCCCACCTCTGCCTCCCAAAGTGCTGGGATTACAGGCGTGAGCCACCGCACGCAGCCTTGTTTTTGTGATTTCGTATGTTATCGCTCATAGTTATCTCCCGTACGAGAGTACATACAGTGCATGTGTTCCACTTAACAAGTAATGATAGAATCAAAGCCCACATAATGACAATTTCCTTAAGGCACGGCATGAAGTTTAAGTGCTGGGAGAAAAGTCCCAGTGCCTGAGATACTGGGTTTCCTGTGCGGGGACCGGGGCTCCCCATTGCCCGGTGGTCCGCACGGGTGGCAGGTGCTTCTGGGAACGTGTGAGAGCCGAACGTCAACCCCTCAGCCTCACCTCACACGGAGCCGCCGTCACAGACCTGGGGTGTCCCGCAGATCAGGAGGTGTAGTGACCCCTGCCCTGCTCCGTGCCCGCCCGTAGGTCCTGGTCCAGTGGCGGGAAACTGCGTCGCTGCAGATTTATTACCGGCAGCAGGAGGACTGTGCCGTCAGGGAGGCCCGGAAGGTGCTGGACAGGGGTAAGCAGGGCCTCGGAAGCAAGTGGTTGGGGCGGAGACCGTGAAGACGCGGCCGTCTGGGCTCCCCGCGCTCCCCCGCGGTCTCTGTCTCCTCCTTATGTGGCCAGTCCCCTGGGGCTGCCACGACACAGACTGTTCTCTCAGTCCTGGAGGCCAGAAATCCAAAGTCAAGGTGTGGGCAGGGCTGTGCTCCCGCAGGGGCTCCGGGGGAGGGAGGATCCTTCCTCGCCTCTTCCAGTTCGTTGCTGGCCATGCTCGGCTTTCTTGGGCTTGTAGACACATCACTCCAGGCTCTGCCTCCGTCTTCACAAGCCGTTCTCTTCCTGTGTCCCTGGGTCCCCTCTTATGAGGACCCTCCCTCCTTCAGTAGGACAGCATCCTGACTGCGTCTGCACCGAGCCTGTTTCCAAGGTCCACACTCCCAGTTCCAGGAAGGACAGGAATGAGTAGGGGGAGGGGTGACCGTTCAATCCAGGACATCACAGACCCCAGTTCCCAACTGACTGCCAAGCCCTTTGTGTTAAAATGAAAGGCCGAGGCTTGAGAACTATGGAGAAATTAAGGAAAGAACCTGGAATGGAGGAGTCCGGGCGGTTGGGGAGGGGGCGTTGATGGGAAAGGCCTTGGTCCTTGTCAGCCCTGTCGTGTTAGGGTCCTGCTTCCTTGCACGGCGGGGCCCCTGCATGTTCAGAGAGCAGACACTGGCCCAGTCGGCCTCAGGAAGTCCCCTACCCGCTGTATAAACATCTTGGAAAAGACAGTTGGGAACAGGAGTCGGTCCCTCTGCTCCCGAGGTGCAAACACGCCAGAGACCCAGGGGGTAGGCTGGGGGGGGGGGGTCTCCTAACACAGCCTGGGGAGCGGGGGCGGCTCACAGAACAAATGAAAGTGAAAACAAATGGTTTAGATATGGTTTAAGTTGGACTGTAGAGAAAATCAATCGAGTTGTTAAACTGACATAATAGAGTTTATTCCAGGACAAAAGTTAGTCAGCTTTGGTTTGGTTCTGGCTCTAGCGTGTGTGTTGATGAACACACATTGTCCTGATGTCCTCGGACAACACTCGGGGGTCAGACGTCCTGCCCGCTCCACCTCGAATGTGCCCCTGGGTCCTTGCTGCTCCCCAGCTCGGACGAGCGCCGTGTTTCTAGCTCACACCTGAGACAGAAGCGGCGGGGCTGTCCCAGCCTGGGCCTCTGTGCGGGCAGAGCTTCTGCAGCTGGCACTGCGGGGGCTTCTGGCCAGTGTGGGCAGCTGCCTTAAAGGTCAGGTGGCCACTCCTGGCCATGGGGGCAAGTTAGAGGTGACAGGTTTGAGGTTCAGCCTGAAACTACTTCTCTGTCAAGGACTTTTCCTAACAAGGCATGGTGGCATGTGGCAGGCCTGGGATTGCCACATCCATTACAGATGGCCTGAGGGACTTGGGAGATAGGGTGGCAAGACACTGTGCACACAGTAGGTGCACACACACCTGTGGAATGGTTTCTTGGCTTATATTAAGGTGTCAGAGTCTCAGGCACACCTTGGCAGTCCAAGAGCTGCCTCCTCCTCCTGTAAACTCCAGCTCAGGTGAGAGCCCCCTTTCCCCCTCAGAGGAGGGTCTTCATGTGCCCGGCAGCATCTTGCATGTGGCTCTGCAGGGCCCCCCTGGCACGCCCGTGGTGGCTGTGGACAGGCCGGTGGCTCCAGGAGGGCCCTTGGGGAGCACAACGGCACATAGCAGATCTGGTTCCTGGTCCCCGGGCACTCGCAGTCGCTGAAGGTGCCCAGAGCTGTCCTTAGAGGCCACCAAGTGGAGGCCGGACACCCCCACTCCATCCCCACACAACCTTCTCCACTGCCTGAACATTCACCGTGACACGGTCGCCGTGGGACCCTACGGCAGGGCAGACTCTGGCTCGCATCTGCCGCAGGCCGTCTCCGGACCTGGTTTCGGCGCTGGCGGGACGGCAGCCGGAGGGCGGCGCGGCAGAGAGTCCGGCTGGAGAGGGCGGCGCGGCACCACCGCCGGCAGCTGCTGCGGGGGGCCATGGCCCGATGGAAGACGCACCACCTGGGCTGTGTCAGGAAAAGGGTGAGGCAGGTGGCGGCAGCTTCCCAGGTTTCCCCTGTATCGCATGCAGTGTCTGGGCCAGGGGACACCTCTCAGGAAGGGGTCTCCCCGACAGAACTTGGGCAGCTGCTAGGGTGGTGGGTGGCTTGGGGTCCTGCCGGAACAAAGCTGCAGGAGCCTTTCTGGGTGCTCACTGGAGACGGGGGTAGCCAGCTCAGAATTGGGTCTCCTGGGGAAGAGGGCTCAGCAGAGAAACCTGGTTCACGCTGACCCACGGCTTGGCAGAGCCGGTCACCTGTGGAGTCATACGACACCCCCTGCAGGTGCAGGAGGCCCTTGGCCTCACCCGGGACTCCTGGCATTGGGAGGACAGTCCACTTAGGCCAGCAGCCTTACCCTGTGGCTGTTCCCAAGCAATCCGGGTTAGACACTCGCCCTGGTGACAGGACGTGGGGTCCCCGACTGCAGTCGGGACGCAGCTCCCTGTGCACTTGCTCTCTCCCCAGCTCCTGCAGCGGCGGGGTACCCAGCTCCTGGCACAGAGACTCTACCGGGCCTGCTTCCACCAGTGGAGACAGCAGGTGGGAGTCCCCCAGACGTCCCTTCCCCGCTTCCCTCCTGCTGGCTCCTGAGGCCTAGGCTGTGGGTGACCTTCAGCCCACACGTCTAGTTCAGTATTGTTCATGTCACCCTGTCCCAGGGCACCTCCCTCTCCCCCCTCTAGGCACTTCCCAGCTTCCTCCCATCTGGGACCTGTACAAGGCCAGTCACTTCAGTGCCCAGTGTAGCTTCCTACAGTGTCATGTTTAAAAAAATACATCAGTGTAATATCCAAAAATGAATATGAAATCCATGTTACGTTTTTGCCGAGGCCTTGACAAAAAGCCCGGGGGATGGCGCATATCATGCACGGCCGCGGCCCAACCCCAGCTCCCCAACCCCAGCTCCCCAACCCCAGCTGCCCGGCTGCCCACCCCAGCCCGCTGCCGCCATGCGCCTCCTGCAGGAGCCTTTTTCCCACGGGCCCTTCCTCCGTCCACACGTCAGCTGTGGATCCCTCCTGGGGAGGGAGGGGAGCCTTGATGAGCCAGGCAGTTAGCCGGGCCTGTGCTCAGGGCGGTCTCCCTAAAGAGGCGACAGGCACGCGGGAAGTAACCGGTCTGTCCGGCCCTAGCTGGCGGCCAGGCGGCGGGAGCGGCAGGCCACGGCGCGCGCCCTGTGGTTCTGGGCCTTCTCGCTGCAGGCGAAGGTAACGGGGTCTGCGGGGCGGGCCGTGGGCAGAGCCCCCGGGGAGCCCGAGCAGGCAGGCCCGGCTCACTCTCGCCCCCCAAGGCGTGGGCCGCGTGGCTGGGCTTCGTGCAGCAGAGGAGGAGGAGGAGGGCGCGGCTGGAGCGCGCGGCGCAGGCCTACCGCCGGCAGCTGCTCGCCGAGGGCGCCGCGCGCCTCCTGCGCTTCTCGGCCGGCATGAAGGCCTCGCGGCAGCAGCTGCAGGCCCGGCAGCAGGTCCAGGTAGGCCCGGGCGCCCTCCCTGCCTGTGGGGAGCCGGCGGGCCCGGCGGAAGCTGACGAGGGGCCTTGTCACAGGCAGCCCACAGGCGCCACCGTGCCGTCCGCCGCTGCGCCGCGCTCTGGAAACAGAAGGTGCTGGGCTGCGGCAGGGAGCCTCAGCCCCCCGCCCCCGTCGCACCCAGCAGGAGAGTGACGTTTGAGGGGCCCCTTCTCGACCAAGCTGTTGCTGGGGCTGGGGACGCCACCCGGGAGACCAGGAGGCCACGAGCTCCTCAGCTTCAGGGCGCCCTGGGCAGCCTGGCCCTGGCCACGGGGGAGCCGCACCCCCGGGAGCTGTGAGTTGCCCGTCCTCACCTCTTCCTCCTCCCTCCCACCTGGGACAAAAGCTTGGACGGTGCAGCAGGGAGGACAACCCGGTCCTGATGGGACGGGCTGGGCATGGCCTTGTCACAGCCGAGCAGATCCTACCCCTCCTGGGGCAGGGGGAGAACGGAGTGGGGTTTCCAGACCCTCTTTCTCCTCTGCCTGCCAAAGCTCAGGAAGTGGCTGTCCCTTCCTCTGCCACACCTTCCTGCCCTCTCGGATCTGTCCTACTGCTGAGACCGTCTTTCTCAAAGTGATACTTGTAGTTGACAAGAGGAACAAGCTGTAGGCAGCTGTTTCCCTCTTCCTTACAGCCGGGACACTGGCTCCGTCAGAAGCTGCCCTTCTTCCCCTACCCCCCGTGGTCTCCCCAAACCCCACACCTGCCCCCACCCTGTGCTGAGGTAGCTGGCAGCCCCCAGAGTGACCAGCTCGGGGCGAGATCACGGTGGGCACACCGGCCCGGGGGCCAGTCCCTGCTGTGCCCCACACTGCCCGACCTCTACAGGAGCCCGGGTGGCTCAGAGGCTGCTCCCCCGTGACGGGGCCACCCCTCCATCGCCAGGGCTGCTGCACAGGTCAAGAGACAACCTGGCTGAAGCAGCCCGTGGCATCAGGCACCCTGCGTGGCCCAGGTCCACCCCGGCTTGCTTGCTGGGCGGGAGCTGCGCCTTCTCTGGCCTGTCAGGCTCCTTGTGGAACTGGAGGGTGGGGCTGGAGGGCCCCCACCCACAGAGATCAGGGGTCCTGGTCAACCTAAAGGGACAGACCCTGTGCTTCCTCCCAGCAGTGCTGCCCGCTCAGCGAGGAAGCAGCCGCGACGCCCACTCTTCCTGCTGGAGCCCCTGCAGAGCCAGTGGTCCCTGGGGTGTGGCACCCTCCAGAAGCAGGGGTAGGCTGTGTGGCCATGGGCCCCCAAAGCAGCTGGCACCTCCATCTGGGGCCTGTGTTTTGGTGGCCCTAGGGTGGGTGGCCCCCTTTCCCTCCTGTTCCTTGGTCCCAGAGAAGGGTCCACGTCCTGACCAGGCTCCTGCCTTCCCTCCGCTCAGGCCTGAAAAGCTGCAGGAGTGTGGCCTGAGCACGACCCGACCGGCAGGCCCTTCCGGGGTGAGGGCCACCCTGGCAGAGGCCCCAAAAGCACTGGTCCCCAGCAGCCTCCTGCCTGGGGCCCTGTCGGGTGCCCCTTGCCCAAAGCTGCCCCCCACGGCAGGGACAGGCCCAGAGCTGCTGCTGCTGCCTCCTTCCTCCTTCATGCCCCGTGGGGCGGAAGCACCAGCCAGGGTGAGTCGTCCTCTACCAGGCCTGGCCACTGGGGCTGCCATTCCTCGGCCTGGCCTTTGGTGCCCTTTCTGGTGCACTCAGCACTGTGGCCACAGCTGTACTCATGGTTTCTGGAACACTTTGGCACGGGAAGACACGGAGGCCACTCATCTGATCAAGTGTAGGTGCCCACTGCACGCCAGGTGCGAGGGACGCAGCCGGGAACAGCCTGCTGAGCCCCTGCCCTCGTGCAGCTCACAGCGCAGGCAGGGACAGTCGAAAGAAACCGCCGGGTGCAGACCCGTGAAGTGACTGCAGGTCACGCAGGCTCGTGCAGGCCCCGGGGACAAGTCTGGAGTCTGGGAGATCGTGGACGTCCCGGCAGGGAGCACCATGTCTGGTTTTTAACGTGGGCTCACGCCCCGTGCGTGCGGGTGGCCGTGCGGGCGGACGGGCACTGCTGGCGGCAGACACGGGGGGACGCGCTCTGATGGGTTTGCCGAGAATGAGGGAAGGAGGGATCCAGGATGACTCTTGGGTTCCTGGCTTGAGTAACTTTGGGAACGATGAGTTCTTTCACAGAAAGAAGGAAAACGGGGGGTGGGGACAAGTTTAGGCAAAACACAGAGCCCATTTTGAACCTGTCAGATTTGAGAGAAAGCAGCGGCATTGAGTCTGCCCTCGGGGGGAAAGCAGGGCCAGAGGCGCAGACTGAGAATCCTCAGCACAGGTGGAAGGTTAGACCCCCTGGGAACCGATGAGGTCACCTGGGAGGAGAGGGAGGACAGAGGGGCCGAGGCTCCCTGGGGAGGAGCCTGGGCAGGGACCGGTGGTTAGAGCTCAGTAATGGAGGTGACGGCCACGGTCGGGCCACCCAGAACGCTGGTGCCTTAAAGGGTGGGGGCAGGAAGGGGGCGGCTCCTGTGGTGAGTTTGGCAACGTGGGGCCACAGCCCGGCTGGAGTGGGGTCGAGCCGGGACGTGGGGTCTCCCCAGGGGAGGGCTGTGGGGGTGAGGTTGGACAGCGGGAACAGTTGCCTGACCCCTTTCCTCACTGAAGTCCAAGCTCAGCGAGGTCTGAGCTCAGAGCGAGGAGGGGGTGGAGGGCTCAGGAAGGCCTGGACGGTGGGCTGCTCCCTGGGTTGCTTCAGCGGGTGCCCAGGAAGCCCAGCCCCGGGGCCTGGGCCTGGTATGTGGCAGGTGGTAAGACGGAGGATGACGAGGACTCGCTGCCTCTTTGCCAGAGCTTCTTCCTGGCTTCCCTGCTCAGTGTCCGTCCTTTCCTTCCTTCACAGGTGTCAGCTCTGCCGACCACCCCCAAGCCAAAGCCCCAGGCGCCCCCATCCCCAGCCCGTGTCCCTGACCCCCATCTGCGCCTCCCTGGGGACTTCATGGACACCAGGGCTGGGCCTGGCTCTGAAACTGCAGGTGTGTGGCTGGGGCCTGTCGGGGCAGTGAACACCCAGGTCCCAGAGGGGAAGATGGTCGAGCTCAGTGTCCTGTTGCCGTAGGCTGTGTGGACCTTGAGGCCGAGCTTGAGGGGATCCAGCAGCAGTTACAGCACTACCAGGCCACCAAGCAGAACCTCTGGTAAGGCCTGGGCAATGGCCGTGCACCTGGCAGCACGCTGACAGGTGCTGCCTGGAAAGGCGGGCGTTCCCTTTCCCCTGAGCCAGCTGCCAGGATCCTGGGCGTGGTCCACTGGGTGGGGACAGGAGCCCCCCCCCCCCCGCCCCCCACGCATGCTGGCCAGAAGCACCTCCCCCACTGTGGCACCTTTGTCCTGCTCAGTCCTGCGTAGCAAGGCCCACCTGGGACAGAGGTCCTGCTTTCGATGGGGGGGTGAGAAAGCAAAACTATAAAACCCCGATCGGGTCACGTTACCTACCCAGGGATTGTAATGCCGCTGTTAAAAGGTGTGGAGACAGGCCCGGGCCCCTGGGGGCCATCGACATGCAGCAGCCTCAGAGCATCAAGCAGACTGGTCCCCTCCTCCCCAGCTCTGCACAGGGGAGCGGGGACCGGAGGGTGCTTGCGCCTGGGTTACCTGAGTTGCTGTTTGCTGGGGACGAGGTGCAGGAGGCTGGGAGAGGAACAAGAATTCGTGCCTGCAGCTCAGGGCAGGGAGGGCACCCTGCCCGACACACCCTCCTCTCTCCACCCCTCCTCGCACCAGAATTAGCTGACGTGCTTCTCAAGCCGGGGG
>CM052452.1:17627617-17652553 GCA_028533085.1 Varecia variegata
GCCTCCTCTCAGCCCAGACTGTCCCACCCCCAGGTGGAGCTGCAGATCCAGCAGCTGGCCCAGGAGCTCCAGGCCCAGCGGCAGCCCATCGGCGCCTGTGTCACCCGCATCCAGGCCCTGCGGCGCACCCTGTGCTAGTGCCACCCTGTGCTCGTGCCACGCTGTGCTAGTGCGCTCGCCCAGGGAGGCAGGAGCTGGCCTTCGGGGGAAGCCTCGGGCCACCTCCAGGAACAGAAGGCAAAGCTACACTGAGTTTTAGCTTTTTATTTCAAAATGTTTTGCAATTAAATGAATTACTGTTCAGAAGTCTCCCACTTTGCATACAAAAATACTGTGCTACTGATACAGTTGAAAGAGTTCAATGACTTCTCCTGCAGGAGAAATCCATGGTGTCCCTAGAATCAAGATGAAATCCGGCCCCGTCCCCGCCGTCAGGGGCTTCCCGTGGCGCGAGCGCTTGCTCACCGGGACAGGTTTTCTAGGCACTGATCCCTCCGCCACTGAGGCGCCTCTGCCTCCACCACAGCCCCTCACTAGCAGCAACTTCCCCCCGTTTCATGTGGGGCGAGACACAGGGAGGGAGACACGAGCTCTCCCCTGGGCCACCTGCCTGCCACAAAGAGGACACGACCAGCTCCAGAAGGCTGGTCCCGAGGGCCGGCAAAGATCTACGTCGTAAGTCACTGTCCTCAGAGGACACCGCAGGTCCAGGGTGATGCAGTCAGCTCTAAGTGCAAAGAAAGATTCCGCTTTTTCCAATGAGGTGAATTTGGGAGGAGAAAGAGGGTGTCACGAAGGCCGTGTGGCCCTGCGTGTGGGGACAGTGTCCACAGTCCGTGCCAAGGAGGCACCTCACCCTGTGCTACTGTGCAGGGCAAAGCAGAGGGCTAAGGCCAAAGCAGGCAAAAGGGGCCGACAGAAAATGGCCCAGGTGAGAGGAGCGGCAGGACGGCCCATGGCGTCACCCTGGAATGACAGTGGGCCGCCCGGACGCTCAGCGGGGAGGGGCGGCCGCCAGTTACACAGTGTTAACAGACCCGGAAGTGATTCTGAGCTCAGGCCAGCCTGTACTTTTTCTCTTTGTGGGGAGGGAACAGCGCAGGTTGAGGGCAGGGCGGGGGCTCCGACCACCTAACGGGAAGGATCCAGGACCTCCTGTCTGCACCTCCGGGACAGGTGGGCGTGGAATCAGCCCAGTCCCACCTGGTCACATCCCCCCACCCCTCGGGCAGGCCCTCGCCCGGACGGCTCGTGGCATTTCGCCTCCAAGAGACTCCCACGTTCTGTCTGGAAAAGGCCCTCGGCAGCCGCCGCACGAGGAGGCCCTAGAGCGAGCCCAGCGGCTCCCCAAAGCGGATTTTCTGTCCTGCTTTCAGCTGGAAGTTGAAGTCTTTGGGGGCCTCGAAGATGAGCACGATGGTGGAGCCCAGGTTGAACTCGCCCAGGTGCTCGCCCTTGTGCATGGGGACCCCCTCCTTGTTGGCGTGCGTCACGAAGCTGAAGTCGTTGTAGGAGCCCTTGCTGTACCGCGGGCTGTTCGTGTGCAGGTCCTGTGGCGGGAGGCCGCAGGTCAGAGTGCCACCCCCACCTGTGCTCGGGTCCCGCTCCCTCTGTTGCTCGTCCCCACCCCCAACCCAGCTCCAGAAGGGAAGCGGGGACGGCAGCTCGGGGCCAGCAGGGCCTGGTCTAGCCAATCTCACACAGCTGCCACCTGCTGTGAACTGGGCGCAGGAGGACAGGGAAAACCAGATGGCCCAGCCGTGCTCCCAGCAGGAAGGGCGCCACAAGACCGGGGGCCAGGGGCCGTCAGTCAGAAACTGACACCCAAAAAGGCCGTCCCCATGGGCAAGGTGGGCAGCAGGCGCTGTGCACCGGCCCCTTCCCACACGCTCTGCCCTCCACACGGCCCACCCCAAGCTCGCTGCTCCCTTTCTGCTCCTGCTCACTCTCTGCTCTGACCGTGGTTCCTGGCAGAAATCAAGTGCCAGGCGGGGAGGTCAACTCCCTCCCTCTCCCCCAGCCACCCCAGGTAACCCCAGGGGTGCGAGTGGCAGCAAGGTGGGACGGAAGCCTCAGACGGCAGGGGTGGCCCCTCCTCCGGCCTGGCCCTCCCGGAACTTACAGTCCCCGTGGATCCGCCGCCCAGCAGGCGAGGGTGGTGGACCCAGGAGGTCCAGCCCTCGGGCCTCGGCAGGGCCTGGGTCCTGCTCACCCGGTCAAAGTAGATGCGAATGGAGCCCACGTTGGTGGCGCCCACGGCCGTCAGCGAGAAGAAGCCGTGTTTCCAGTCCCCGGTCAGGACCACCCGCTCGTTGTGGCAGAAGAGCTCTTTGATCCAGCGAGCCATGCCGGGGTTCACGGACATCAGGGAGCCTGTGGGGGCAGGGACCTCTGCTACTCCCCATTCAGAGCCATAACCCGGAGGGACACGTGACCTGTCACCTCAGTGGCATTCCAAATGCAGAGCAGGCTGGACCCCAGCCTCCCCTGCCCAGGACCAGCCTTGCCTGAAGCAGTCAACTCCTGGCCTCAATGACCCCAATCTGGAGCCTGGTCACCTGACACCAAGAAGCCGAGAGCCTCTGTCGGAAGCCCACCCGCTGGCCCTGGGCCTACCTGGGAAGTGTCGCCGGTGAGAGACGGTCCAGTCAGTGGGGGAGTGGAAGCAGTGGTAGTCCCCAGGGGCCAAGTAGATGACACAGTGGTAGAGCTCATTCCCTTCCCGAGTGACCAGCTGGTTCTTGAAGGAGTCACAGGAGGTGGCTGTGGGGCAGGGGCAGGCACAAGGGTCACGCTCTCAGACAAGCCCCCGGACGGAGCCTGTGCACTGTCTGCACACGGCTCCCACGGGAGCCCCGAAGCTCTGGTGCCAGCCCCCAGCGCCAGAGCCTCCCCTGTCGCACGTGCCTCCCCGAGCCCCCTGACGCCGTCTGCAGTCACCCACCTGGTGGGAAGGGCAGGTCCTCCGTGCAGGTGCGTGGGCCCAGGAACGACTCCAGGGAGTAGGTGACCCCCTTCACCTGCTCCACCTCGCAGTTCTTGACCTGCCCAAAGTTGAGGATCTTCCCATCCGACGGGCTGATCTGGAAGCACCAGGAGAGGCTGCTGGGAGGGAGGGCGTCTCCTCCCCTAGGAGCCAGCCCCTACCTCGTCATCGGAGCCCCAGAGCCCTGCCCCTGACAGACGTGCTGGAGATGGGGGGCCCAGCCTCGGAGGCTGCAGGAGACAGGAACCCCGTTCCCACAGCAGGGAGGGAGGTCGGGGTCGCGCCTCACCACACTGTGCAGGCCACAGACCGGCCGCGCCTGCGGCTTCAGCTTGCGCCGGAAGAACTCGCTGAGGTTGCGGTAGTGGCGCAGATCCTCCACGGCGGCCTCCTTCATGTTCACCCCGAAGGTCCAGATGTACAGGCTGTAGACGGGCCCGCGCAGCCAGTGCGGCAGCTCCACCTGGTTGAGGCGGCCCCAGGCCCGTGACAGCAAACGCGTTGGCACCGACTTGTACAGGGCCACCTGCAGGCCAGAGGGCGGCGTCTGAGTGGGCCATGGTGCCCCCAGCTCCCAACAGCCCACCCCCCACTGCAGGAGAGAACTCGAGCCCAACAGAGCCCACCCGGCCTAGGCGCCCCACACTGGTTTTGTGATACGGCTGTTTCTCACCAGGAACCAGAACTGCACTTGCCAAATATTCTCTCAAACTGCGGATTTACATACAACTCGGGTCGTTTTAGTCATTTCATGCAAAAGCCAAATAGCAACGGCCCCTGCCCTGCCCCAGAGCAGCAGGCCGGCCAGCACAGTCTTGCTGCTTGAAGGGGGGGGTGGGGAGATATGAATGGACCTGACCTAGCCACAGCGTCGCAGTGTGTGGCAGGAGGCAGTGGGCACCGTGCCCTTGTCCTGGCCCACTGCCCACAACCCAGACCTCTAGGGGAAGGGGGAGACTCCGAGGTGACTGGAACAAATCTATGGCCCCAAGCATGTACCCTCTTGTCCTAACGAGAAACAAGGAGGACACCCTGAGCAACAGCAGGGACTCTCAGACGCAGATCTGCACACCCACTGCCATCTGCCCGAGTTGCAGGCGCAGGCCTTGTGGCCCCCGCGGGTGTGGCCGGCACTCAGAGGGCCTGGGTGCCCCCAGTGTGGCCACGGCAGGCCTGGCATTCAAGGCTTCTCCTGGGACTGAGCCAGTCCACAAAGCCGTCTGTACCTTGGGCTCCTCCCAGGAGGCAAAGGGGACTTGCCCCCTTGGGGCCACTCTGTTGTCCCTCCCTCCAGGGAAGCCTGGAGCACCTGAGCATAGGCGATGGCCTGGGGACGGGCACTGGGTCCTACCCGTCGGGTCCTGGAACTAACTACAGGGCCAGGCACCCAAAAGGAGCAGCCTCTTGAAGTTCAGGAGCCACTGCCATGTGGGAACGGCCTTGAACCAGCAGCTGCTGCTTCTCTGAACCCGGCCGAGACACAGACCCCCCAAGGCACAAAGTCATTTAATTCCAACTTTCAATACCTCTAAGGTCTTGAATTAGTGTCTCCCAGAAAGTTGCTCTCACCCCTCCCAGCTCACGTCCAGCCACCTGGAGGGCTGCTGTGCGGCCAGGCACTGGCTGGAGCCTGGTCTAACGTCCAGGGTGCCTCGGTGCCCTTGAGCTCTTGTGACACTCACTTGGGCTGTCACGGGCCCAGGAATAGGGTTTCCTCCTTGGGGTCAGCCCGCCCAGGACGCTGAGCGCAAGAGTGAGCCTCTGGGGACTGGGAGGGGCCAGGGCAGCACCCTGGCCCAGTCGTGGGGCAGGTACCTGCGTGGCCTTCCAGGTCCTCAAGGGCCCTCCCCCTAAGGGGTCCAAACAGGCCCCAGCCCTCCTGAACCACCCTTGGGCTTCAGGAATCAAGTTGGACTCTTCTCAAAACCACCTCTTAGCTCCCTTCTGCGTGAACACAGAAAGTCACAGACAGACACCACTTCTCTGAACCCCCAGTGTGGCTTCCTTCCAGGACCAGAGCCCCAGAAGGGCAGGCAAGGAGAGCAGGCAGTGCACAGCGAGTCCTCACAGTCACTTCTTTGTGGCCCATGTGGCCACCAGCAAGCCCTGCCTTCTCAAAAGCTGCCGTGGCCGTCCCAGTGAACCCTCCGACACCGACCCACAAGGGCGCAGCCGTCACCTCCATTCCTGACAACTCGACTCCTGGGTCCCGCCTATGCCTCAGGGCCACCCCGGGAGAGGGCTGGGGCCGCGCATACTTACCCTGCTCACAGGCCTCCATCCCACCCGGCTGAGCGGGCTGAGGACACCGAAGGGCAGGAGGTAGTAGAGGACGGTCAGGGGCCAGGAGCGCAGTATCAGGGCGGGTCTGGACATGCAGCTCAACTGCCCCAGCCTCCGCCTCAGGGCCAGCTGGGGGAACTGCAACCTGCAGGGCACACGTCCACGCACAGCCAGGGTCAGTGGCCACACTCTGGGGGGAACCCAGGAAGGCCCCTCCTGTCCACCTGCCCCCCACTAGCTGCCTTGCCAGTGGGGTGACAGAGTCCTGCAAGCACTGGCTGCACCTCGTCCCAACCCTGTTCTGAGCCCAGGGCTTGGCTGCCCCTGGCTGGTGGACTCCCTTCCCAGTCTCTCCCGCCTGCAAGCAGCTGGGAGGACTGGGAATGCAGGGGCAGCCAAGACAGAGGACAGTGAGGCACAGCTTCTGAGCAGGAAGGGGCCCCAGAGGGCCAAGCCCGCCAGGGCCCAGCAGTGGAAGGCAGAGCGGAGAGCCTGCCTCACGCCCCAGCCTCCGCGGCCAGCTCTGCCCTGAGCCCTCGCCGCACACAGCACGGCAGAGCGGCGACCCAGGCATCGAATCTTTTACTACCATCCCTTTGCAGGACCCGGGCTACTCTCTTCACGGCTCTAGGCCTCTTGTTTCCTCATCTACCAAATTAAGGGACTGCGCCAGACAGGATCTTAGACACACCCCGACAGCAACGGGCCGTCCATCTTCGCCAGCACCTCCCCGGCCCTGCTCTGCTGGCGCCACACCCCCGACCCAGGCCCCTCCTTTCAGCAAAGGGGTGGCCTCCCCCCAACCCTCCCAGCACAGACCCAGCGTTCAGCACAGGCTCAGCTTCACAGGCGTCGCAGAGTCTGGAATGGGCCTCGCCACCAGAACCCCGGCCTCCGGGGCCCGAACCAGGCCCTAGACCCAGTTCATTGTCCCATGACTAGGCCCTAGAAAACGCTCCTGAGGCTCCAGGGCAGCCATCAGGAGAGCACGTTGCCACCCACCCTGAGAACATGCCCAGACTCAGTTTCCTTATCTGCAAAGTGACTGCCTTCAACTGGATAATCTACGGCTGCCATCTGGAACTGTGCTCTCAAGAGAAGCTGGATCCTCTGTGTCTCAGTTGCTAAGCAAACCCGGGGACAAAGAGGCGTCTCAGCTGACAGTAAGAGCAGAGCAGACAGAGGTCAGGTGCAGTGCGAGGCAGGCTCAGCGCCCCAGGCACGTCCCCACAGGTCCCCCGATGCCGCCTTCTCTCCCATCCGCCCCCTCACCCCCCATTTTAAAAGGTCTGGGAAGGTGGCCGGGCCGAGCAAAGACAAATGACTGCTCTCCCAGGGCTTCCCCACCCACCCTGCTCACTGCAGAAGAGCGGGGACCAATCCCAGAAGAGCTGCACCCTCAGGCCAGCATGAGGGGGGATGGGAAGCCACTCCCAGGAGCACCAGGGTAAGGAACATCAGACTTAGGCCTTGAAGCCCGCTGGTCGCCTCCCCCACGGGGCGCTCCCGGGGGCAGGAACTGCAGGTACCTGAAGCAGGCTCTCCGGTCCCTCAAGCTTGGCCCCTCCAGCCTCGGGGGCTGACCCCCGGAACACCCTGCCACCACCTCCACTGGGGCCACTGGACGTGAACTCTGACCTTTCAAGGGTTGTGGCGGGGCACAGTGGGGTTAGGACTCCGTGGGCAGCATCTCACCATTTCACGGCACGGAGCTCTGGTCCTCGCCGCGCCTCCGACTGACACATCGCAGCGCTAGGCTGCTGGCCTGTTTTCCTCTTTCCTCCCCTTCCCCGAGCCAGAAGATCTCCCGCGCTGTCACTGCTCCAGGGGCTCTGCCTTGGCAAGGCTGGCTGGTGGCCGGTGGTGCCACTTCCCCACCCTGGTTGGGTCTTGGTGGCTCACGGGGCGCAGTTAGAGGGTCGGGGCTATTGCAAACAGACAGGCACTGGTCACACACCTGCTCAGGCCACCTGCTCAGGGTTTGCAGCCTGGGACAGAAGCCCCTGCACTCAGCCCACTCTGCACCGTCCCCAGGCCTGGCGGCCTGCCGTGTCCCTGCTGCCTGGGGCTGAGCCAGCCTGCCCTGGCGTCCACTTCCTCAGCTGGGCCAGGGGGCGGCAGGTGGGCAAGGCACCCAGGCTGCCCACTCCAGTGAGCCATGGCAGGGAGGGGACCAGGCACCACTGCCAGGCCTCCCGGGTACCCCTCCGTTCCAGGAGCACAAGATGGGGACCTGAGCCCTGTCCTCCAGGGCCCGAGAGCACAGCGACAGCCTGTCTGCGGCCCCTCCCTCGCCAGGCCCTGACCCATTTTCGATTCAGGTTACAAAGTAGCACCTGAGGAATGAGATGAGCGGGAAGCCGGGAGAGGTGCAGCGGTGACAGCCGGGGCATCTTACCCACGCCAGCTCTCCACACCCCTCCCGGCCTCGGAGCCCGAATACCTGGCTCTGACCCCCTCCGGGCCCCCTCCGAAGCTGTGCGCTGGGTGACCTCAGGGACAACCAGCCTGGGGCCGGGAACGGGCCCTGAAGACTGAACCATTTCCCACTTTCCCGTCTTTGCTTCAGAAAAGCGCTTTGGCTGGGGCCCCTGGCTGGCCGCGAGGACACACTTAGTCTCTACAAAGCGTCCACCTCTGCCTGCAGATGACAGGGAAGGACAGCAAACATCCCACAGCTGCTGCTATCTCAGCCCAGGGCAATCAAGGCCCTCCAGGCCCGGGGAGGACATGGGCTGACCAGAGCCCACCCCTCCTGGCCTCCAACCCTAAGCACAGCCCTGGAGGCGGGCAGGGGCCTGTTGCCATCTTTAGATGGACAGCGCAGCCCAAGAGCTGCGTGTAAGGCCCAGAATCGGCCAGGCAAGGACCCGCGGCCACAGCCAATGCACTGTGACCGAGCAAGAGGCCAACTCAGACGGGGCTCTAGCCGCACAGGGACGAACATCGGACACCCTGGCAAATCCTCCTCGGCCACAGAGGTGGAGATTCCAGCCTGGCACCTGGGACAAGAGGCGACTAAGGTCTGGACGCAGTGCGGATTTCTCTCCCTGATGGAGCAAGTGGCGAGGCCTGGCCCACCCTAGACCGAGCTGTCCAGGTCCCTCTCCTCCATGAGTGGCAAGGACAGCTCACTGCAGGGTGGGCGAGACGGGAGGGTACCCACCCTCCCAACAGATGCACACAAGCCTCCTCCCTCGGGAAGATGCCGGCACCAGGAGAGAGCCTCGGGAGGCCCGTCCCGTCCCGAGGGCAGGCCTGCAGCTCCGTGGACAGCCCTGCTTCTGCCCCAGGCTCATGCCCGGCCTCCCGCCACCTTCCCATCCTCAATGGTCGGGTTGTTCCAACCATCCACCTACATACTGAGCACTTCCCACCCTCCCTGCCACTGGCCTCCCGCCAGGGAAACAGGCCCAGAGGGGTGACAGGCAGTCGGGGCTGAGCCTGGTGCCGTGCCCAAAGCAGCAGCTCTTTCCCCACTCGGTAAAAGCGCAGACCGGGAGCTGAGTTCACATCCTCATTCAAGGGGCCGCAAGTGTGGCCTTGTGGGGAGGGAGGGAAGAGGGGACCTCGAGAGCCCCGCCTGCTACCAATTTTCCCACTGTCCTGCCACCTGCATGTGACCACCGCAGCCCTTAATGTGGCAGAAAGGCACAAGCCCAGACAAACCCAGCTTGGCAAAAAATTATGGGTTCTCAAAGCAGATTCCTGCTTGAACCGTGGCGCTTCATTCTCCTACGGCGCTACAAGGGGCCGGTTCAGACCTCCAGTGCTGACGGCGGAGGACTCAAGGCACGAGAGGCCAGGGGCCTGGCCAGGCTGGACGCCCACCAGGGCAGGGGCCTGGCTCCTCCTCCCTGCAGTGGAGGAAGCTCAAGGGGACCAGCCCAACGAGCTGCTTCCCTGGAGAGACGCCAAGAACCGCCCTGAGGGGCCAGGCCGGGCACCCACCCTGCACTCCCCCCAGGCCAGGGTGTCAGGGTTTCTTCAGATCACCATCTCTGGGCCCCCAAAGGTCTCCAGGCAGCAGATGAATTTTGCTGCCCCATCCCCACCCCCCACCCCCCCCACCCCCTCCCAGGAACAGGCTGGGCACTGTCTGTCCAGCTCAGAGCTGCAGGACGGAGCAAAGGGGGCCCTAGAGGTTCTGCCTTCCCGCTTCCCAAGGGCAGAACCACTTCCTCAGCCCACAGTGCTTCTGGCCCCCCCATTTCAGAGCCCCATTCACCCTCCACCTGTGACAACCCCTGCCCCCCAAGCCAGCGATTTCACCCTCCCTGGCTCCCTAAGGGCAAGCGGGGGCTCGGGCCCTGGATGAGGAATGTGCGGGGAGGATGCCCTGAAACGAGGAAGGGCTGACACCTTCCCTCCCTCCTGAGAGCCAAGGACATTCTACAGAGCTGAATTTTGGGCTGTGACCAGCAGGCCCTTAAAGTCATTACATGTCCTAAGGACCAGTCACCTGGAACGTGAAAACGCAGAAGGCTCTGTGATGGGGGACAACCTGGTCACTGCAACCCCGGCTGCCCTCCTCCACCCCCAGCCCGAGAGCCAGGAAAGGCCTTGGCAAGCCACAGGTTCTCTCTGGGCCTCGGTTCGCGCATCTGGAAAATGGGAAGGAAAATTCCTCCTGCCCACCTGCCTTGAGGCTCAGAGCACAGCTCTGACCACGGCCCAGAACAACTCTGCTCAGGAGCCCCCACTGCCACCCGAGAGCCTGGCACAGCCTCGCCTCGGCCCCCAGACCTGGCTCCCGGCGCTGCACCGCTTTCCAAAAAGGCAAACCCCCACCCTGGCAGGGCAGAGGTCTCCACCGCAGGGCAGCAGGAAAGAACCGGGAGTTCTGCAAGAGGAGCCCAAGCTTGGGGGGCAGTGGCTGCCCTGGGAGTAGGAAGCAATGGCCAACAGGACCACAGTGGGGGAGGGGGTGTCCTGTGTCAGGACACGCTGACCTGGGGGTTCACACCCAAGCAGCACAGCAACGTCTCCACCCACCCCTCACTGCCCAGGACAGAGTCCACAGCACCTGCTCCCCCCAGTGGATGGAACATTCCAACTGAAGTCGCAGGGTCCGACCCAGCCGGCCAGCAGTTACTACCGGTGTGGGTGGGCGCCTGCAAGCGGGTGTGGGGTGTCAGGTGCCAGGGGGCTGCGGCTCAAGAGCGAGCGTGCGTGCGTGTATGTGTGTGTGTGTGTGTGTGTGCACCTGAGCTCGTGTGTGTGTGTGTGTGTGTGTGTGTGTATAGATGTGTGCACCTGAGCTCGTGCTCCTGGGAGTCTGGCTTGAGCCTCAGCAAGGCGGGGCAGGCAGTGAGAGTGAGATGGGACCGTCCACCCGCAGCCCCCAACCAGCTCTCCCAGAGTACATGGGGCCTTGCAGCTCTGCGTGTCCAACCAGGGACACCCCAGGAACTGCTCTCTGTTAGAAATCTCCAGGAGCCAGGGTCACCCCTCCTAAAGCCTCAGCAAAAAACTCCAGGGCCCCAAATCATGTGTCCAGCAGCCTAACCTGGGCTGGGTGTACTCCCCCGCAACCCCAGAGGCGAGGGGCTGGCTTTCTCCCCAGCACCTGGCAGCTGCGCCCAGTGGGGCAACCACGCCTTCCTCCCCTGTGTCCCAGGGCTAGCAGGGACCAACTTCCCAAATAGGGGACCGGGAAAGTGGACTCTCCCTGGATAAAATGGGAGAGCCATGGGGCAAGCGAGGGCAGGGGAAGAGGGAGCAAATAGAAGGGCCCGGCCACGCACCCAGGAGCGCAGGGAAGAGACAGGATGCCACGGGCCACACTTAATCACCAGAGAAGAGGATTCTCCTCTTAAATGACCTTTGGTGCCTGCGGGAACAGGGCTCCACAAAGAGGCAGCCTGCCACCCCCTCCCCAGCCCTCGGGTGGTGACACCGTGAGGCTCTACTGAGGAGCGGCGCTTCCCTCTCCCTCAGGTACCCTGTCCGGTTGAGGGACAGCAGAGGAGCCGGGAAATCTCAGCGAGGGTGGCGCCGCCAACGCTCTGCCGGCATTTCCCTCACTTCCCGCACGCCGCGGCAGACGGGGGATGCTGCAGGACGGGAGGAAGGAAGTGAGCTCATGCAGCCCGGGCCCCGTGACCCATGTCGGGGACAAGAGAAGCCCACAATTTGATCAAGGCTGTCCGGGTGGGTTCCTCAGGCCCCGAGGGCCACATCCTTCCCGACAGTGAAAAGAGCCAACGCGCACACGGAATGAGCTAGAAGGGCACTCCCCCCGGTCCAGTCCTCTGGGCAGGCAGGGCAGGCAGGGCAGGGCAGGGCGCCTCCCCGGGAAGTCACCTGTGGCTCCCGGGCCCAGGGCCCCGGTCTGGTCGGCTCAGCGCTCAGCTCGCTCACCGGCAGGTGGGTCCCAGCGCGTCTTCCGGCTCCCGGGCCTCCGGCTCCCGGGAGGTGCGCCCGGCTCCAAGCCTCGGGGTGGGCGGGGCTCGCGCTCCAGCCACTCAGAATGCCGGGGCGGGGGCAGGAGACCGACCCTGGCCACCCTTAAAGCCGCCGCTTCCTCTGAGCTCCAGCCAGGCCGGGCCACCCGCCCAGCCTGAGGGCCCCTTTAAGAGGCGGGGCCAAGGCCAGGGGAGAAGGGGAAGAGTGGTGGCAGGGCGACCAGCTCTGCCTGGGCACTGTCATGGGATGCCCCTGCCCCTAGAGATACCTCGGCCCATCTGTCCTGTCTGTCAGCCTGTCTGTCCTCAGCCTGTGGCTGGCCTCCAGGAGCCACTGCCTTCCTCACCACTCCCCCCACATCCCCCAGGGCCAGGCAGGCTCAGGCCACCACGTGCTGCTGACCTCACCACCCAGGCCCTCGATCTCTCCCACACCCCATCTAGAAGATGCAAGGCGGCCCCCAGCCCACATGCTGTCCTCCAGGCAGGCTCGCCCCTGACATACAAAATGCCTTGACCCCCAAAATGACGGAGATCAGTGAATAAGAGCAGCCGTGAACAGGGTCCAACTGCCAGGCCCAGAGCACACAGGCTTCCTTCCCCCCGCTGGGATGAAGGTCCCGAGGGATGATGTGTGCTGTGTCCCTCTACCCCACTAGATGGAAGGACCCCAGTCTGCAGGGTCAGCAGCCGACCGCCACAGCCGCATGCCAGGCGCCCGGCAAGCACTCAGTCCACATGGGATGGAATGAGGGATGATGTGTGCTGTGTCCCTCTACCCCACTAGATGGAAGGACCCCAGTCTGCAGGGTCAGCAGCCGACCGCCACAGCCGCATGCCAGGCGCCCGGCAAGCACTCAGTCCACATGGGATGGAATGAATCAGCTTAATATTTTTTAGAGGAGGGGGAAGACCTGAGGGACCACCTTTCAACCATAGAAAGGGTATGGACTCAAGAAGCCTCATTCACGGCTGTGCAACCAACTCAGCACCTCCCATCCCACACCCAAGCTCAGTCGTCTCCACCCTGGGCCACTGAACAACCCCAGCTTCTGACCACTGAGAATTTTGTTTTCTAAAACAATTACCATTTGGAACAGGAGGAGATCGCCTGCAGGGCCTGTGGAGAGATGGGGCTGGTGGGCCAGGGCGGCCTGGAACGGGACACAGCCCCGCACCTGTCCTCCTTACCCAGATCCAACCCAAGCAAGTACTGTGTCACAAGCCACAGACCCTGGATGTAGCAGGGGGAAGACGACAGGTCATGGATCCCCACGATATTCCACACCTACTATGCATCCTGGGAGTGGGGAGGCAGGGTGAGCGAGGTACAGTTCTAGCCCAGAGCCTCAAGTTTTGGTGCAGGGCTGGGAATACCTGACACACAGGCTGCCCTCCTATCCTCCCATCCTGAGCCCACGGCAGATGTCACTACGGCAGGTCCCTGAAAAACATCGTTTCATCGTAACGCTGATGGGGGGCAGGGGGACGTGATTCCCGGCTGTGACTCCCGTCTGTGTGGAGTCTGCACCCTTCCTTCATGTCTACGTGGGTTTTCTCCAGGCACTCTGGCTCCCCTCCGCCTCCCACAGCTAACGCACATCAGGTTCACTGGCAAGCCGGACTTGTCCCAGGGTGTGTGCGCACACCCGGCGATGGGACAGCGTCCTGTCCAGGATGGGTTCCCACCCTGCACCCTATCCCGGCGGACAGGTTCTGGCCACCCTCAACCCTGGAATAAGCAAGTAAATAATTACCTTGTTTTTAATTAATCTTTCTTAAGTGTATATATAGCTCACATTTTATTCAATTTTTAATATTAGAAGTGTTTAGGGTCTTTATTTGGAAGTTCGGTGACGTTTCTGTGACCAGAAGTATATGCTGTGGGGGTTTCACTCTTTTTTAGCCTATGGTAAAATTGGTTTCATTATACGTCGTTGCGCTTAAAGTCGAAGATTCCAAGAACCATGGCCGCGGTTAAGTAAGGACTTGCTGGGATTGACCCCAGCATTCCCTAAACCCCAGTGACACTTCAGGCCCCTTCTCACCTCCAAGCTCCAAGCAAACACATGAAATGGGATACAAAGGAGTTAAAGCACAGAAAGATGCCGACAGAGCACTTTAGCACCATCAAATTCCAGAGCTGGGAAGACCCCGGAAGACCATCCTGACTTCCCCAGAGCCTCCAGTATCGCAGCCCAGGCCACACAGGCTCCTGGGCACAGAGCGAAACCCAGCCCCAGCGAGACCAGTGGAGAAAGGTCGTGGGCAGAAATCCCCGGCTCTGCACACTGTGCCTTCCAGCGCCCTCCCCGTGGGATGGCCCACCAGGCCGCGCAGCGCCCACCAGCGTTCCCATTTAGCCACGCTACGGTGAACTGGTGTTTAGAAACCACAAACCAGCCCACCAGTCTGCCCGGAGATTAGCCGTCCAGCCAGACCTCCTCCACCTTCTGGATTTCAAACAATTAGTTAACAAATGAATTACTGGAGCGGGGGGACCCTCTGGGGTACATTTACTTTCCCACCTTGAACAAGGCCCTTCTGTCCACTGAGTCCTTAATTTCCATTCCTCCTACCCTGTTAATACGCCCCTGGCAGGAGCGCCACCTAGTGCCACTGCGAGGCACTGCAGGCTCCAAGGACACCTGCAGACAGAGGCCTCCCTGCCTCAGTCAACCCACCCCCAGGCTCTGCTAGGTCCCAGCTGCGTGAATTTCATGCACTACCTCTGGACAGATGCCCTGTGCCAGGGAACAGAAGGTGGTCGTGGAACGGGTGTGGCGGGTCCCCTTAGCTAATTCCCTGGAAGCCAGTAGAGGCCCCCAGAGGAAGATGACTGGTGTCTCACTGCTGGCCCAAGGGACCACAGGCAGGCATCAGCCTCCCAGCAGTCTGGGCAGGGAGCACAAACGCGGAGTCCCCTCAGGCAATTTCTCCCTACACAAGGTTCGCCCAGCCCTGCCCACTTCCGCACTCAGGTTCAGGAATGGCTCTTGGCAGTCCCACCAGGCTGCATGACGTCTCCGATGCCCCTGGCCCACGCAGAGCCCCTCCAGCAGCTCCCCAAGGGCCCTGCCCAGGCACCAAGGGGGGATGGCCTGCAGCAGAATAAAGAAGGGCTTTCAGGCAGAGCAAGCCCAGCAGACAGCTTCACGCAGGGCCGTGGGCGTCTGAGTCGGGCCCCCCTGCCCGGGAGTTTAGCCTTGTTTTTAGTTCCATGTCTCCTTCAGGCACAGTCCTCCACTCTCCCACACGCTGGCCACTCAAAGCCGGGGGCAGCAGCTCTCCAGTGGTCCCGCACAGAGCTGTGTCTGGGCTGGGGGAGGCAGGGCTGGAGGGACAGGCTGGGATGGGGGGCTGGGGCCTGGCCACGCTGCAGCACAGCTGGGCATCAGAGCGTGACTATGTGTCTCTGAGCCAGTTCCTGGTGAACGCAGCAGGAGGGGCCTGTGAGATGTCCTCCTGCCCTAGAATGAGCCCATGATTCCGAGGACCGAGCTGGCCCCTGCTGGCCAGTTTCAGCAGCGTAAGAAAACAACTCCAGGAATGCAGGTGGCACCTGAGCAGGCCAGAGGATCTGCTTCCCTGCCAACTTGACTATTTGCCCATTTTAACATCCATAATAGTTTTCTTCACACCTGTTAGGTAAAAAGTAAAATAGTACTTACTAAATCTCCGCTCCCTGCCAGCATGGGACAAGGTATTTACACATACATCATTCTCATTTAACAGCTTTATGAGGGAGTTAACAGGAGCCTTGTTTACAGATGAAGATAATAAAGCTACAGTATTTACATATAGTTTAAAAATGTGCCGAACACGTCTGATACTATACATGGTCAAGTATGTCATAGCACTGAGGAGCCCTCTGTGCACAGGAAAACGGGGCTCCAGGCGGAGCATGGGGACAGGAACAGGACACAGGGTCCTGTCTTGTGCCTGAGCTGGATGCTGGGAGAACAGGCAGGCTGGTCTGTCTTCATTCCTTTTCATGAATTGGAATAACGCACCATATGTCTTTGAACATTTCTAACCTGAGGCCAGAAACGAGGCAGCAGTGCCACCGCAGAAGCAAGTGTCCCTGCAAGCCCCACTGCTCCTGACTAAGGCTTGTCTTCCACACGGCTGCTCCCCAAGCCCCCAGGGCCAGGCCAAACAACAAACAAAACCGGTTACTATGCTCAGGTGCATGCTGATGTATTTGGGGGTAAAGTTCCATAATGTCCTTGCAAAAGGTTCAGTGTAAAATATACACACGAGGAAATAAAGCAAGTAAGACAAAACATTAACTGTTCAATCAAGGTGGTGCATATATGGGTAACTCTTATTCTTTCAACTTTTCTACTCCGTTCAAAAGTGCTTGCAATTTAAAAAATTGCAAGACTTTGCTAAACCACAGAAAAACCCTCTAAATTCTATCACTAATGGGGAGAAAAATCCAAGCCCACATTCCGCACATGGAACTTCTCCCGACCTGAGGGGAGGCAGAACATGTGGGGCCTGCTCTGGGCGTCCCCCGAGTCCCCACTGTGGCTCCTCACACGTGGGAGCTCAAGACTGAACATCGCCCACCTGTTTCCTGTCCACTCAGTGCAGGTGCATCATGTGGCCATGTGCCCAGGTCTTGCTGGGTGCTGGTGTCCACAGAGAGACCCTTGGGGCTGACAGGAGAGGCCAGCTGCCAACCAAGGCTGGCTCTGCAGCCAGGTCCCTCCCATCTCCGCCTTCACCAGCAAGGGCCGGCGAGGCCTGGAGGAGGAGGAAGGACCCATGGCACTGGGGTGTGCCTTCCCACCACAGGCTCTTGTGTCCTCTGATCAAGGAAGAAAGGCTGCCTCCCAGCTCAGACATGCTGGAGACCGGGAGTGTGTCAGAAGATTTCTGCCTGTATGGAACTCAGGTCACCCACACATTAACGGGAAACCCCAGGAGTCACCACGGTGCACAGTGGTACCCTTCCCCGACACTCCTGAAGTCTGTCGTCACGAGACGGCTACATGACCTATCCTTCTAGTTCAGAAGTACTTAGGAAGTTTTTCTGTTCTCACTTTTTAAGGGATTACATACTTACTGTTAAAAATTTCTCACCGGCCTCAAACTGCCAACCGTCATATTTTACTATAACCCTGGTCTCACGCCACTCTGAGCAGGACCCTCCTCTCTACTTTCTCCTCTAGCAGCTCGTGGGAGCGACAGGCATATGCCAGGAGGAGCAGCCTGAGAGCCTCACTCAAGGGCTTAAGTTAGGCTCAGATGCTGCCCTGAGAACGCCTTGCCCTCCATTTTGCAGAGCAAGTAAGAGACAGGGAAAGCCACAAAAAAGCATCTCTGTTGTGAAAACACCATTCTCTTCCCCATCCTGATGGGACTAAGGAAGAGGTCATCTTTTTGATCCACTCTTCTGAGGGATGAACTGTCCTTCGCCCCTCACCTGGCACTTGTTATCTTGTATCCAGTGAAGATGAAAAGTCTTCATTCCATAATGACATGTCCCACAAGGTACAAGCTCTGACTCAGAGTAGTTGTAAATTTATAATAACAACAGGCTGAATGGCAAGGAAGGAAAGCTTCCAGAAGCAAGGCTCTCGGCCTCAGTCAGACCAGGAGGCCGCCCTGCCTTTGGAGCAAGAGACACCGGCTGAGCGAGGGCTGCCCCTCGGGCTGGGGCAGATGTCCTCCAAATTGTGGGTCCAGGAGGACCTACTCCCGGGTTCCCCAGCCAGACGTGTTTCGGATATGCCTGCCCTTGCCTCTGGCCTCCAGCCAGGTGTGCAGTGGCCCCTAAGGATTAAAACAGCCCTCGCCTGGACCAGCTCCCCTGAGACCTGGATCCACAGGGCAGAGGCAACACAAAGGACCTCGGGGCCACTGTGACTAGGTGCAGCTCAGGCTCTTGGCCATGGGGCAGGTTTGGTCATGACAGTAGCCCCAAGCCCCTTCTGGAGGGCCCGGCCAGCCACCCCTGCTGCCAAGCCCCTCCCCATGGAAAACTCACCTCCACTTGACTCAATTAATTACAAGAAGGGGGGGGGCGAGTGTCCGTCAAACACCGCTGGGTTTGTGGAGGGGCCGAGGAAGGTGGGGAGCACAGGAAAGGGGCAGAAACACTTGTTGGCTAAGAGGACTCAGGGAGGGGCAATGGCAAAGCTGTCCCAAGAGGTGCAAAACGGGCAGTAAGGAACCCCGCAGCCCCCACTCCCCTCAGAGATCTGCCAGGAAAAACAGGCTGGGTCCCAACTACCAGAATGAACACAAAAAAACAAACCCACGGATAAACCAGAAAATGCATATTTTCAGTTAGATATTTTGTAACCAGAAATTTGAGACACGATCTAAAACAAACTTGTCCACTTGAGGAAATGAGGCAATGAGCGATATGCCGTTATGTTGCTGAACGGTATTTTTTACTTCTGGAGACAAATGGACAACATATCTGAAATCACAACTGCCACACAAACGCAGGCCCCACGACTGCCGCAGGCACAGAGCCCCCAGCGCCCTTCCAACAGTCACCTCTGCCCACTGATGGAGGCCACAGGCTGATTCAAGGACTCAAGAGGAGGGAGAGCACCCTGGAAGCCAGCAAGCATCCTTCAAACCACGTACGATCGACGCCACAGGACGAGACGGAACTAAAAGGAACACGATGACACTCTGACCTCAGAGGCTGAGCAAGCAGCTTCTAAGGCTGCACGATTTCAAGCTACCCCTTCTAGCCACATAATTCTGTGAAATAAAAACTTCACGTGAAAAACATCCACTTAAAGCTTCATCCAATGGTTCTTAACCTGGAATACACAAATCGGTTTGAGGGATTTAAGGCCCTAGCAAAAAAGTCTGCTTGGGCATATTTTTTTTTGAAGGAGAAAGTCCACAATTTCTGTCCAACTCTAAGAGATATTCAAGATCTCAAAAGTTAAAAACTATAGGCCGGGTGTGGTGGCTCACGCCTGTAATCCTAGCACTCTGAGAGGCCGAGGCGGGAGGATTGCTTGAGGTCAAGAGTTCGAGACCAGCCTCAGCGAGAGCAAGACCCCATCTCTATTAAAAATAGAAAGAAATTAGCCAGGCAACTAAAAATAGAAAAAAATTAGCCAGCCGTGGTGGTGCACACCTATAGTCCCACCTACTGGGGAGGCCAAGGCAGGAGGATTGCTTGAGCCCAGGAGTTTGAGGTTGCTGTGAGCTAGGCTTGAGGCCACGGCACTCACTCTAGCCCGGGCAACAGAGCGAGACTCTGTCTCAAAAAAAAAAAAAAAAAAGTTAAAAACTATGGATCTAAATTGTTAATAAAAACAAATCTCTAAATGACTGTTTGTAGTATTCAAAGATATCTAAGGGAAAAATACATACAACATATAACAGATAAATGGGCAAAAATCCTCAAATGACACTTGATAAACAAGCCAATATAAACAGAGAATAAACAAGTGAAAAAAAATTTATGGTGGAGTTTGCATTTAAAGAAATGCAAATTAAAAGCTGTATTAAGGTACCAAAGTCTTGCTGTTCCCTGCTCCTCTACAGCTCTCAGTAAAGAGCTACTCCAGCTGCTCAAGTCCAAAACCATGAGCCATTTTCCAAGTCTCTCCCCGTCCCCATCCAATCCACCAGTGCATCGTGTCTGCCCTTCCCTCAAAACACACCCAGAAGTGGGTCCCTTCTCCCTCCCTCCTCTGGTCCCACCCTGATCCAAGCCACCACCATCTCTTGCCAGGACACCATCAGCACCTCCTAACAGGTCCCCCTGCCTCCACCCTGGCCCCCCTGCCCTGTCTCCACGGCAGCAGATCGCTCAGCCCTCACTCAGAGGAAAAGCCCCTCGTGATGGCTCCTCCAGCCCCACGGAGCCACATTTCGCTCTTCTTCTACAGTGACACCCTGCTCCCGTGGCACTGAGTGAGGCCCTCCTTCCCTGACTGCCCCAGTAACAGCAGCCCCGCTCCACCCCAGCCCAGGACGCCCTGTTTAAGTTTCCTTCATGGCATTTTAACCACTTACATGTCTATATACCCATTTGTTTCTTTTCTGTCTCTCCCACTAATAAGGGAAGCCTGGGTTTTGTTCACTGATGAATTCTCAGAATCTCAACAGGGCCTGGCATATAGAAAGAACTCGAAGATTTGGTAAATAAATGAGTGAATTAAAGAGGAAAGGAATCATGTTCATCTATGACTTTTGTTTTGCAAATATCCAGTGTGGTTCATGTAGCCGACAATGCCAACTACAAAGGGCATACAGTATCAAGCTTAACGCAAAACTTGAAAAAAAAACAAACAAACAAAAAAAAAAAAGGGCATACAGTAGTCCTCTCCCTTATCTGTGGGGGATACATTCCAAGACCCTAAAACCAGACAGTACTGAACCCAACCGCCCTCAATTGGAACACGTTGCTGTGTGTGTCTTCCACCCACACGCTTAATGCCTTTTCCACCTTGACTAAGCACTTATCACACACGGTGACCATAACTTTTTCAGTTCGAGGTGGGACAGCAAGACTAGCACAAATTTATTTTTCCTTCTTCACAATTTCATGCACAAATTATTCGTTCTTAACCGGAGATCTTAGCAACCTCAGTATACGATTTTTTTCTTTCCTTACTAAGTTGGAACTTTTACCTTTTCACCTAAAGGAAACACTTTAGGCTTCCCTTTGGCATATCCTAATTGCCAGCATCACTACTCTTGTGCTTTAGAGCCATTCAGTGAAATAAGGGTGATTTGCACAAACACAAGTGCTGTGATTCCACAACAGTCAATCTGATAACTGAGATGGCTACTAAGTGACTCACAGGTGGGTGTTGCAGACAGCGTGGATCCTCTGGACAAAGGGATGATTCATGTGCCAGGCGGGACTGAGCTAGACAGTGCAAGATTTCATCACACTACTCAGAACAGCAGGCAATTTAAAACTTATGAATTGTTTATTTCTGGAATTTTCCATTTAATATTTGCAGACTGCAGGTAACTGAAACTGCAGAAAGTGAAACCTCGGATAAGGGGGGCTGGACTACTGTAACAGTTTTAGGAGCCGAACACATGCTACGAACCATAAAGGCGTCCACATCCTTTCAGGCGGATATCCTACACCTTGGCATTCACCACAACGAAAAGGCCTTATGTGCAAAGACGTGCTCTGCAACACTATTCACAGTGGCAAAAACCACCAGTGCACCAGAATCAACTGTGCTACTAAAGCCACTTACAGTGCTATCATGAGCTCTCACAACATCTTTACAGACAGCAATACGTACAAGGTGGGGAAGAAAAAAGGCAAGATACAAAATAGCTATATCAACTTAAAAATAGAGACAAAGACAAGAATTGAATGCATGAAAAATAAAGCTCTTGATTAATCACAGTCATATAGCCAGAAGGGTGGGAATCAGCACTGTCCTCCTCTGTTTTCCAACATTCTGCCATGTTATATCATCTCTGTCATTTAAAAGGGAATGAGAATGATTCCCACAAGCACACCAAGACCATTCAATAGGGAAAGGACAATCTTTTTAACACATGGTACTGGGAAAACTGGACATCCACATGCAAAAGAATGACCTTGGATCCTGCTGTTATACCACATACAAAAATTAACTCAAAAAGGATAAAAGACTTAAATACAAGACCTAAAACTAGCTGGGCGCTGTGTCATGAGGCTGCAGTGCACCCTGATCGCTCCCGTGAGTAGCCACTGCACTCCGGCCCTGGCAACACAGCGAGCCCCGTCTCTAAAAATAAACAAACACATAAAAAGGCCCAAAACTATAAGACTCTTAGAAGAAAACATAGGGGAAAAAAAAATCCCCACAACGTTAGATTTGGCAATGATTCTTGGATATGACATGAAAACCACAGGCAACAAAGAAAAAACAGATAAATTGGGCTTTATCAAAATTTAAAATCTTCATGCACCGAAGAATACACTATGAAGAAAGTGAAAAATAACCCGCGGAACCAGAGAAAATACTTGCAAATTATCTACCTGATGAGAGTCTAGTACCCAGAAAATATAAAGACCTTTTACAACTCAATAACAAAACGACAAAAAAACCTAATTAACAAATGGACAAAGGACTTGCATAGACATTTCTCTGAAGATAGACAAATGGCCAATAAGCACGTGAAAAGATGCTTAACATCATTAATCTTGAGGGAAATGCAAATCAAAACCATGAGATACCACTTCCCACCGGTTAGGATGGCTATTCTCAAAAAATGGTGAGAAGAACTTAGAACCTTTGTGCACTCCTGCTAGTGGCAACGTAAAATGGTATAGCTGCTGCAGAAAAGCTTGGCAGTTCTTCAAAAAGTTAAACATAGACTTATCATATGATCCAGCAATTCCACTCCTAGGTGCAATTCAACAGAATTGAAAGCAGGGACTTAACCAGATACTAGTATACAATGTTCACGGCAGCATTATTCACCATAGTTAAAAGTTAGAAATGAGACAAATGCCGTCCAGCAGATGAGAGGATAAACAAAATGTGGTACATACATATGATGGAATATTATTCAGGTAGAAAAAGGAGTGGAGCACTGATAACATGCTACAACATGGATGAACCTTGGAAACATTGGGCTAAGTGAAATTAGCCAGACACAAAAGGACAAATCTTGCATGATTCCACTTGTAAGAAGCACATACCTAGAATAGGGAAATTCACAGTGACTGACAATAGAACTGTAGTTACTGTTCATTGGGAGTATTATCTAATGGGTGCAGAATTTCCATCTGGGAGGATGGAAGGTTCTGGAAATGGGCAGTGGTGGTGGTCACAAAACACTGTGAATGTACTTCACGCCAGTGAATTGTACATTTCAGGATGGGGCCTTTGGGAGGTGGGTTTAGATGAGGTCACGAGAATGGGGTACTCAAGAGTTTAGGACCCTTACGAGAGACACCGGAGAGCTTGCTCTTTCTCTCTCAGCCACGTGAGGACACAGGGAGGCTGCAAGCCAAGAAGAAAGCCCTCGCTAGAACCCAGCCAGGCGAGCACCCATCTCAGACGTCAGCCTTCAGAACTGTAAGAAAATAAACTTCTGTCGTTTAAGCCACTCAGTTTGTGGTATTCCGTTATGGCTGTCAGAGCTGACTAAGACAGCTCTGACTAATAAAATATATTACCAATACTGGGAGGAGAAGAAAAGAGAGAGAACAAGAGAGGGCACTGGCAAACAAAAAAGTACTCCTAAAACCCAGGGTAGGCACACGTCACCAAAATACCTTGCAACAGTTTCTGTGGGGAGAGGAAGATGGGATGCCACTAGTCAGAAAGGACAGCAAAGTGACCCAGGGGAAGGAGATGAGAAGAAGGAAGAAAGAGACAGATTGGGGGGCGGGGGTGAAAGGGTCAGCCTTGCAAAAACAAGAGGAAAATACCTAATCCCACAATTTCCCCAGTAAGGGTTAAAGATCAATCCTATGAGTTCTCTCACTAACAGGTACCCTGCAGGAGTTCTGTTTTGCACAACTTCTGGAAAGAGCTGAATGGACAGAAAAGAGATGTAAATCTCTCTTTCAAAACTGTTTGTTTGAGAATCTGCTTTTACACAGTTCCTGAGTAAACAGCAGAAGAATGAGCTGCAGCCTCAACCATATCTGGAGGACAGAGTCCCATCTCCTGTGATAACCCCTTCTCCAAGGAAGGCAGGAAACCAAGTCTTGGACTTTGACATCCTTGCAGTTTTGGTTATCTACCTGCTGCCACTTTTGTTATCAACTGACAGCCATCACTATTTTTTTCTCTCTTTGTCCCCCTTAAAATCAGTGAGCCACTAGGGATCGCTGTTGGCACCCCCTTCTCTTTCTTTGGGATGCCACGCCATCTCCCTGCTCTCTTCCCCCCTTCCCTTCTCTCTTTCTCTTTCACCCTCTTTCTCTCTCTCTCCCACCCTCTTCTAAAAGGATAAAATAAACTTTTTTTACTTTTATAACTTAATCTCTTCGTGAGAAATCTTTCTCCACCCACGCCGTGAGCACCTACTAAGCCTAACGGGGGGACATTCATGGACAGACACACACATACATAGAGGACAGAGGCAACGATGACAGACAAGGAACAGCAGAAGCGAGGTGAGGGAGGGTGGTCTGCAGAGCCTTCTCCTCTAGCTCTGCTTCCCCCAATTCCATGTTTCATGTTAATGTGACCTTTAGGTTTCTTCGTCCTCCTGGCATTTCCTTGCCTCCCATATACTCCTCTCTCCAGTGGGCAAAGACACACCACCAGCACCACGTCAAGGTCACATGATAAATGATTTCCTGGATGCCTGCAGTGTGCAGAATTCAGCCCTGGCCTAACTGAACTCAAAGCACAGGGGCAGGAAGGCAACTAGTGCCTAATGACTGCAGAACTCGGGGGCAGAGGATCCTTAATGGGTGGTGACAGCTTCTATAAACAATCATTCCCAATATATCATAAAAAGACCCTCCCACCCCCTGGAGTCCCTCTTGAAATGAGTCTTACCTGTTTGTAATGAAACCCAGGTAACTTCACACCAATAAAGAGCTACATTATTTAAGGCAGAGAACCAGAAAGGAGGGAGCTATGCAGACAAAGACCTCCATAAATCTGCACAGGGGTTCCTGAGTCTCTAGCTGAATACTAAACCATGCGTACATAGGATTAAATTCCAAGAAGCAAGAATAGAATACCCAGAGAGACGCAAACTAAAAAATCCCACAGTTTACACAGGGCCAGAGGACATTTGCATTTCAACAGTCCTGGGGCATTTGGTAGCACCTCAGTAGTAGGGCTAAACCAGTCCAGAGTAAAGGCTACTCTAAATCCATCTTAAAGCTTTAAAACAAGCCTAAAAGCATCAAAGTGATCCACAAATAAATTAACTGCCAGAACAAAGTCAAATACTCCTTTGAAGGGAAACAACAAAACTCAGCATTCAACAATATAAAACTTGCGGCCGGGCGCGGTGGCTCACGCCTGTAATCCTAGCACTCTGGGAGGCCGAGGCGGGTGGATCGCTCGAGGTCAGGAGTTCGAGACCAGCCTGAGCAAGAGCGAGACCCCGTCTCTACTAAAAATAGAAAGAAATTATCTGGCCAACCAAAAAAACATACATATAGAAAAAATTAGCCGGGCATGGTGGCGCATGCCTGTAGTCCCAGCTACTCGGGAGGCTGAGGCAGTAGGATCGCTTAAGCCCAGGAGTTTGAGGTTGCTGTGAGCTAGGCTGACGCCACGGCACTCACTCTAGCCCGGGCGACAGAGCGAGACTCTGTTTCAAAAAAAAAAACAA
>CM052452.1:17653053-17675271 GCA_028533085.1 Varecia variegata
CCCGGGCGACAGAGCGAGACTCTGTTTCAAAAAAAAAAAAAAAAAAAACAATATAAAACTTGCAAAATACAGTATTAAATCAAAATTACTAGACACTGGAGTAATGAAGAAAATATGACTGACAAGCAGGATAGGGGTGGGGGCGGGAAGAAAATCACTTGATAGAAACAAACCCAGAAAATGATAGAATGGTAAAATTAGGAGAAAAGGGCATTGAGATAGCTACATAAACAAGCACAATATGCTCGAGGATTAGCCGGGTGTGGTAGTGTGCACCTCTAGTCCCAGCTACTCGGGAGGCTAAGGCAGGAGGACCCCTTGAGCCCAGGAGTTTGAGGTTGCAGTGAGCTATGATGATGCTACTGCACTCTACCCTGGGCGATAGAGCAAGACCCTGTCTCAAAAAATAAATAAATAAATAAATAAATTTAAAAAATGTAGTCAAAGACTTAATGGAAAATACGAGTATAATGGGAGAAATGGAAGACATAAAGAACAACTTGAAACTTCTAAAATGACAAATATAATCTCTGTTTCCAGATCCATAAAAAATAAAATAAAATGAAAGACAGAATACCTACAATGAAAATTTCTTTTTTTTAAGAGACAAGGTCTTGGCTGGGCGCGGTGGCTCACGCCTGTAATCCTAGCACTTGGGAGGCTGAGGCGGGTGGATCGCTCGAGGTCAGGAGTTCGAGACCAGCCTGAGCAAGACCGAGACCCCGTCTCTAATAAAAAAAAAATAGAAAGAAATTATCTGGCCAACTAAAAATATATATAGAGAAAAATTAGCCGGGCATGGTGGCGCATGCCTGTAGTCCCAGCTACTCGGGAGGCTGAGGCAGTAGGATCGCTTAAGCCCAGGAGTTTGAGGTTGCTGTGAGCTAGGCTGACGCCACGGCACTCACTCTAGCAACAAAGCGAGACTCTCTCTCAAAAAAAAAAAAAAAAAAAAAAAGACAAGGTCTTGCTATGTTGAAGTGATCCTCTCACCACAGCCTCCCAAGGAGCTGGGACTACAGGCATGCACATGCCACCTTGCCTAGCTACAATGAAAATTTCTACCCAAGAAAGTTACTATAACTAGTAAGTGAATTTAATCACAAACTCTCAGATATTGCTAATGGTATTGCCACATGGTATAACTACTTTCAAAACAGTTTGGCAAAACTTCTTATAAAGTTAAATATATGACCAAGTAATAATACTTTTAGGCAACACAAGAGAAATGAAAACAAACGTCCAAAGACTTTTACATGAATAATTGTACTGACTTTTTACATAATAGTCACAAACTGCGAACAACCCAAATGTCCACCAACAAGTGAAGGATTAAAAATAATTTGTGGGCCGGGCGCGGTGGCTCACGCCTGTAATCCTAGCACTCTGGGAGGCCGAGGCGGGAGGATCGCTCGAGGTCAGGAGTTCGAGACCAGCCTGAGCAAGAGCGAGACCCCGTCTCTACTAAAAAAATAGAAAGAAATTATATGGACAGCTAAAAATATATAGAGAAAAATTAGCCGGGCATGGTGGCGCATGCCTGTAGTCCCAGCTACTCGGGAGGCTGAGGCAGTAGGATAGCTTAAGCCCAGGAGTTTGAGGTTGCTGTGAGCTAGGCTGACGCCACGGCACTCACTCTAGCCCGGGCAACAAAGCAAGACTCTGTCTCAAAAAAAAAATAATAAATAATTTGTGGTATATCCACCCAATGAAATGCTAATGAGCTACAGAAGCATGAACAGAGGTAACAGAAAGAAAAAAGAAATGCTAATGAGCAATAAAAAAGAATGTACTCCCAATACATGCAACAGCATGAATGAATCTCAAAAACATGCTCAGTGAAATAAATCATATATAACAAATTATACTGTATGATTACATGTATATAAAATTTTTAAAGGACAAATCTAATCTACAGTGATAGAAAGCAGATCAGCGATTGCCTGCAACCATGGGCAGATACTGACCACAAAGGGGCACATGTTCTCCAGCTTGAGTGTGGTGGTGGTTACACAGGTAGATACATTTATCAAAAACCAGCCAGTGGCTCATCTCTGTAATCCCAGCACTTTGGGAGGCCAAGGTGGGAAGATCGCTTGAGCCCAGGAGCTCGAGACCAACTTAGGCAACACAGTGAAACCCTGTCTCTACAAAATGTAAGAAAAATTAGTCAGGTGTGGTGTCACATGTCTGTAGTCCCAGCTACTTAGGAAGCTGAGGTGGGAGGAATGCTTGAACCCGGGTGTTCAAGACTGCAGTGAGCTATAATTGCACCACTGCACTCCAGCCTGGGCAACAGAGCAAGACTCTGTCTAAAAAAAGCGAAACAAACAAACCCGTTGAACTCGTTGCTCTAAAAGGGTGTATTTCGTTTTATGTAAATAATACTTCAACAAAGTTTATTTTAAAAAATCAAATCAGGCCAGGTGTGGTGGCTCACGCCTGTAATCCTAGCACTCTGGGAGGCCGAGGCAGGCGGATTGTTTGAGCTCAAGAGTTCGAAACTAGCCTGAGCAAAAGTGAGACCCCGTCTCTACTAAAAAATAGAAAGAAATTAGCTGGACAACTAAAAATATACAGAAAAAATTAGCTGGGCATGGTAGCGCATGCCTGTAGTTCCAGCTACTTGGGAGGCTGAGGCAGAAGGATTGCTCAAGCCCAGGAGTTTGAGGTTGCTGTGAGCTAGGCTGACGCCATGGCACTCGAGCAGGACTCTGCCTCAAAAAAAAAAAAAAAAAAAAAAAAAAAAAGAATCAAATCAACTGTGAACAACCAAAAAACATGCTAAGCATGGAGAGAGATTTTGTGGAAAGATATGTAAGAAATGTTAAAAATGCTTGTTTCTGGAGTTGGAATGGGATTAGCAGCTGAGACAGGGTGAAAGACTTATTTTTATATAAACCTTCTTGACTATTTGGATTTTAATGACTAATTTTTATGTAAACCTTTAAAAGCCATTATTTCATTAAAAATTAAAATTCAATTAATACATATTCCTAAACACAACCAAAACCTGGAAGGGCTACATTCACCAAAATGTTAACTGTGATTTCCTGTGGGTTATGGGTCATTGTTGTTTTTGTCTTCATATTTTGCAACACTTTCTGATTTTTAAAAATGATACTTATTTTTATAATTAGAAAAGGACAAAGTTATTCCCACACTGGGAAAAGTGATACCCTATATAGAGACAGAGAACGTGGAGATGCCAGAAACTGGATGCTTCTCAAAGCTGCCAGGGCCTTCAGAACACCCTCCTCAAAAAAGGAGGGAACTAAAGCTCTTCCACAGGTTACTTTGTTGCCAAAGAATTCTGTTACCCCCCCTAACAGTAAACACATAGGTTTCATTTCTATTCAGTTGACCGCATGGACTTTTTTTTTCTACCATAAAAAGAGCATGAATTATAGAGCAGGCAAATATCTTAGCAAGAGTTCTTACATGTGTAAAAATATAACCCAGAAAGGTGAAACAATGCACCCAAGGTCACGCAGCTGCCGGTGCCCAGAGCCCAAGTCCCCTTATGCATGCCCAGTGCTCCCTCCTCGCTCCTACCCCAGTGAGGTGGCATGGATTTTGGAGTTATGAGATATTTTATACTGTTACCAAAAAAAAAAAAAAAAAAGGAAATCCTATTTAAATAAAGAAAAGATATGAGTATAAATTCTTCAGCAACACAGTGCTGGGGGAGGGGGCCTCACGTAAATGTTCATCTGTGTTATCACAGACAACTCTTCAAGCCAGTGCACTCAAAGTCACCTCACGTTTGAAACAACCACAGTTCTCATAGAAAGGAGGCACTTCAACTACACAGCACGCCCCAGTGAGCAAGCAGCTTGCCTCCATTTTTCCTTAACACCGTCAAAGCTCTTTACTAACATCTTTCGGTAGCAACATGGTACTGTTGAGTATGGGATTTGGTGTCACCAGATCTTGGTTCTGGAACCCACTCTGCTACAAATTAGCTTTTTTGTTTGTTTGTTTGTTTGTTTGTTTGAGACAGAGTCTTGCTCTGTTGCCTGGGCTAGAGTAGAGTGCCGTGGCATCAGCCTAGCTCACAGCAACCTCAAACTCCTGGGCTCAAGCGATTCTCCTGCCTCAGCCTCCCGAGTAGCTGGGACTACAGGCATGCGCCACCATGCCCGGCTAATTTTTTCTATATATCTTTAGTTGTCCAGATCATTTCTATTTTTTTAGTAGAGACGGGGTCTCACTCTTGCTCAGGCTGGTCTCGAACTCCTGAGCTCAAATGATCCGCCCGCCTCGGCCTCCCAGAGTGCTAGGATTACAGGCGTGAGCCACCGCGCTGGCCAGATTAATTTTTTTCATTTGTAAAATGGCTCCAACCTCGCCAGTCATGATGGCATACACCTGTAGTCCCAGTTAGTCAAGAGGCTGAGGAGGGAAGATTGCTTGAGCCCAGGAGTTCCAGGCTACAGTGAGCTGTGATAGAACCTGTGAATAGCCATTGCACTCCTGCCTGGGCAACACAGTAAGACTCTATCTCTTAAAAAAATTAAATTAAATTTAGGTTGGGCGTGGTAGCTCACACCTATAATCCCAGCTACTATGGGAGGCTGAGATAGGAAGATCACTTGAGCCCAAGAGTTTAAGGCTGCAGTGAGTTATGATCATGCCACTGCATTCCAGCCTGGGTGACAGGGCAAGACTCTGTCTCTAAAAAAAAATTAATTTAAACTAAAATAAAATTTTAAAAAATATCTATAACATCTGCACTGTCCACTTCAGTGAGCTGTTGTAAAATCTTAACAAAATAATTAACTGGAAAAGTTTAGAAAAACTGTCAGATGCTGTTCAAACGTAAGGTATTACAACCATGCTGTTAAGATTTCCAATACAGAGGGATAACTAAATGCTTTTCTGGCACAAGATAAATTTACAAGACGGTAAAGGAGAACAAAGGCTCCCTGCTGGTAAACTGATCCACAGGAGCTAACAGGAATGTTTTATGTGTGGACCCTGCACTCATGTCTATCTCCTGGAAAACCAGAAACTACACTATTTTTGGTAAAACAATATCATGCTATTGCCTCAACTGTGCCACTGATCCCAGGGGCTCATTTGAACAGTAACTATCAGCCTATCTTCTCTCTCAGCTCTTGAGATGCCAGACTTGATCTCGGGGATATTAAGGGATTATATTCCAGCAAAATTACCACCAAAAGTTTCATTGGCCACTTAAAATTGGAGCCCTGAAGGGAACCTTACAGCTTAGTTGCCTGAGTTTACTGAATCTAGCCTGTCGTCAGAATCAATAGGGGGCTTCTGAAAAACACAGATCTTGAACCTTCCCACATTTTCTAAATTTGCAGGAGTGAGACTAAAGAATTCATCATTTTTAAAGCTCCCCAACAATTCTGATGATCAGCTAGATTTGGAAAATCTGTCATTTTCATTTGCAATGACAACAATTAGATAGGGCCAGAGGTGGGACCAGGACCCAGCCCGACTGCCAGTTCAGGATCACAGCTCACCTGCTGCCTCTCCTGAGCTCTTACACAGGTTGAGCATCCCTAATCTGAACATCTAAAACCTAAAATGCTCCAAAATCCAAAACTTTTTGAGCGCCAACACGATGCCACAAGTGGAAAATTCTACACCTGACCTCACATAATGGGTCGCAGTCAAAACATGTCAAAACTTTGCTTCATGCACAAAATTATTAAAAATATGTGTAAGGTTACCTTCAGACTATGTGTATTAGGTGTATAAAAGACATAAATGAATTTCGTGTTTACACTTGGGTCCCTTCCCGAGGTATTTCAACATGTACATGCAAAATATTCCAAAATCCAAAAAAAAATGCAAAATCCAAAATACTTCTGGTCCCAAGCATTTTGGATAAGAGATACTCCACCTATAATGTCAACTCTGAGTCCAGACCATTTCCCCTTCATAAAATGAAATGTTGGAGTCCTACTTGAAAATCTAAGCGTGGTCCTATGGCCATTTTATTCAACCAAAAGAACAGTATCTAATAAGTTCTCTACCAACAGGTGTTCTGAGACCTCACGCTGCACTGGGCCACTCTACTCCAGGGTCCTGTTACTGTCCAGGCCCTAGAACTCATGAGCTAATCAACTCACCCTCTCTACAATCATCTTTCAGGTATGAAACTTATGTATGGCAGTAATCCCAATTATACAAATGGTAAATGCTAAAAAACTACTGGCACTGGTCTTTTACTATTTTGGAAGTAGTAGACTTCTTCCAAATTTACATTGTCTTGGGATACCTTTGAAATGGGTAGGAATTTCCTGAAGGCATGCAAACTTGTCCAGGGTGAGTCAGCCTGACAAATGCCTAGGATCAGAAAGATGCCAGCTTGGGCCTGACACTTGAGTGGGGTCATACAATCACAGTCCTGTGCTACACTTACACGTACTTCACTAATCTAATGGAGAAGGATATATTTATGGGGGAAACCACCAAAGTCATGGAAAACAGAATGCAGCATACTTTGAAAGTGTGACTCACATACTACACAACTCCCTTCACCAAAAGGGTTTTGTGATATACTACTAGAAAACTTTTTTTTTGGTCTGAGGTAGGTTATTATAAAGTCCAAGGCATATGAACAGGCCAAAGGGTAGGCAAATGGGCATAGGGGACGGAGGGCAGACAGATATCTCTTGGGGTAACATCTGGATCTGTACGGCCAGTTGACTGAGACACAGTTTTACAGGACTGTCAGAAATCAAGTGAAATCCTTATATTAGATTTTACTAGAGGAAAATGATCAAAACTAAAAGTCAAAAAAGGATTTTGGAAGGGAGCCTACAACGTAGCATGTAATGCCAGTGGCAGCAAAGATTCCCAGATAAAATGATGTTAGGGTTGGAAGGGATCTCACTTGTGTTCCAATCCAACCTGCTGTTTTACAGTTAAAGACGCAGACGTTCAGACGTTCAGACAGAAGGTGACATGTCCAAGTTCATATGGCGACTGAGGACCCTGATGCCCTGGTCACCATATATCCTACTAGACTGTTCAACTGAGCTGGTTTAACAAAATGAATCATGAGCAAATCTAAATGCACCATGCCATTCCAAGTACCATCTGACATTTCAGATTTTTCATTTTGTTCAATAGCTGAACAAATGAATTATAGCTGAAAAGAAGGCAACTTTTAAACATACACCTTTATATTCAATTTCAATATTTACTGACATCTCCTCTGAGTCAGGCTTTGTCCTGGACCCCAGGAAGCAGAGATAAACAAGGCGTTTCATTATTTTCATGCATGGTTCCGCAACAATGAAGGCTGTCCCTACTGTGTGAGTATGATTTGGGGGTGGGGAGGACTTAGAGCAATAACAATAAAGAAATTTGATTATTTCAATCTGGTTCCTGGTGAGAACTAATCCACATCACAAAAATCCAACAGTTTCGGCCCTTCACAGACGGAGAAGGGCAGGAACAGCAGAACAGCCAGGATGTCAGCACAACATAGGGCATGAACCCTGAGATTTCAACAGTGGGAAATTTCTTCTCAGAGCCCTTAGGGAGATCAGGGGAGATCTTGGGACAGAAGAGAAGCTTGAAGTGACCCCAAAGGTATTACTCCTATATCTGCCCAAAACCCACTGGAGACATGAGCTCCAAGAAAGCATACTCGTGCAAACATTTCAACTTCGAGGCAACTAGAAAAGTGACAGACAGCTGTGCTGGGTGAGAACCCGAGGCAGCTGCACCTCATTCCTACCTCCCAGTGACCAGCGAGTTTGGGTGGGATCTCCAATCCCAACTTCTCCAGCTCTCGCTCTCTGTACTTCTCATACTGCCGGTACCCTGTGTACCCGCCACCTGTCAACAACAGAATGGGCAGGGGGCGCAGCAGGAACAAGGTTCGTGCAGGGGCAGTGTGGACTTTCCTGGTATCTGTAAACAAAAAACAGGAAAATTTTGAGCCTAGGAGACAGGAATAGGGAAGAGTCATGTAAACACAGCACCAATAGGAGGGCCTGGAGAAGTCAGTGCATCTCAGAAGCCCTCAGTATAGGTGACTGAACTCTTGAGGTACCTGACAGGCAGGTGCAACCTTGAGTTACTACTGAGACCCTTCTGTCTCGAAATTCTATCAAGAGTAAAGGACAGGCATCTCACCTAGGGAACAACAATGTACCTCAATTGCCACCATAGCCACAGAATTTAAGATGAAAACATTGAATTGCAAAGAAGGAAACTTAATCAACGTTGCCCACGTGGCCGCTGACAGGTCCAGAACTTGGAGCCAGGTGCCATTTCTCACCCAGGACTCTTTGATCTTGCTTTTATAATCCAGGCCCAATGTTGATTGGGCATTGGTATTCTCAAATGCAAAATCTCATAAACTCTTACAACTCAACAATAAAAAGAAACATAACTCCATTTAAAAATATGCAAAGGATTTGAATAAACATTTCTCCAAAGAAGACATACAAATGGCCAATAAGCACTGAAAAGAGAGACGTTCAACATTTGTTATGGGCTGCGCTGTAACTCCCCTAAATTCACATGTTGAAGTCCTAACCCCTGGTACCTCGGAAAGTGACCTTACTTGGAAACAGGCTGTTTACAGAGCTTATCAAGTTAAAGAAGATGAATATCTTCTAAAGAAGCAGATATCAGGGTGATGCTCTTATATGCAAGGAATGCCAGCAAACCATTAGGGGCTAGGCAAGAGACACAGAACAAATTCTCCCTCGCAGCCCTCGGAAGGAAGCAGCCCTGCTGACATGTTGAACTCAGACTTTTAGCCTCCACAACTGTGGGCCAAATTTCTGCTGTTTAAGCAATCTAGTTTGTGGTATTTTGTTATAGTAGCCCTAACAAACCAATACATCATTAGCAATTGGGGAAATGTAAATCAAAACCACAAGTACTACTTCACACCCATCAGAATGGCTGTACTCAGATAATACGTGTTGAAAAGGATGTGGAGAAATTGGAACCTTCATACACTGCTGGTGGGAATAAAAACGGGGCAGCCACTTTGAAAAATAGTTTGGCAGTTCCTTAAATTGTTAAATATAAAGTTACCATGTGACTTAAGAATTCCACTTTTAGACATATACCTAGGAGAACTGAAACATGTGTGCACACAAAAACGTACATGAATGTTCAATAACAGCATTATTCATAACAGCTGCAAGTGGAAACAACCCAAATGTCCATCAACTGATGAATGGATAAACAAAATGTGGTATACCCATACAATGGAATATTATTTAATAATAAAAACATATTGACACATGCTAGGACATGAACCTTGAAAACATAACGTGAGAGAAGACAGCCACAAAACGCTGCATATTGTATGATTCTGTTTATACTGTTTATACCATGTATATCAAGATAAGTATGTCAAAACATGTTATATACCCTAAATATATATAACAAAAACAAAAAATTCAAGAGCTGAATTAGCAGCAGCTTGTATAAAACCAAAGAGCACACCCTTCGTACTGCCTTTGACTTCCAAATGGAAGGAAATCATCTTGTTCCCCACATCACCATGTTTTGGTTGTTGCTGGTTTTGGTTTGTTTTTTTTTTTAATGAGCAAGTATAGATATCATTAATTTCTTCCATCATCTATTTATTCCTAAGGAACCCTTACTAACTTAACAACTAAATACTGTACCTCAGCCCAAGAAAGACTTGTCAAAAAGCAAGAAAAATTTTCTGATCTATTTGGTGACAAGAGAACTGTTGTGCCCTCCTTGCCCTGAGCCAGCAGCCTAGACTGACTTGTCATACCCTACCAAATGCTTTCTGCTACACTGGTGCTTTCTTCACGTTACAGATCTCTTTCTCTTGTCTTCTCAAAGGCTTACTTTCCTCCTGCAAAAGGAAGTAATTAAGTAGAGATCACCTCCCACTCTTCACTACCTCTCTGTTGGATTTATCACTTTATAAAGCACAGTGGCTACTTTTCTACAGATCTAGGATTATAGCTTGATTTCTGAGGCTCTCCTTCCACCCGCCTGCATATTCCAGCATGCAAATCTTAGTTAAATAAGTAACACCCAGATGTGTTCCTAGTAACTGCTGGTAATAAGAAATTTGTTGCTGTTCTCATTAACCATCTCATTTTATTCCCAAGGTAGTCTTATTGGGTTGTTAAAAATAGCTTTTGGTAGGATAAAATCAAAAGGATATTTAGGTGATAAAACAATACACATCTTTGTAGGGGTTCAAATAGCTTCTATTGTAAGATCAAAAAGTTCATAATTGGGCCAAGTGCAGTGGCTCATGCATGCCTGTAATCCCAACACTTTGGGAGGCTGAGGCAGGAGGATCGTTTGAGACCAGGAATTTGAGACCAGCCTGGGCAACATATTGAGACCCCATCTCTACAAAAAAAATTTAAAAATTAGCCAGGCCCAGTGGCATGTGCCTATAGTCCCAACTGTTCAGGAGGTTGAGGTGGGAGGATCACTTGAGCCCAGAAGTTCAAGGTTACAGTGAGCTATAATCACATCATTGCACTTCAGTCTGGGCGACAGAGTGAGATCCTGTCTCAAAAAAATAAAATAAAAAGTTCATAATCCACAGTGTTGGTGAGGGTGTGGGAACTGGCCTGCTCACATGCACTTCCTGCTCGGATGAGTGTAAACTGGGACATGCCTCTTTGAAAAGCAACCTGGCCTAAGTACAAAACTGTAAAATACACAAACCTTTTGACCCAGCAATTCTCCAATTTATCCTGAAGCTGTACAAAGATATGTTACTACAGAATTGTCTGTAGTAGAAAAAGATTAGCAACAACTTAAACATCAACACCAAATGGTATAGTCATACAACATAACACTATGTAGTCAGTAAAAATAAGTAATGCTTCGGTGATAACTGAATGCCAGGCATTCTAAGCACTTTACATGTACTGCTTTATTTAATTCTAACAACAACCCTATGTTTGCCCCAAATTACAGGTGAGCAAACTGAGGCCGGCACCACCTCTAATTGCTCCTTACCTGTGCGAAAGGCTCTAAGAGGCAGCTTCTGTGAGGACTGTAGGAAGTGGCTCGGGGCAGTGTTCTCACAGCGGCGGAGGCTATAAATAAGCAAAAATGAACCATTAAATACTTTTCTTAAAAGTAAAAATACAATTAGTGAATCAATCAGTAAAACTTGAATACAGTTTATAGATTCAATAACAATATTGCATCAATGGTCATTTCTTGGTTTTGACAACTGTACTATGGCTATGTTAGAAAACATCCTTGTAGGAAAAAGGCTGAAATATTTAAAAACAAAGGGTGATCAAGTCTGCAAGTTGCTCTCAAGTGTTTCAGAAAAAAATAGGTACACTCACACGTATACATATAAACAGAGAGAAAACAATAAAGCAAATATGGTTGACATTTGGGGAATTGGGATAAAGGGCATTTGAGAATTCTATGTACTGTTTTTATAACTTTAAGTCTGAAACGATTTCATAATAAAAAGGGATTTTTTCTTAATGAAGCATAAGATCATAATAAGCAGTAAAACCAGCACTCTTACACAAAACCATGTACTTCTGTACCACAAAAGAGGAGCTGTGCATAGATCTGTAAACATCTGAACCCCTACTCATTAAAGAATCCATTAATGATACTTCAGATGGCTGAAATTTAACATTTTAAATGTTTGTACTGTGGGGAAAATGGCACAAACCAACCATGTTGAGCTATTCTAATCTACTTCAAGTCTGGCTAGCTCAACTGGCTTAACATTTTTCGAATGAGCTTTTGTGGCTAGTTTAGTATAAAGCTACTTTGACAGCATGAATAGTTTTCAGGGATTCTGAGAACAAATTACCAATTATTTTCACAGCTTTAAGCTCTAAGAAAGTATTACTTCTGATTCGGTTTGTTTCTCTTCATTTCAACTTCACCCAGAAAAATCGGACATCTTCCCAGTGGCAATAGATGACTATGCCATCTATTGACGCAAAGCATTAATGAATTTTTAGTTAACAATTGGATCTCCCCTTAATCATAGAGCAAACAGCCCACTTTCAATTCAGATAACACTTTGGTTTCCCCAAATATTGACCTGAAATCTTAAGAAACTATATCCTTGTCAGTAAACGTTTCTTTTTTTCCTTGGAGCCCTTTATGATAGAGGTAATAATTCACTCTATTATAAAAGTCTAGATTGATATTTTTGTGAAAAACAGAACTGGATTTATGACTTTGATACTATAATATTTACTTTCATGAATGTTTAGTTATTATGTCTTATGTGGATAACCTATAAACATTACCAGATTTAGGTACTTTCATTTTTTCACATAAAATTTCCTTGACTTAAAAACACCTTCGCAGCATGGTACCATTGTGGCTAATGTAATGAATCTGATCCTCCCATAGGCAAATGAGCTTTGTATGGAGAAAAAGCATCTTACCAGAATAATCACTATCCCCAAGGCCAGATAGAGGTACAGCTATTAACACAAAGAAGGGGGTCTTTCAGTAAAAGAAAGTTCTTTCAGTATGGAACAATGCTCATCTCTGAGACTGGATACTCCCATTACCACAGCAAAAAGACTAAAACCCTGCTTTCTAAAGAGAATTAGAACAGAAAATACAAAAACTGACTAAAGGGTAAATTGTTGTGTTCTGTACGTTGCTACACTGTGTGTTTCGGAATTAATACTGAATCCCCTAACTGAAAGGATGTTTGTGAGCCTCTGTCTGGCAGGGGAAAATTGGAATGGGAAATAATCATTTATCCACTACAACGGGATGCAGGCACTCAGGTGGTTCGCTTTGCATATCCACCCTCTCCCTCAGGAGCCCTGCCCCAGAGCTAAGAGCTCAGCTTTCTTGTACACTGCTGTAGCCCCAGCTCTGGGAACGAATGCCTGGCAAATGCCCCATTACGTCAACTTGTCCCTTGTTACGGGATTGTCCCTATCTTCATATAAATGCTGTAATTTCTCCAGTCTTACATAAACACTGTCCTCCACTTATCCTCTAGTTTCCACTCCACTTTCTGCTCTCCTTCATCGTAAGCTCTTAAAAAGAGCTGTCTCTATTCACTGTCACCACTTCCTCACCCCCCAGCCTCTCTTAATCCCACCCAACTGGGCTTTTGTTCCTACTACATCACCTCTCCTCAAGGTCACCAACAACCTCCATGCTGCCAATACCAAGGCACACACACATCACCTGAGATGGCCTCTTGGCAGCAGACACAGTTGATCCCTCTCTCCTTGGAACATCCTCACTGGGCTTCTGGGATCGTAATTTTTCCTCCTATCTCCCTGGTCTCTCCTCAGTCTCTTTTGTGGATTCTTCTTTGCTCCCTGACTTTGAAACGTTGCCATGTCCAGTGTTCAGACCTCTTCTGAACTACACTCTCTCCCTAGAGATATTTATCCAGTCCCATGGCTTTAAAGAGTCATACAAGTCCCTCACTGCCCCTCCAGGGACCTCCAGATCCACATTTCCAACCAGCTACCCAACTTCCCCACTTTGAGTCTTCTCAAAATGAGTTTATCCACAACAGAATTCCTGACCTTCTCTGCCTCTCCTTCAACCTGCTCCTCCCCTAAAGTTCTCTATCTGTAGTAGACACTGCCAGATATTTACGAGATCTGCGTCCTCTTCTGGACACCTGCTAGACTACATTTCCCAGCCTCCCTGGGAAATACAGCAAGGTGTGGCCATTAGACTGAGTTTTAACCAATGGAATGTGAGGACCATTCAGACTTCTCAGGCATCCACCTCCAGGTTTCCCTTTTCAGCCTGCTTGATGCAGACAAACGTGCAGACCTTGGGAAGCCTAGTGTTGAAGATGGTAGGAGACTGGGTCCCCAAATCACTGCTTGGAGAACAGCTGGCCCACCAATCAGGGGCATCCACTGGGGCTTTACAAGTAGAAATAAACTTCTACTGTGTTAAGTCACAAAGAATGCTGGATTTTATCTGTTACAGTAACAACAGTACTATAATTAGTACACCAGCCCAGAAAAAGGCACCACCATTCACTCAGCCACTCAGGTCAAAACCCTACGACTCATTCTTAAGTCCTTTCCTTCTCACTATCCATATCCAATCCACTGGCAAGGCACGAAAACTCTACCTTCTAAATATCTCCTAATCTGCTTATTTCTAATCACAGCCACCACTCTAACCCTAACCCAACCCACCTGATTTCTCAACTGGATGACTGCAATAGCCACTGTTTCTGCTTCCACTCTTGACCCTACATGGGTTAAGCATCCCAAATCCCAAATCCAAAATGTTCCAAAATCAAAACCTTTTTGAGCACAGACATGACACTCAAAGGAAATGTTCACTGCAGCATTTTGGATTTCAGATTTGGGATGCTCAACCAGTAAGTGTAATGCAAATATTGCAACATCTAAAGAAAATCCAAAATCCAAAACACTTCTGGTCCCAAGCATTTCAGATAAGAGATACACAATCTGTACCCTATTAACCACAAAACAGCCAGAGTCATCTTTCCAAAACAGAAAATAAGACCAGACCCTATGTCTTGTCACCCTCTCAGATCTCCTGCGTTCCCTCTCCTCCTCACTCATGCCTCCTGCCACCCCTTGTACACCCCACACGTGTGCCCCTTCCCACACCTTCGCATTTACTGTTTGGCTCTGCTTGGCTCACCCCTCATCATTCAGTTCTCTGCTCAAATGTTTCCTCCTCAGTTTGGTTTTTCCTGACCACCGTGTGCCCAAGAGTTAGCCCTCTTGAGCACTCTCTAACCCCTTAATTACCTTGCTTTATTTTTCTTCATAGCATTTCTCACTACCTGGATTCTACATATATTCACTTATTTGTTTACTGTCTATATCCCTCAATGAATGCAGAGGAGTTTGTCTGTTTCCTCACAGGACTTCACTCACAAGTGAGGTTATGTTCCCCGAGAGATGAATGGATAGGGTCAATCAGATGTCTCCTCTGCATGGTGAACTCACATGGGCATCCTGCAAGTGGGCCATTGAAGCCCACTCTTAAGCACTCAAGTCTGTGTGGCTCAAATCTCAGCTCTGCCACTTTTTAGCAGCTATGTGACCTTAGGAAATCTCTTAACTAATTCCAAGCCTTAGTTTCTCCAACTGTAAAAACAGGATTCACCTCATTAGAAGATAGACAGCCAAGCAAAACCCCTAGCCGAAGGCCTGGCACCTAGTGACACATTATTATTAAAAGTAAGCAGCTGGCAACACTGGGCTGGCCATATCAATCATCCATGACCACTCTAACTTGTCTGTCCCCAGAGTGTCACAGCTGTAGAATATTTTTAACATCAATCCTGGTGGTAACATTTTAACTACAGTCCTTACATCTCTCCTGCTTTCTAAAGCTGTGAAAATTCTCCTAGAACTGAACTGACAGACCTCTTCAAGGTTTTATCCCACACTCCACCTTGTATTATTTAGTAAAGTGCTTCTCTTCTACTAAACTGCAAAGTTCCTTAAACACAAGGCCCATTTCTTTCTTTCTTTCTTTCTTTCTTCTTTTTTTTAAAGAGATGAGGTCCTGCTACATTACCCAGGCTGGACTTGGACTCACTGGCTCAAGTGATGTCTATTTCAAATATGTCTTTTTTTTTTTTTTTTGAGACAGAGTCTCACTCTGTTGCCCGGGCTAGAGTGCCATGGCGTCAGCCTAGCTCACAGCAACCTCAAACTCCTGGGCTTAAGCGATCCTACTGCCTCAGCTTCCCAAGTAGCTGGGACTACAGGCATGCACCACCATGCTCAGCTAATTTTTTCTATATATATTTTTTTAGTTGGCCAGATAATTTGTTTCTATTTTTAGTAGAGATGGGGTCTCGCTCTTGCTCAGGCTGGTCTCGAACTCCTGACCTCAAGCGATCCACCCACCTCGGCCTTCCCAGAGTGCTAGGATTACAGGCGTGAGCCACAGCGCCCGGCCTCAAATATGTCTTAATTCTTCATTTCCTCACCCTCCCCATGGTCCCTGACACTGTGGTTTGCAGTGGTAGGGATGCCATAAATATTTCTGAATGGAAATCTTGCACAAGCAACCATTCCTTGGGTACTATTGTCCATACTTGTCTAAACCTAAGAATCACCTGGGGCACTTGTAAAACCTACAGTTGCCAGGGCCCCAGCCCACACCTACTGAATGTGAAATTGGCAGCAAGATGGAAGCATATCTAGGATCTTTATTTCTAAGAAACATCCCAGCCCATTCTTTTATCAAATGAGTTTGGGAAACATAGTCATAAATGATCACCTGTCACGCATCATCCAGTTTATTGAAAAGCTCTCCCACAATGCAAGGCTTCCATCTACATGTCTCACAGACAGGCACTGCTTTATTTAAAACTCATGGAAATGTTATCACTTTGGTTTTCTGTGTATCAATATAGTTTCTACCTTGATGTATAATATCTTTGAAAATTAAGAGTTCTCACTGAACCCAAATCCTCATCCCTCCCACCCATTTCAGCTAAATCCAATCTTATCTACCGACTCTAGTACTAAAGTATGGGTTTTTTTCTTTCCCTTTTTTAATGATGGTGAGTCAGGTACATCCTCCTCCCATCATTTAAAAAAATTTTAGGAGTGTCATGTTTTTAGTCTTTCCAATTCATGACACACTTTAAATGAATTCATGGCTGACTCCTGAACAACACACCTGGTAATAACACTGAAAAACACAGAGAATCTCCTGTCCAAACCCTAACGGTTACCACCACATTGGAGAGCCTCCCCCTGTTGAGAGAGCTACACTATCTCTGTACAGTTAATGATAAAAACTAAAGGCCAATGATGGTTTCAGTTCCCTCTGAATCCAAATCCAGGGTCCTTTTACTCCCCAAAACTACAGTAAGTCGACCTCCCATCACAGCGCGAGCTTTGGTCAACGCTGACAAAATGAACCCTGCCAGAAACACAAAAGAATGATTCGTCTCTCAAACCTTAGCTCTTTGCAATGACACTGAGCAACTGACTCTGAGTCACGGCTACCAACATTTTAATCCGTTTTCTCAGAGCCCAGATGCTCCCAAACTATTTCTGTCTGATAACTGCCCTCACAGTGGGCAGCCTGAGGGAAAGGTCCTTGTGTGAGAGAGACAGGTACCCGGGTGAGGGGTCCCAGCTCTGCTACTAACTGGCTACTAACTAGCTCTGCTACTAAAGTCTGAACTTGAGCAAATCCCTCCCTCTCTCAGGGTCCCACTCTCGTCAACTCCAAAGAGAACGAGCTGGACTTAGAAAACCCTTCAGGTTTCTTCCATCTCTAAGAACTGGGGGCCACAGGGCAATCAAGACCCCAATCCCATAACAGACCGTTTTGAGATTACCTAATCTAACCCTGTCGCTTCACACGCTAAAAATCAAAGTGACAGTTTCTTGACTGTCAGTCCAGTGCCCTTCTCACATCATGCTGCCCCTTCCAGGAACACGAACACCTGAGGAAAAAGGCGTTCAGCCCTGCCGCAACTCTAATGACGGGCAGGCAGCCTATTCCATATGTTTTTTGGTCCCTTGTACACTTCTGCCTAGCTGGAAAGGACAATGCAGGAGCGTTTAGGCCACACCCTAACTAAATCCCTACCGCCCTACGCGGCAGCAGTCGCACCTGCTTCCGAGCTCAAGGTGAAGGTGGCTTCGTCTCCGCCCAAGCTCTCCTCGGAGCAAGCCCGCAATAGAGAAACGACGCCTCTCTCCCGACCCCCACTTGGCCCAGGTCTCCCCCCGCCCCAGGGAAGTCTCCCCGCGCGGCTGTACCTGCTCCGCCGCGGCGCGACCCTGTGCAGTAACCACACACACCGGCGCCCCACGGACGCCGCCATCTTGTCTCCTCCTTCTCGGCGGACCACGCCCCCCTTTCACACGCCGGGCGCATGCGTATGACTTCCGAGTCGCGAGCTCACTGGGCCAATGAGGAACGCGGAGTGGTAGGGGCGGAGCCGGCTAAACTCCGCCCCGCGAGTACTCACGGAGCTCCCGAGCCTGGCGCTTCCAGAGCCGAGTGGAACAGGTGTGGGCGGTGGGGGGGTGAGTCGCGCTAAACCTGGGCCGAAGGGCTGCACTGCCAGTCCTTGTGGCTTTCCGCCTGTGCCTGGAAAAGCAGTCATTCAAGATTTGAAAATGTATCAACCGATCCAACCCGCCCATTTTACGGATGGGAAAACTGCGGGCATCCACGACTCTGCTGTCATTTCTTAAAGGCCAGGTTCTGTTAGGAGCACAGAATGACACCATCTCATTCTAACCTCCCACCTCTGTACTGCCAAGGAGACCAGACGCAAGCGGTCTTGGATCGCCTAGAAATGCAACGAGTCGTCAGACCAAGTGTCTGGTGTGATAATGCTTTTCTCCTGCTGAGGTTCCTTGTCTTCGGCTGTAACGGGAAAACGAGTTTTCAGTAGTATCTGCTACTTTTTACTGAGCACTGACTAGAGATTCACAGCCAGCTCGGAGACATTATGCCCATTTTAAAGATGAGGTACCTGAGGCTCAGGAAGGTTAAGCAACATCCTCAAGGGCACACAAAGGGTACGTGCTGAAAAGCTATAAAGTAGTAAAGCCAGACTTCGTATTTTTTTCTTTTTTCACACAAATACAAAGAGAAGTAAAGCCAGAATTTGAATGCACGTCTCTGACTCCAAAACCCATGATCTAAACATTCTTCCTTTTTAAGCCCTTTACCTAGAATTTGGCTGAATTTAGGTCCAAAAACTGAAGGAATGCAGCCCTTTTTCCTCTGCTAAGCTACTTATCACAGTTGTCTTCACCAGACATTTGACACAAGAGGAGGAATATGCTGCCTGGTGCCTGCAATTATTCCTGTGTAGTTCTTTAGTTCAACTGGGGTATAACCAGCACCTACAGGGAGCTTAACAGGCATCAGGTTGGGTACAGTATGGAAATTCCCCAAAGAACTAAAAGTAGACCTACCATTTGATCCAGCCATCCCACTACTGGGTATCTACCCAAAAGAAAAGAAGTCATTAATTATATCAAAGACACATGCACTTGTGTGTTTATCACAGAACAATTCACAATTGCAAAGATATGGAATCAACCTAAGTGTCCACCAACTTCTGTTGGGTCGTTAAAGAAAATGTGGTATATATACCAGGGAATATTGCTCAGCCATAAAAAAGAATGAAATAATGTTTTTGGAGCAAGTTGGATGGAACTGGAAGCCATTATCCTAAGTGAAGTACTTTGAGAACAAAAAAATAAATACTGCGTGTTCTCACTTATACGTGGGAGCTGAATGATGGATATACGTGGTTATACACGTGGTATGATGGACTTTGAAGTCTCAGAAGGGGGGAAAGTGGGAAGAGGATGAGGGATCAAAATTCCCTATCAGGTTCAATGTACATTATTTGGGTGACAGGTACACTAAAAACTCTGACTTCACCACTATACAATTCATCCTTGTATCAAAAACCACTTGTACCCCCTAAATCAATTGCAATTTTTAAAAAAATGGGTTATTTGAATTTTTCTTATTGAGTTATCAAGGTTGTTTATATAATCTGGATAGAAGTTTGTTGTCAGATATATGTACTGCAAGCATTTCTTCCAGTCTGTGGCTGGCCTTTTCATTTTCTTAATGGGGTATCTTGATAATGTCAGAAGTTTTTAATTTTGATGAAGTAGAAGTTATTAATTTTTTTCTTTTATAGTTAGTTTTTTTCTTTCTTTCTTTCTTTTTAGAGACAAGGTCTTGCTCTGTTGCCTGGGTTGGAGTGCAGTGGTGTGATTATAGCTCACTGCAATCTCAAACTCCAGGACTCAAGTGATCCTCTTGTCTCAGCCTCCCGAGCAGCTGGGACTACAGGCACACGCACACACCACCACACCTGCTGATTTTTTAAAAATTTTTTGTAGAGACAAGGGTCTCGCTATGTTGCCCAGGCTGGTCTTGAATTCCTGGCCTCAAGCAGTCGTCCCACCTTGGCTTCCCAAAGTGCTGAGATTACAAGCATGAGCCACAGAGCCCAGTGTATAGTTTTTTAAATTCTAAGAACGTTTTGCCTACTCCATGGTTATAAAGATATTCTCTTGTGTTTTTCTAGAAGCTTTGTAGTTTTATCTTTTACATTTTGATCTCTTATCTCAAATTTATGTGTATGAAGTTAGGTTCATGTTACCATACACTTATCCAATTTATTCTATTTGTGGAAAAGCACTATTTGTTGAAAAGACTTTCCTTTCCTTGTTGAGTTGCCTTGGCATCTTTGTCAAAATCAACTGACCATACATGTCGGTGTCTACTTCTGGACTCCAAGGATCTCTATTTGTTCCACTGATCTATATTTTTAGATAATATTTTTATTGATACCTAATATTTTTTGTGTGTATACATATATATATGGTACCTGTGGTTTGTGCTTCTTTTCTTTAGAGATGGGATCTTGCTATGTTGCCCGGTCTCGAGTGTAGTGGCTATTCACAGGCATGATCATGGGGCACTGCAGTCTGGAACTCCTGGGCACAAGCAATTCTCCTGCTTCAGCCTCCCAGGTAGCTGGGATTATAGGTGTACGCTACCACACCTGGCTTCATGTGGTATTTTGATACAGGCATACAATGTGTAATAATGAAATCAGAGTATTTAAGATATCCATCACTTCTAACTGATCTATCTTAATTACTGTTGCTTTAATGTAAATCTTGAAATCAGGTGGAATGGGTCCTCCAATTTTCTTTCTTCTCTTTCAAGATTGTTTTGACTTTTCTAGCTCGTTTGCATTTCTACAACAATTTTAGAAACAGTTTGCTAATTTCAACAAAAAATCCTATTGAGGCTGGGCATGATGGCTCACACCTGTAATCCTAGCACTCTGGGAGGCCAAGGTAGGTGGATTGTTTGAGCTCAGGAGTTTGAGACCAGCCTGAGCAAGAGCGAGACCCCCGTCTCTACTAAAAATAGAAAGAAATTAGCTGGACAACTAAAAATATATAGAAAAAATTAGCTGGGCATGGTGGCACATGCCTGTAGCTCCAGCTACTCGGGAGGCTGAGGCAGGAGGATTGCTTGAGCCCATGAGTTTGAGGTTGCTGTGAGCTATGATGATGCCACTGCACTCTAGCTCGGGCAACAGAATGAGACTCTCTCTCAAAAAAAAAAAAAAAAAAAAAAAGGAAAGAAAAGAAAAGAATATACATAACAGCTTTATTCATAAGATTCCAAAACTGGAAACAACCCAAATGTTCATCAGCAATATTATAGACAAATTACTGTGTATGGTATTAATATATTTGTATAATAAAATGACACTATGCACCAAAAAATGAATGAGCTAACAGGACTCACAATAACATGGGTAAATCTCAAAAACATTACATTGAGCAAAATAAGTCAGACACCATAGAGTAATATTGTCTGGTTACAATGATATGAAATTCAAGAACAGAAAAACTATCTACGGGGATACAATTTTAAATAGTTGTTTTCCTCAGGGCAGGGGAAATTAAATGGGAAGGTGCATGAGGGAACTTTCTGGAACAATGGAAATATTTGGATGGTGGTTACACGGGTATATACATTTGTGAGAACTCATTAAATGATCAATTTCAGTTCTGTGCATTCTACAGTGGGTAAATTACACATCAATAAAAAGAACAAAATCTGGGAAATAACAAAAACTACTGAATTAAGCTTGACTAAAGAATTCTGCTCCATGAAAACTTCTCCAGTTTCTCTCTGATTTGTCCTGGAGCTGAGTAAGTTTAGGAAAAAAAAAAGAGCAGTTTTCCACTTTTGTTTTCCAGAGGCCACTTCTGGAATAAACCCTTTTAAAGCCCAGGCTCAGTGTACAAGTGAGGGACAAGAAGACCCTTTTCCTTGTGGCTCTGTACTGTCATGCCAGATCCTACTGGTATTTCAAAGAAGGAGGAAATACTGCCACGGCTTGAGATAGATTTAAGGGAATTTGTTATGGTTAAGTGGAAAAATCTCTGCTCCAGACACCATTGGCTACTTCCCTGCTGCCTTTTGATAGGCACTGGACTAGCTTTCAGCTACTTCTGTGTTGATGATGGTCTCAGATCCGGGTAAGAAAACAGTATACGGATTTCATGTGTCATCCGATTTTGATTCATCTTATTTTCCCTTGTCATTCCCTGTAGCAATGCATCAGATTGATGAGTCTCTTGATAAAATCCAAGGGGGAGGAATTTCCTGGTCTAAGTAGAGATCATGATCTGCTAGAGCAGGTGCTGGCAAAACTAGGACTCAGCCTGCTTTTTTTTTTTTTTT
>CM052452.1:17675771-17691629 GCA_028533085.1 Varecia variegata
GTTGAATATGTATGCTTAGCTAACCCATTCAGCATAAATTTCTGTCTCTTCCTCCCCTCTCTCGAAGTAACTTGCTCTTGGCTTCTGTTAGAGGCTATGTTTCCCAGCCTATGGGATGGCCAGCCTGCAGGCTGCAATCCTTTGTGAGAAGTAAAGCCCTCCTTTCCAAACTTACGAACCTTGTGATTCCTCAGTTGACAATTACATAAGGATAATTATTACTGAAAACTTTAAGGAACTGTGTATTTATAAAAAAGCTAAGTATTAGCTACAGTCTGAATACGGGTGGTTATATAATCTAAGAGTTAAAAACTAATTCCAAAAATTACATGTTTAAAATGTCACATGATTAACGTTACATATGGTTTATGGTTAATAAGTGCACTCAAAGGTACTATGGCTTACTTTTTTTTTTTTTTTTGAGACAGAGTCTCACTCTATTGCCCAGGCTACAGTGCCGTGGCGTCAGCTTAGCTCACAGCAACCTCAAACTCCTGGACTCAAGCGATCCTCCTGCCTCAGCCTCCCGAGTAGCTGGGACTACAGGCATGCGCCACCATGCCTGGCTAATTTTTTCTATATATATTTTTAGCTATCCATATAATTTCTTTCTATTTTTAGTAGAGATGGGATCTCGCTCTTGCTCAGGCTGGTCTCAAACTCCTGAGCTCAAACAATCCGCCCGCCTCGGCCTCCCAGAGTGCTAGGATTACAGGCGAGAGCCACCGTGCCCGGCCTACTATGGCTTACTTAATTTGGGTTGGTGGCCATGATTGGTATTGAAGGCTCCCAGAGGAAATGATGTTTACAATGAGACCTTGTGGTGTAGGCAAAATAATGCCTAGACTCCCTCAGACCCCTGACACCCACTGCCTGCCATGATGTCCACATCCTAATCCTTAGAACCTGTGTGTGTATATATATATATACATATATATAGAGAGAGAGGGGGGGGGCAGGGGGGAGAAAGAAAGAAAGAGAGAAAAAGAGATTTATATATAGAGAGAGAGTTTAGAGATAGGGTTTCACTATGTTGCCCAGGGGCTGACCTGGAACTCCTGGGCTCAAGCAATCCTTCCACCTATGCCTCCTGAATAGCTGGGACTATAATTGCATGCCCAGAACCTGTGAGTATATTACATTACATGGCAAGGGGCATTAAAAAATGGAGAATAGATTAGTGGTTGCCAGAGATTAAGGAGAAGGTGAATGTGGAAGGGAGGTATGTGTGGCTATAAGAGAAGTAAGGCGTAAGGGATCCTTGTAGATCCTGGTGATAGAAATGTACTGTATTTTGACTATACCAATGTCAATATTGTGGTTATGATATTGTATAGTTTTATAAGATATTACCATTGGGGGAAAACTGAGTAAAGGGTACACCAGAATCTCTCTATATTATTTCTTAAAACTGCATATGAATCTATAATTATCTCAAAGTAAAAAAGTTTAATTAAAAAATATTCCAAACTGGGTTTGGTGGTTCACACCCGTAATCCCAGCTACTTGGGAGGCTGAGGTGGGAAGATCGTTTGAGGCCAGGAGTTGGAGATCAGCCTGGGCAACACAGACAGAATTCCCCACTCTAAAAAAATAAAATAAAATAAATTATCCAGGTGCAGCAGCATGTGCCTGTGGTCCCAGCTACTTGGTAAGCTGGAGCAGGAAGATGACTTGAGCCCAGGAGTTTGAGGCTGCGGTGAGCTGTGATTGTGCCACTACGCTCCAGCCAGAGAGAGACCCTGTCTCAAAAAAAACCAACAAAACACATTCTGGCCATTCTGGCTGGCTGTGGGTAGTGGGTAGTAGGTAGATTCCCTCTTGTTCAAGCCCTTCCTTTTAAAGATAAGGAGAGATCACGTGACTTTCTGAAGGTCACAGGGTCAGCACGTGACATGGCTAGGCTGGATTCTGCAATCTGACTCTCAGGCTCCCGCATTTCACCCAAGTTGTCCAAAGTTTTCCAGGCTGACTTTTCGTGACTCCTCTGCCTTCCAAAAAACACTGGAACAATGTGAGTATTGAAATGGAACAATGGAATTCTGTGGCTGGTGTCTGAATCCAGAGCCCTGGGGGAGGGGGTAAGGATGCCAAAGTCACATAACCTCATTCAGCAAACACAAGTTTTGTTACATCATGTTGCAAGGAAGTGACTCAGGAGCTTTAATCATCTGAGCAGTTTGCAGCATGCAGTCCCTGAAAGAAATTCTAAGAGATCCCGCTGAGATTTTACTGTCTGCGTCTTTGAAGCTGGAGCCAGAAGCACTGCCAAAGACAGATAACTTCTTTAGCAAAACAGATTTTTAAGAGGATTTCTTACGTCTCAGACTGTTCATAAGATTACATGTCAGGTAGATCAAGCTTTTTGGCTACTTCTGTCTATAATTTTTATCGAGTTTACTTTCTTATTTACACTTTGCGGTAGACTGAATTATTGTCCATTTGTCCCAATTCGTCATGCCCTTGCTGTATCATACCCTTGCTCGGTGCCATGTAGGTTTGCAATTCTTCTTCTAAGAGTAGAATCTTTTCCCCTGCCTTGTTTTTTGCTTTTTTTTTTTTTCCTTCAATCCCCTGCCTTGTTAAATGTTGAGCTTGGCCCTGTGACTTGCTTTGGCCAGTGGAGCATTTAGGGATGAGAGGAGAGGAGAGGCTTTAGATGTGCTTGTATGGTTTGGCTTGGCCTTCCTACTCTGGGGAGCTGTTGGTGCAAGGAGGATGAGAGACACTTGAAGCAGAGACACTTGAACCTCAGGCATAGCCAAGCCCAGCGACCTGCAGCTGAAGCAGAGCCACTGGGCTGAGCCAACCCTAGGTCAGCCAACCTCAGTCAACCTGCAGATACATAAGCGTGAGAATAAATACTCATTGTTGTCCTCCACTGAATCCGGGGTGGTTTGTTATGCAGCCATATTGCAGAAATAACTCACAAATACACATTAGGAACATGCTTCTAATTCAGATTTTGTACATATAATGTTAGAATAATTAAACAGTTTATATTATATTTTTATGGCTTTTCTTTCCAAAGACATTCTTTAAAAGTGTATAATTTTTGATCTTGCTCATTTTTGTTTCAGTCTTAATCTTGCCAAGAATCTTCTTAACATTTTGAGATAGCCAGTTCTTTAAAAGAATGTTTCTTTTGAGTTTTGGTGTTGACAGATGTACCATCTATTTCATTATACTCCCCATCATACCCACTGGAGCGTCACAGGGAAATGAGACAATTTGCTAAATGAGGATGTACCCTCCTACTTCTAAAGTTTTTTTCTTCCAACGCTGAGAAGAGGTATCAAGACATCTTTGACATCTTTGCTCAAACAGATGTGCTTGGGTTCATACCCTTAATTGGAAATGGATTTTCCAAAAGTATGCAGTTTGAAAGATAAAAAATAAATTAACAAAAATTTGATATGACTGGTGGGATCAGAAAGAAAGATAAAAAATAAATTACCAAGAGTATACAATTTGGCCTTTGCCTCCCTGAAACAGAGGGTCTCCAAATAACTCCAGGTTTCCTTCCAATAAATTTCATCATCATTTTGAATCCCCATCAGTGAAGAAATTCTGCAATCACATTTCTATAATTGTCTAGCCTACAGCAGTAAGAAGAAATGAACCAGATTGATGTATATTAAGCTGTATAAATCTCAAAAATAAAATGGGCCGGGCATGATGGCTCATGCCTATAATCCTAGCACTCTGGGAGGCTGAGGTGGGAGGATCATTTGAGGTCAGGAGTTCGAGACCAGCCTGAGCAAGAACAAGACCCCATCTCTATTATAAGTAGAAAGACATTAGCCAACAACTAAAAATATAGAAAAAATTAGCCACGCATGATGGTACATGCCTGTAGTCTCAGCTACTTGAGAGGCTGAGGCAGGAAGATCGCTTGAGCCCAGGAGTTTGAGGTTGCTGTGAGCTAGGCTGAAGCCACAGCACTCTAGCCTGGGCGACAGAGTGAGACTCTGTCTCAAAAATAAAATAAAATAATAAAATACTGATTTAAAATAACCAAGAGGCTAAATGGTACATACTTTTAAATGCACTATTTGTATACCTTAAAAATATATAAAAACAGGCTGGATGTGGTGGTTTAAGCTTGTAATCCCAGCACTTTGGGAGGAGGCTGAGGCAGGAGAATTGCTTGAGGCCAGGCGTTTGAGGCAGCAGTGAGCTATGATGACATCACTGTACTCCAGCCTGGGTGACAAAGCGAGACTACCTCTCTAAAACAAACTAGTATTGTAAGTCATTTATGAAAAAAGAGTGAGACAGAGAGGCAGAGAGGAGAGAGGACATTGAGAGACAAATGCCAACCTTCTGATAATGCCTGTCCCTAGGGAGTGAGGAGAGCAGATGCAGCCGGGGCCGATAGCTTATTGGGACTATGGTGATATCTGTAATGTTTTATTCCTTTAAACATGACTGGAAGCAAATAAAAAATGTCAGCCCTTGTTAATTCTGGATGCTTCTTATGTTGTTCTTTGCAACTTTTACATTTCTTTAAAGAAAAAAAAAAACTGTCTGTTTTTCACCCATCCCCATGGCCTTTCTACTCGTTACATAAAAATTTGCCAGTCTGCCTCCTATTAGTTCCTGACCCAAGTGTCTCTCTCCCCTACATGACTATGAGTTTCCAGAGGACTAGCTCGTTAGCTTTGTGCCACAGGGTGAGTGATGATGCATTGATCTGTTCAATAAGTAGGGACTGGGCACCTCTGTGCCAGGGCTGTGCCAGGGCTGGGGTGAGACTGCAGACCAGACCTCGGGCTCCTGAAGCTCAAGGGCCCCTGACGAGTGAGCAGGCAGTTCATACCTGAACCGGGAGCACAAGGTGAGGAAATACCTAACAGGGCGGCCTAACAGGAATGGGGGTTGCAGGGGGAGGGAGGGGAGAGGGTGGATCCCGGGAAATCCTACAGAGACCTGGAGAAGCGGAGTCAGGCCAGTGAAGGGTGGGAGAAAGAATATTTCCGGTCAAAGCGACAGCTTTTGGGCAAAAGCTTCCAGGCAGGCGACAGCATGGAAGATTTAAGAAAGTAAAAGAAATTCAGGGTGGTGGAGCGTGGAGGAGAGACGGGGTTTGGAGAGGAAGGCAGCCGCCTCACCAAGGGCCCGTGGTCAGAGGTAATGGGTTTGCTTCAGGGTCAGGAGTATAGACTCAGGCTCTACCAACGACTAAACAGGTGCATCACTAACCCCCTTTAAGTCTCCTTTTCCCCATCTACAAAATGAGGATAAAAACAGTATCTACCACATTGTGTTGTTGTGAAGATTCAGGGAGGAAACAAACATCAAATGCTTGGCACTTGATCAGGCCTCAATCAATAGTAGTCACTCTGTTTATTTGGGGGCGAGAGGAAAGCCATGGAGAGATTTAAGCAGTGCTCTGACAGGTGCAAAATTGTGTTTTAGAAAGACCATTTAGACACCAGTAGGGGAAGGACACGAGGGGCGCTTGCACTCAGCAGCTGTTGCAATACTTTGGGATCCTCTCCCCTCCCGTGTTTGCACTGTTTCAGGGACTATTTCAACATCTCCAAAACTCCGAGATTTAAAAAGGCAACAGAAAAAGGAGAGAAATTCCTAAGACGAGTCTTACCCACGCGAACCTCCCCCACCGCACGCACCTGCACAGGTGCGGCTACTAGACACCGCCTCCAAAGTGGGTAGCTCCTCGGCTGGCCCCGCCCCGCCTTGAGCTGCAGCCAATCAGACGGCGCGAGGCCGGCAATGGGTGTGGCTGCACCTGGAGCGGAGCCGAGCGGGACACAGACAGTGACAGGCTCCACTGTCGGTGTCTGCGCAGCTGCTAACCAGGTCCCTTGAATAATTGAAGAGGGGAGAAGAGTTGGGCCAGGGGTGGAGGGTGTCTTCAAATACTCAAAGAGTCGGCGGGGTGAAGAGTACCTGGGCAGGTCTGTGCGGCAACAGGAGGAGAACTCATTGACCCCTAAAATGTTTACTGAGCGCCTACCATGTATGCCTGAGGGGCCAGGAGGGACCAGAGTGAATAAACAAAGTCCCTGATCTCCAGGAGCTTAAAGTGATTAATATGGGGAGGTGCTGGGAAGTGCTATAAAATATAAAGCACCGTAAGGCGGATAGAGAATGGGAGCGGGTACACTCTCAAGTAGAGCGATCCGGACAGGCAAAGACCTGCATAGAGGGAACTGTAGAAATGCGACGGAAGGGCATTCCGGGCACAGCAGACAGCAAATGCACGTGTCATAAAAGCGGAACATGTCTGCTCTGCTCAAGGAACAGCCAAAGGTCCGCGTGGAAGGTCTATTCACATTGCTCTGTCTTCTCAGGGAAATGCACAGCAAAGCCATCAGCTGTCCATAAGGAGGGAGGCGGCACTGGAGGTTTGAGAAAGATGTCATGAAAGACATACCTATGACCCTGGAAGTTGAAGAGCTAGGAATTTTCTAGAACACTTTTTAACAGAGAAGTCCCAGCACGAACTGCAGAAGTTAGTTCTCCGTGACTGGAAGAGGGCAGGCCACCACAGAGAGGATTGCTAAATCAGTTCGGGCCAGTCCTCTTTCTCTCGGGAGGCCCTGCCAACGCTAAGATTCTGTGCTGGGAGAGGTTAAGGAGGCGACACCGTCTTAATTGATAATTAGCCACTCTCTTCCAAAGAAAAGGCACGAGAGTACTCTTCTCCCAGTCACCATGAAACCTAACAAGCAGCAGGGCCACCAGGCAGGATGCTCCCCAAACAGGAAAGACTGCCTGGGTAGAATTCCTCGTATTAGTTCTGAGGCCAAGAAGGGAGACTGGGCACTGTTACTGCTCTGGACAGAGGAAGAATGTCCTCAGGAATTATGCTTCTTTCTGGAGCATATCAGTGTGCTATTAGCTGTTTCCAGAGTCATTCTTTCACCAGTTTCCTTCGGTTAAATAAAGAATTGAGAACCAGAAGACTCATAGCCTAACTTCGCACATAACTAGGAAGGCTAGGTGATAAAAGATGAGACCTTTCCAAAAGGAAATGAACATTCTCCACTGTATTTATACTTTCCCAAGTGGTCTTCTCAACAAGCTCTTATTCCAAATACATTAATATGTGAAACATATTTTGACCTGAACTGATAACTGCTTTTTGATTTCCCAGCCATGTGAGAACATAAGTCACATTACTTAAAAATCACACCTAAAATACTTGCTCGGCAACCCAACTTAATTGGGTATAATTCAAATTTGAGTGACTATTGGCTTTACCAAATACCAAATTCCCTCATAAGAGACTTACCCCCACTGAGTAAATGTAAAAAGCTCCACTGTGGGCTCTGAAGCCCACCCTAAAGGCGGAGTTCTACACACCTTCCGAACACAAGACAGTCTTTAGAAAATGGTGACCACTTTGGAAGGAATAGTGCTTGCTGTGATATGTAACTTTGGAATATCTAAAAAAAAAAAAAAACCTCATGACATGACAGGTAAATTTTTAACTTATTACCATGCCAGAAGAATGAAAGAATGGCCTTGAGAGTTATGTGAAAGGTTTTCAAAAAAATTTATTTTCATAAATTAACACACATAACAGTGGAAATTGTAGAGTCACAAACTACCGAACAGAAAAGGAACTGCAGGGGCATCAGGTATGCCAATGTTACCAAAAATGTACAAATTTCACTGAACTATTGACCATGATAATATATAAACACTTCAGGCAGCTATTTACTGGCCCAGACCAGCCCAAGGAGATGCTGAGACCTCTCACCAAGAATTCAAATCCAATTCAGCACCAGAGAGGGGCTTGTGAAGACACGCAATCGACCAGCGTCAGATCTGAGAGCACGCTGTGCTGGGATGGCGGGCTGAGCTGGGGCCTGCCTCCACGTCGTGACTGAAATAGCGTCTGCTGCTCAATGTGTGGCTAGATGCAAATATTAAACAGTGATTTTTGCAAAATTGAGTCTCTCTCCCTAGCCAGGTTTTTATATAACAAGTTCAGTTCTGGCAAGGAGGCCTTTCCTTATGTGAATCCCGGAAAGGATGCTCCACACCTGTGGCCAATTATTTATACTTTGGATACAGCCACCCACAAAATGTGGTTATCTGAGAGGTCCTTTCCATGAAACCAAGGGAAAAGCTTACAGAAACAAAACAAAGGAATTAAAGAAAGCACCAACTGCATACTCCCCTCTCCCAACCCCCAGGTAATGGGGGAAAAGAATCACTGCCTAAAGTTGGTCTTTAGCAGATCTTAACCATACTCAGTATTGACGATGGCACGGGATCCCAGCCTGCAGACGGCTGTGTCCCACCAGGCTGCGCTGCAGCCCTACATGCTCCCTGCTGCTCTTGGCCTGGCAGGCGAGGAATGAGCTGGGGGGAAGTATCATGCCCAGAGAGTGGGATCTGGGATTCACCTCAGGTGGGCTCTGGCGCCCACACAAAAGACCCTTTCAGGCAAAATTTGACAAAGTGTCATGATTTTCACAGCTCTTGGAGGAGCGCTGAGTTTGGGGATTCACAGCACGAGTTTCTGAGCTCTTCAGGCTCCGGGTAAGGCAAACAATACATGTCTTTTCACTGTACCTCCCTCAGCTGTAGCTCTCAGAGTAAAAAAGTGGACATAATCTGCTTTAACAGGTGATGAGGTACGTTCAAACTGATGGACAAATGAAGCTGGAAAGGAGACCAAAAGAAAAAAAAAAAAAGAAAAGAGGAGGTGGGGACATGGGGGGAGGAGGGAAAAATAGCTGGAAACTGAGATGGAAAAAACCCATAGTTGAAAGTTTCAGTGAAAAGCTGATGGGCAGAACCCTGATTGGACCTGAGATTTCTCCTCTCTTTCCCATGTTAAAAACGCTAAACCTCTGGAGGTGAGTTATAGTTGAGTAAGTTGTAGGTTTAATTTTAACTCCTCAGAAACTGTACCAACTCCCACCCCAGAACCAGACCTCCCCAGCTCTGGGCAGGTGGTGTGCCAGCCACCACCGAGCACCTCCCATCGTGGACCCTTCACAGCACTGCAGCTATGTCAAGGTCAAAGTGGACATTAAGACAGGTGTGGCTGAGCTCAGCTAGAACCCATGTATCAACTGCAGGTACGTAACTTCAAGTTTGCAGTGGGGCCCCCTTCTTAACTCTGGAGCGGGGGAAGGGCCGGCCCTAGCCAGAGGGTAGGCTGAGAATTTTAAGGACGGGCAGAGTTGACCTCAGAGCAACTTCTCCCTTATGTTCTCAGGACAAGGACAGAGCCCAGGTCGCTATTTCCTGCAGTCCTCTGTTCCCAGATGCCCACATTCCAAAACCACTGCTCTTGGCCCTTTCAAGTGCCACACCTATACCGGGCAAACATGAGACTGTATCCCTGTCAGGCTGACACCACAGCTGTGCCACCTCGACTGTGTCTGCTGGGGGACGTGGCTGCCACATCACTGCCTCCTCCATGCTGGCAATGGAGCTGGCAGACAGTGCTGCTGGCTCACGGCTAGTCTGCAGCCTGTCCAGCAAGAGCTCCCTGAACACGTCTGGACAAGGGCACAGCGGATTACTCACCCTGCTCCCTAGGAACCCTGTCCCAGGAAGGGAGAGGTACTGAGGTGAAGCATAGGTCGTGTCTATACAGTCTGGGCAAAGCAGATGGAGAATGGGAGACTCTGGTTAGCATCACTCTGAGCCAGTGTAGAAACCTAGCTCTCTTCTTTTTTTTTTAATTTTTTTATTTTTCTTTTTGCTGGCTCTCTTCTAATCCTATTTGGCCACGGCCTTCGAAGCCTCCATGGGTGACCAGGTGTGTATTTCACTTGTCTCAATGCTATGTCTGAGGCAGCAGGCCTAGAAGACAGACATGGCATTTTCCCCTCCTACTCATGTCAGTTTTTCTGCTCCAGTGTGGCTCAGACTGTCGACCTGCAAAGGAAAGGCACATAGAGACCCCCCACCCCCACCCCATCTCCCCACCCACTAACAAACGGGGAAGCAAAAGAAACCTAGGAGAGTCGGCAACATTCCAGGACGGCACCGCTCGCTCTTCTCTAACAGACTGACTTGAAAATGTGTCTGGAGCTCGGACAGTTCCCATCAGCAGCTGTTTCATGGCAGCGGCTCTTAGGAGGATGGGAAGAGGTGACCAGTGTCCTGAGGCTGGCTTCAGTGTCCCACTCACTGGCCAAGGAATGTTAATTCTCTGAACTTTTGTTTTGAGGGGGGAAGAGAGAGAGAGAAAGAGAGAAACCCCAAGGCAAGAAGAGGAGGAGATGCAGGGCGAGGGCACGTGGGGCTTCAGTGGGAAAACAATGAGACCATGGGACGTGGTGGCCCACAGCAGCCCTCTGTCCACAGACTCCTGCAGGCACAAACCCAGAAACTCAGCTAACTCTGGCATTCGATGACATTTCCAGCAGCTGTGACACAGGAGCCGAGAGTACAATGAGGTGCCCTCAGAGAAGGCTGGTCGTGGAATTTCGTGATCCCTCTGCAGGGACACGTCACTGGGTCTGAAGCCCTGCCCCGACCCTCCCCACTCTCAGAGCAGGCTGCTCGGACGGCTGCAGACACTCGGGTCGGCTTATGTCACCGCCTGAGCCGTTGCACCCAGCTTTGTTACAGACCACCATTTCAGATAAAAACCATTAAGACCACACCCAACCTTAGTACTTTTTCAGTGATTGGGAGAGAAACCTGCTCTTGCTTATGTCACTAAAATAAATACATGTACTTAGTGGGCAAGAATGAGAACCCAGATGAAAACAGTGCTCCCTCTAGTGAGTTTCGCTAGAAGCTGGAGATGGGGAAGGGACTGCGTGAAACAAGTGAATGGGAAAATGTCTCTTCCGTGCACCAATCAACTGGATCAAATGCCTATCATGTATTAAGACATGTATTGTCTTTCTCCTTAATGTCTAAAAAAAATTTTTAAAATCACATTTAAAGGCTCCAAACATGCAGCAATAAAAATACAAAAAAAAAAAAAAAAAAAAAAAAAAGAGGAAATAAACCAAATGAAAATCATCACCACTACAACATTAAAAAGTGCAACTTACTTCAAATGGGGCCTGGATGGGCTCCTCTGGCACTAGTGACCCACAGTCACAGAGGGGAGGAAACGACGGGAAAAGCCACACACACACACACCACACACAGCCTCACATACACTCACATCAACAGGCTCTGGACAGACAGACTCAAAGGATTAGAAAACACAATAGCTCATCTTCCCTCAACTACTGAAATGAGCTGGTGGGACCACGCAGGACAGGACGCCAGGTCCCCCCTCTCTAGGCCACGTTTCTAAATAATCTTGGTCTAGCACCACCGTAAACAAAGTGGAACTTTCATGTGGACGTGCAAATCCTGTGAGTCCTTGGAATCCTAGTGTTACTTAAGATATGCTGCTTCTTCCTCCTGTGGATGACAGAGATGGAGAGGCGGAGGCCGGATGTCATTCGGGACCATTTCCAGGAGAAAGGGAGCATTCCTGAGGTTCTATACTCAGCAGTAGAAGTAGAGGACCCTCCTTCACCAGTTCCTAAAAAGGTTGCACCTTGAAATAGGTAAAAATTCATCGACTGTGCATTTTGAGTGGTTTGGGCGGTAGGGCAAAATTAGGCAACCTCTTCCAAGGAGGTCCAAAATAAATCTAAAATTGAGACTCCCAAAATGAATTGGTTCTCAACAACCTGATGACTGTTCCTGTTCCTCTTCCTTGGCAAAGAAGGTCTCCAGTTCCATTAGCTTCTGTATCAAAAGAGCATCCAGTTCTTGACTCTGCAGAGCTGCCTTCTGGGCCCTCGTAAAGCTGCCTGCCACCTTCACTTTACCTCGAGCTCTCCTCTTTCGTGGGACGGTAAAATCCTGAAACTCTAGGACTCGCTTCCTCTTCTGTTGGCTGATTGAGATTAGCGTACCATTTCGTTCCTTGGGTTCCTCAAAGATGGTCTCTAAACACCTAAGGATGGAGCACAGAACAGGTTCACCAACGCACTGGACCAGCTCATCTCTTGGGTCACCCTCTAGTCAACGGGGGCTGAAAGTGACTTGAACTAGTAACTCCTTACAGCTAAATCTTTCCTCTGGCCACTCTGTGTGTGTGTGTGTTGGGGGTGGGGGGAACCCCACATGTACAGTACATGAGCACAATGAACAAATTTAAACTGGATGATTGCATTTCTAATGAAAGGGGAAAAGAAAAAAAGAAAAAAAAAAAGAAATAAACTGGATGAAGGGTATAGAATAAAAGTAAGACGAACCCCACAATAGGAGGCAACACCAATGATACGTTTGTGTATCCTCCCAGAAGTCATTCAATACAGACATGCTTAAGTAAGCATGTATTAATTATCAGGGGTTGGCCCTTTTCCATGAAGGCTCAGACAGTAGATATTTCAAACTCTGTGAGCCACACAGGTCTCTGTTACAAATTTTTCTTTGTTTTCCTTCTTCTTGTTTTTAAAAGCAACCCTTTAAAACTGTAAAAACCATTCTTAGCTTATATGCCGTAAAATAAAAATGAGCCACTGGCTGGATTTGGCCTGTAGTTTGCGGACCCACAACACACACTCTGTTTTTTCCCCACTCAAACAGTAGCAGACACTGTCCTCTCACTGTGCTTCTTTGACCTATTGGTAACCTTTAAGATTGTTCCAACTTAGTACACAGTTTTTAATGGCTGTACAAGTATTCCATTATAAGGATGGACTATAATCTAATGAGAACACTAGTAATAGATATTTTAGGTTGTTTCCAACACTTTTTTATTTTTTAGCAATGCTGCAGTGGCATTGTAATAAGTGTGCATCTTAGAGCACATACACAAAATCCCAGGATAAAACCCTAAAACTCTACTGCTACATCCTAGACACAATAGGCATTTAATAAATGTTCACTGACTTGACTTGAATTCAGACCCAAAGGAAGCTAAGTAAAACCCTTTCTGTATTTAGCTTGGGAATCATAGCTGAAGATCAATTATCAGTCCTGAAGAAGACAGCATATTTGGTAAAAACAGAAGTAAAAATAGGAGTAAAAAGTACAGAAGTAAAAAAAGGAGACTACATTTTCTATATCTATCTAACTCAACCCACATTTCTTTCCTGTCTTATCACTGATCACAATTCAAGTGGAAACAAAAAAATACCAATTCTAGCTATATCGAAGAAAACACAACAGCTCATCTTTCCTCAACTACTGAAATGAGCCAGTGAGACCATGTGGGACAGGATGCCAGGTCCCTGTCCCTAGGCAAGGTAGCTGGCAGAATTGAACACAAACCCTTTCTTTTTTTTTTAAGAGATGAGGTCTCACTTTATAGCCCAGGCTGGAGTGCAGTGGTGCAATCACGGCTCATTGCAACCTTGAACTAGCAAGCGATCCTCCCACCTCAGCCTCCTGAGTAGCTGGGACTACAGGTGCACACCACCATGCCTGGCTAATTATTATTTTTTTCAATAGAGATAGGGTCTTCCTAAGTTGTCCAGGCTAGTTGTGCAAACTCCTGGCCTCAAGTGATCCTCCCACTTTGGCCTTCTAAAGTGCTGGGATTACAGGCACGAACCACGGCAACTGGTCCATAAACCCTTTCTGAAGGGAAAGGACTGGAGATTTACATCTATCTTTTCAGAATTTTTTCCTCTCTTTTATTTTCCAGCTGTATGCACCTACCTGTTTGCAGGAGGAGACTTGTAATTCTTGTTGGTATATATTTCTTCTAAACTAAACTCCTTCTTCTTTAACCTGAAAAGAGAAAAGAATAAATTCTTCATGTTCTCTTCAGGGAGAATATACTGGTTTCCAAATGCTATCCCTTTCCATTCCTTTACTTCCAACCTTTCTGTAGTAAGTTTCAGATGTGTCTCATGTGAACCATAATGTACTGGATTCTCTTCTCCAGGCTGCCAATCTTCAACTTTGTGAAATTTAGTCCATTTATGCTTGCTGGGAATGATGTATTTGGATTTATATATATTACTTACAGCTTCTTTCAGTCCCACCTTTTCTTTTCTTTCTTTTTTTGAGACAGGGTCTCCCTCTGTTGCCCTGGCTAGAGTGCAGTGGTGTCATCATATCTCACTACAACCTCAAACTCCTGGGCTCAAGTGATCCTCTTGCCTCAGCCTCCTGCGTAGCTGGGACTACAGGTATGTGCCACCATGCCCAGCTAATTTGGTAATTTTTTGCAGACACAAGGTCTCATGGTTATCCAGGCTGGCCTCCAACTCCTGGCCTCAAGCAGTCCTCCCACCTTGGCCTCCTAAAGTGCTAGGATTGCAAGCATCAGCCACCATGCCTGGCTTGTCTCGGCTTTTCAGCGTTTCTTTTCTTTTCCTTGGTTGGTTGCTTTTTTTCGTTTTTATTCCCTTCCACTGACATGGAAATTACACACTCTTTCTATTCTATTCTTTTAGTTGGCAAGAATTTTAACGAGCCCATTTAACTTAAGTGAATCAATATTTTTACCCTTCTCGCAATCAACACAAGGTCCTTGGACCTTTTTAACTCTGTTCAGGACTGTCCTGATTTGTTGTTAATGTTCTATGTGTCTTGTTTCCTTTTTTATTTTGTAATTTATTTGTTGGAAAAAAAAAACCCCAAAAAACCCAAGTCATTTGGCCTGTGGCTTCCCCAAGTCTAGATTTTCTCCGTTACATGCCCATGATGTCATTTATCACATTCTCTTGACTGAACATACAGGAAACACTATAGGAACTTCCCATAAACTGGCAGTTAAATGTAGAGGTATGAATAGATTTAGGTGTTCGGTTTTTTCTGGTAGAAAGACTTTCAGCTGGTGTCGCATACTTTCTTCTGTGGGACATGATCCATTTTTTGAAACAGGGTCTCACTTTGTTGCCCGGGCTAGAGTGTAGTGGCATCATCATAACTCAGTGCAACCTCAGACTCTTGGTCTCAAGTGATCCTCCCACCTCAGCCTCCCAAAGTGCTGGGATTACCGATGTGAGCCACTGCACCCGGCCTATTATTTCTTTAGCGTTGTAAATGGTGGCAACCTATCACTCTTTCTTCATTCATTAGGTAGAATTCTACCTACAGAGAAACTTCGTGCTCATCCATTGTTTGGGAACCCTGAGGTACAGTTTACATAGTACAAGCAGGCCATGTGCTTGGTTCTTTCCCATTATTGACCAATTTCCAAAACAATGAATTTGTTCCCCAATATCCTCCAAAGATGGCCAGTGTTTTTTTCTAAAGTATCATTATAACTATTGGATATAAACATATTTGATGTGCCTCTTATTATTCCTTTCCTGTCTCGTCTGTGGCCAGTGGGAATCTCTTCAAACTGGTTCCTGAATCCCTTTGACACAGCCCTAGTAGTCTTTTCAGAGCTTTGCTACTTTCTTGTGTGAAAAGATATAATCATCTTGTGTACGTCCTGACGTAGAATTGTAATCATTCTCCAAGGAGCCCCGGTTCATATACCAGAAAATTCACCCATTTAAATGTACAATTCATAAAAAAAAAAAAAAACAACTGTACAATTCAGTGGTTTTTAGGACATTCACAAGATTGTTCATTGATTACCACTATCTAATCTAGAACACTTTTATAACTCCAAAAAGAAACCGTGCACTTGTTAGCAGTCACTCTGACTCTCCGCTGTCCTCTGTACTTGGTAACCACTAATCTACTTTCTGTCTCTAAAGTTCTGCCTATTCTAGACACTTCATATAAATTAAATCACATAGTATGAGCCCTTTGAATCTGGATTCTTTCATTTAGCATGCTGTTTAAATGGTTAAACCATGTTGTAGCATGTATCAGTATTTAATTCCATTTTATGGCTGGATAATATTCCATTTTATGAATATGCTACTCTTTCCTTCTCCATTTATCAATTGATGGACATTTGGGTTGTTTCTACTTTCTAGTTAT
>CM052452.1:17702596-17784215 GCA_028533085.1 Varecia variegata
CCGAGTAGCTGGGACTACAGGCATGCGCCACCATGCCCAGCTAATTTTTTCTATATATATTTTAGTTGGCCAGATAATTTCTTTCTATTTTTAGTAGAGACGGGGTCTCGCTCTTGCTCAGGCTGGTCTCGAACTCCTGAGCTCAAACAATCCGCCCGCCTCGGCCTCCCAGAGTGCTAGGATTACAGGCGTGAGCCACCGCGCCCGGCCTAACACAGGTTTCTAAACCACTGAGTCTCAATATCCTTACCTAAACATGGGATGACAACAGCACTCACCTCCCAGCGTCATTGGAGCATGAACTGAGATTGTGTTTGCAAAGGGAAAGTACGATATCTGGCATAAAAAGCTTAATCAAAATTAGTATGAATGCATTAAAATATCCTTTCACACTAATATCCAGCCTCACTACTAATGAATTCTTTAGGATAAATTCCTAGAAGTAGAATAAATGACTCAGGAGTATAAGACCATTTAAAGGGTAATTATATTGTGCCAAACAATTCTTCAAAAAAGTGAACCTAGTTTGCATTAGAGAAGGAGCTCACCTTTTGGGTCGAGGAAGGCCCATGGGAGTAAGATTAGGATCTGGCCTAGGAATGGTTTTCCGGATGCGAATCTGTGAGACTTTCTTTGGCCTCTTCTCTGGCTCAGCCTATTTGTAAGGGTTAACAAGAAAGATGGTCAAATTGTGAGACATCTTGTTTGGGTTTTTTTTTTCTTTTTGAGACTGGGTCTCGCCTTGTAACCCAGGCTGGTCTCAAATTCCTAGGCTCAAGCAATCCTCCCACCTCAGTTTCCCAAGTAGATGGGACTGCAGGCACACACCACTGTGCCTGGCATATTGTAAGACATTTCAAGTATATAAAGTCCCCTTTCTTGACATTCAAGACATTGCTTCCTCAGTTTACAGGTGATTCTAATAAGTAGTTTATGACAAAGCTCTCACTCGTATGCCTGCTGTGTTTTCAGCAACTACCCCCTTCATATTATTAAAATAGAATTGTACATTCAGTTCAGATATTGAGATTATCAGTATGAGAGTCTGTAACTGTTGTAGACAGCAGATGTTGCAAAACTAAAAAACACTATCATTCACTCATCTTTGATCACTCAGTCTGTACCTATCATGTGATAGGAGTCAATGATAGCCACCTCCAATGTCCTGTCACCAGACCCCACCAGCACTTTACATTTACCTCTTTCTGTTCTGGAGGGCTGCTCTGTGGGCAGGGACATGCTACTGTCACACCATCCAGCTCATCAAATCCAGGAACTTGGAACTCAGAGGCTGAAAGCAGGAGCTTGCTGACAGCTGATTCTGTTACCAAGACAGACTTTGGTACCAAGGCAGGGAATGGAGGCTCTAACCTGGCACCACGGAGAGAAAGACAGAAGAAAATCATGAGAAGGGTTTCAACTTCTTTTTTTTTTTTTTTTGAGACAGAGTCTCGCTTTGCTGCCTGGGCTAGAGTGAGTGCCGTGGCATCAGCCTAGCTCACAGCAACCTGAAACTCCTGGGCTTAAGCGATCCTCCTGCCTCAGCCTCCCGAGTAGCTGGGACTACAGGCATGCACCACCATGCCCGGCTAATTTTTTCTATATATATTTTTAGTTGGCCAGATAATTTCTTTCTATTTTTAGTAGAGATGGGGTCTCGCTCTTGCTCAGGCTGGTCTCGAACTCCTGAGCTCAAACGATCCGCCCGCCTCGGCCTCCCAGAGTGCTAGGATTACAGGCGTGAGCCACCGCGCCCGGCCTTCAACTTCTTAATACTCAGACCAGAGCTGAAGATTTTCCTTCTTTCCAGGAATGATACCACTAGTCAACCTGTTTTCTAGTCACTTTTAGACATAATCTGTGCCTATATCTGTAAACAATTATAAGAATGTGGTCAATCCATTTCATTGGTATGGAGTTTTTTAAGAAAAAAATGTAAAAAGGAACAGATTTTTTGGGGGGAAGAAGACATTTAGTGAACTGAACAAATGAACAGTGCTCAGATGAAGACAATCCTATCCAGAGACTGAAGCTGGCTAAATAACAGACATGAAAAAGCTACAGAGGTGACTTCCGGTACAATAAGCTGGCGAGTCATTTTCACCTTAAAAAAATAAATAAATAAGGCTGGGCGCGGTGGCTCACGCCTGTAATCCTAGCACTTGGGAGGCCGAGGTGGGTGGATCGTTTGAGCTCAGGAGTTCGAGACCAGCCTGAGCAAGAGCGAGACCCCGTCTCTACTAAAAATAGAAAGAAATTATCTGGCCAACTAAAAATATATATAGAAAAAATTAGCTGGGCATGGTGGCACATGCCTGTAGTCCCAGCTACTCGGGAGGCTGAGGCGGTAGGATCGCTTAACCCCAAGAGTTTGAGGTTGCTGTGAGCTAGGCTGACGCCACGGCACTCACTCTAGCCTGGGCAACAAAGCGAGACTCTGTCTCAAAAAAAATAAAATAAAATAAAATAAAATAAATAAATAAATAAATAAATGGCATTGATTACACATCCTTAGTTGCTACTTGTAATAGAGCACATCTGAATCTCAGAGTTGTTTATCTGAGAGATGTAGATCAGGTTTACAAGGATAAGAGGTCACAGTTGTGCCATGCCTGACCCATGCCCCCTACACACGCATGCAGGTGTATTCTCAGATCTCTTTCTCTCTCTCACGCACACACGCCCCTCAAGCTCTCCTGTGTTTACCTCATCTGACTGCCGCTGGTGTTACATGTAGCTTCCACGCCTGGAAGAGGCACGTACGGTAACATGGTGTGGCTGAAGTAAAGTAAAAGTACAAATGCAACAGGTTAGGGCAGTTAGGGACAACAGGAAAGGTTTTGATGCTATTGTGGGTATTAGCACATGATACTCAATTAGAGCCCCAGGAAGACAAGAAATGTCTGTTACTTTGCATCCAACCAAGAGAATTACCTTTATGTGTCCATCACTGGAATTGGGAGCAGGCTGACAGGAAGATTATTTTCTAACATAAATGGAAAGAAGGTAGAGAAAGAAATAAAGTAGACAGTAAGAGAAGGTAGGGAAACAAGAATGACTTTGAGCTCCTCCTCCTAATCAAGTTGTTGAACATATAAAGATTTTTAAAAAATAATTTAAAGATAAAAAACATTATACTACTCGGCTCTGTATTAATTCTATAATAATAATAATAAAAGCTGCTAGTTTCTATAACCTTACAAAAAAAATAAGAAATCTATTCTTTTCTTTAAAGCCAAGTTGCATATAAAACATGGCTATGCAGAAGAAAACTGTTAAGTTTTATAATTAAGCGTTATTTTTCTAGATGAAAAAATAGTATTAATCACTTCTAGGTATTATTAACACATTAATAGGTTATGTTGGAGAGCTTTGTATGACTCTCAAAGTAAAACCTATGGTTATCAGAACTTATTATTAATAACATTAGTGTCACTAAAGTTGGTACACAACCCCCCACTGCTAAATTTGACTGGCAAAAAAAATAGAAATAAAAATAAACTAAAACCTGCATCACTTTCTACGGAATTTAGAACACAGTACAGGTTTAATTAGTAAGACATTTGTGTGATGACCATACAATTTATCTCCTCTCAGATGTAAAAGAAATTTGTTTAACAGCTAAGAAAACCCAGATAATTCAGGTTTTTAGAATATATTTAATGCCAACTTGGGTTTCCCTGAGGAGCACCAGCAAAAGGAATGAGAGGCAGATTGGAACACTGGCAAAGCAGCTGACTGAATCAGGGACCAGGAGCCCTCGGTTCTAGTTCTAACTCAGCTGAAACCCTAACCAGCTCATGATCTGGCTTAGGAAAAAACATTCATGTGCCTCTGGAAGTTTACATATGCCTGAGTTTTATAGCTGAGCCTATAAAAAAGCCAAAAAAGATGCCTGTCCAACCTGTATTTTTATTTTTAAGTTTATTGACAACACCCCTGTCCGTAATTAGAGGGACTTTTATTTTATTTTTTTGAGAGGGGGTCTTGCTCTGTCACCTGGGCTAGAGTGCAGTGGCATCATCATGGCTCACAGCAACCTCAAACTCCTGGGCTCAAGTGATCCTCCTGCCTCAGCCTCCCGAGTAGCTGGGAGAGTACAGGCACGTGCCACCATGCCCGGCTAATTTTTCTATTTTTTGTAAAATAGCCTGGGTCTTGAGCTCCTGGCCTCAAGCAATCTTCCTGCCTGTAAAGCACTGGGATTACAAGCTTGAGCCACCGTGCCCCGTCCATCCTGTATTATAGACTGCTGGAGAACAAAATCCTATGGAAACTAAAATTAATCTTTGTTAAGTCTTGTTTTCTGGGGCTACCCGATTTATCTTGCATTTCTAAGTGTGTTTAGAAAAACAGCAGCCTTCTAAATTTTAAGCCCAGGCACATGATGTTACGGCGCTTTTAGTGCCAATGAGAAGAAAAAGTCTCTACAAACCTCACCTCCAGCTTACACTTGAATTTAAATTAAATAAAATAAAAGCCAGACATAGGAAATAAGAGATAGAGAGAAAATATTCTACAGCAAGAAACAAAAAAGTCAGGTGGGAAAGAGTTCTAGAAGAGGAAAAAGGGCCAAAAGATCACACCTTCACAGGGTGAAGTATGTACCCTCTATACTAAATTCAGGAATAAATACAGTTTAAAGAAAGTAGCACAATTTAAAGCTGTGTGCCATAGATACCTAGCAGAGCAATCATGAAGACTTTAGAGGCATACCGACAAACTAGACAATAAAAGCAGTATACCATTATTTTAAACAATTTGATTCATTCTAACATATTTTTATGGCTACCTTATAAGAAGTGAGTATATTTCTATAACTACAGGACAAGTACTTATAATAGTAATTCATCTTTCAATTTCAATCAGCAATGTTCAGGTTCTGGAATGTTTTTCTGGAACCCTTTTATGTATTCAGTTTTCTGCTAAGATGCTCAGAGCATTGCACAATATGCACTGGCAGCTTTTAAATGACCCAGAATGATTCTGAGCCAGGCTCAGCAGTGTGCATCTACAGTCCCAGTTACTCAGGAGGCTGAGCCAAGAGGACTGCTAGAGTCCAAGAGTTCGAGTCCAGCCTGGGCAATATAGTGAGACTTGGTCTCAAAAAAAAAACGGATGATGATTCTCATTAAAGACTGCATAGAGACACACAAAGAACAAAATATCTCCCAGGCTATTTGGAATACTAAGGCTTTTTCACTGTTGCTGTTGTTTCATTTTTCAACTATAGCAATGGTAAGGGCAAGTTAAAGTTTCCCAGTGGGCGTGGTGGCTCACACTTGTAATCCCAACACTTTGGGAGGCCAAGGCAGGAAGGTCTCCTCCTTGGCAGGAGGCCAGGAGTTTGAGATCAGCCTGGGCAACAAAGTGAGACCCTATCTCTAAAAAAAAATAAATAAATAAAAATAAAAAGTTTCTGTTTACCCAAAGAATCATAAATAGGAGGATTTCTCTATCATGTCTATAGCAGCTCTTTAGGGATTCTTAAGATGAATCATTTAACTCTCATTCTTTTTCTTCTCTTATTTTCAATTAGAAGGTATGATATTGATGAAATTATTTTTAAGTATTCTCATGGTCAAACCACAAGAACTCCTTCCCAGTTCACTTTAAATTCTATAAATCCTAAAACTAAAAAAATTTGAAGCCTCTACACTGCAGAAAGAAATGCAGAGGTTCATGAACGAGACTTGGTGATACCCATATAATTTATTCATTTGTTAAAAAGTATCTATCCTGTATTCTCTACACAACACTGAGTTAGGTGCTGGCTGTATAATGCTTTGTGAACAAGATATAGTTACAAGCGATTATCTGCCACTATTTATAGTCTTCCACTTGTAATGAGTGTTTGTTCTCTGCAAGGTGGGGGGCAAGAGGAGAAAAGAAGATTCAAAAGACTTGATAGTTTGAAGAATAAAATGCACAGAAAAAGAATGGTACAAATACAGGAGTAGATTCCACAGGAGAATGGGGGGATGTCTATACTTAAGACTTATTATTGCATTTTCTCAGCAGAGATTTGGCAAGATAAACAGAAAATGCAGATACAAAGAGGACTCCAAATAGCCTTGCATTTCTAGTAGAGCCCCTCTCTCCTCCCCACTGGCAGGAAGCAAACGTGGGACATTTGCAAAGAACGGGACAGATTTACCTGCTCATGGTGCCCAGACTTGGCTGCTGCTTCCCGTGAGTGGAATGAAGAGCAGAGATTTCGAAGGAGCAGGTGGAAGGCCCATGCTGACTCCAAATGGACAGCACTCTGCCCACCGAGTAGGGCAGAGAACAGAAGACCTTGTCTGCTATGGAGGCTGGAGACTTCAACCCTTTCAAGCCCTGTATAAACTGGGTCATGAAGAGCCTCTGCATGGTAGGCATGTGACTGGAGAAGCTCCGTTTTTTTGTCCAGATTCGGTAACATCCCGGGGAACAAAGTGCTAGAAGTGTGTGAAGGCCAAGGACAGAGCAGTCTGCTCTGGTCTGGACTATGGCAGTGCCTCCATAGTCTTGCAGAGGAGCTGGAGGCTGTGGAGGAGCCTGAGTGTGTGCCTGACTATGGAGGCCAGTGTCTTCCCTGAATGTGGCCATCCCAGGGCAACCAGGGGACAAGAAGAAAGAAAAGGTCCACTTGGGAGGCTGTGACGGGCACTGGGGGGCCTCTCCTAAGGCAAGCCTTGATGGAGCACAGTGCTCAGGAAAAGTCCTTGAGGACTCAGTCGTGCAATCTGAGCCCGATTTCACGTGAAAGGATACTGGGAAGATTTCGGAACCAAACAGCAGCGATGGCATCTTGTTGCTCAAATCTATGAAGCTCATTTTGATGGCTTCGAGAGAATAAAGTGCCAAGGGCTTACTGTTAGGCCTCTTATCCCATCCACTAGCTGCCAAATATGGATTCAGCTGCAGTGTGTTGTATGAAAATCCATCCAGGAGCCGTTTATATCTGAGGCGCTTGTAGGTTTTAGCCACTGGAAGAAGTTCAGAGGAACACCGCCGATATCTTAGTTTCTGGGTGGTCTTTGCGGCTGGGGCCAGTTTGGAGGCAAGGATGGACAGCTTGTTTAGTAAGGCTGATTCTTTGGTAGGCTTCCTAAAATTCAGGCTCCTCAAGGGATGGCATGGTGTAGCCTTCTGCTTTGGTATGTGGCTAATTAAGCTCCTGGCAGGTGGTGTTTTGGGTTCCAATCGTGTAGGCGCAGACACAGCACTTGAACTAAGCAGTCTGTGTGCTTTTGTGGGGACGGGATCAGAAGAACTCTTTAAAAAGGCAGAACTTCTGGTTTTACTTATTTTTCTCCCCACACTGACTTGCTCCTGACACAAAATTTTCTTACATGTTCGGTGGAGCTGCTTCTTTAAGGGAAGTATTTCTTTCTTTGCAAAGGCACCATGTATCTGACCACACCCAGCAGCGTTGGGGTCTTGTGCTTTCCTAGGAGCACCAGGAAGGCAAGGACCTGTGCATGATTCAATGTCCTTCTTGAAAGGATGGCATAAGTTTTCTTCCTTTTGGTTTTCCAACTTCTGAATAACTGCAGCAATGTCCCCCTTGGCCAGCTTTGCTAAGGTGATTTCTTTCATCATGGTGGAATCCTCTTTGTCAACCGTAGGTTGGTTCTTGTTTTGGGTATTGTCTAACATGTTAGAAGATACACACTGTTCCGATATTGTATGTGCTTTTCGATGTATGTATTCCTCTTCCTTCTGCAACATGTAGTCCAAAACCCTCTGGTTTTGGTGTTTTCCAGCATCACCAAGCATCCTTTGGCATTTAAAGTGGGTCTGAGAAATCTTGCTCACATTATCACTAGCATTATCTCCTCTGATAATCATCTCTTCAGATTCTTCCCCAACAGTTAAGTGACCCAGTGGTCCCCTCTGATGTTCCTCAGTTTCTTCTGTCACTTTAGGTTCTGTTTCCATTGTCAAAGGCAAATGTCTATACATGGCATTCTCACGAGGATGACAAGCTTTGCAAGCATTCTTTTCCACACTGACATATATGCTGCCTTCTCCATCAGAATTATTCATATCTCTTGATATTCCTTCCTTCATCTCAGGCAGGACTGTGCAGTCCTTTATGTTTTCACAAAGCATTTCATCGACTTTTGGTTTAAAAAAAGTTTTTAGGTCAGTGTCTTCACTATTAATGTTAGTTTCTGAATTTTCTTGAGAAGACAGACACAAAGGCATTATCTCAACGGATTCCAGGCTCCCTAGGGAAAGAGAGTTCTCATCTTGGCATCTAGAAGATGTCGACTCTTTCAAGAAAATTTCAATGGTATTTTCTTTGCCAAACTCAGAATTTCTTTCTAGTCTTGATCCTTCAGTCATTTCTTGTGTTTCTCTCAGAGATGCTCCTTTACTTTGCTGTTCATGAAGATTATAATTTAAAGACACATTTACTCTATCCAATATTCTTGTATTTGGTTCATGACCTGAAACAGACTCCATCTCATGGGCACAAGACTCTGGACAGTTTTCCATTTCACAGTCTTTTAAAGATCTACATGCTTTCTCTTCACATGATTTTTTTGTTTCAAGAGATCCCACTGTAGAATCAGCAGCATCTGGGAAATCTGAGTCCTGGTCAGTCGTTTCTATAAATACAGCATTCAGTTTTCCTCTCTGAGACAAGGTACTCCTTGAGGTTTCCTGAAATGCCAGTCCACCTTGCCTCGCACCACTATCAAGTGTACTAGTTGCTTTCACATCCAGCATTCCTTCTGGATGTGTAGGCTTATTACTACAGTCTGTGTTGACGGTAGCTACCATACCGTCGGTGGACTCTTCACAACCAGAAATATTTTCACAGTCTCCTTTCAAATCACCTTTCTTTGGTCTCCCACAAGACTGTGGGTTATTACTGCCTGAAATGACCAATAGATCCTTTTGGTGGTGGCGTTCCTTCCTGTTAGGCTCTGTGACAGTCTCTCTCTGGTCACCACCTAGTGTCTCCTTAGCTGGTTTATCTTCATTTCTGCATTCATCAGGTCTGTTTTGATTACTCTGGCAGTCAAGGACTTCATCTGCCTTCTGATCAAGAGTTTCCACTGCTTTGCTCATGTTTTTAAAGTTGGAGAACGTAACAGTAGGAGACTGGTCCAACAATATTTCAGGACTTGGAATGTTTGCAGATTGGTGTAGTTCTTGTGTGGCACAATCAGAGATGTTATGCTTACAAAATATAGTCTCTTTGGATATATCTTGTTTCATTCCTTCTAATCTTTCCTCACTGGGTTTGATGTGACTGGTGGTGAAAATAGTTTTGTTTGAAACTCCATTATTTAACATGCCTGCTGTCATCTCATTTCTGATCTCACCTGGTGGAAGGTTGCCTTTAGTTTCTCTCCCATCAAGTTCACTTTCCTCTGATGTATAACTCACCTTATGGCTGCTACCTTCCATGGAGTCTTCTGTCCCTTGGCAGTGGTTACTGCTGTGCTGAACTGCATTTTCACATTTTGTTATCAAAGAGTTATCAACTGTCAGGTTGATTTTGCTGGATTCAAAAGCAGCACAAGCAGAATACATGTTCTCTTCTGGTGCATTTTTTCCTACACAATGACAGCTAGACATATCCTGAGACTGAGCATTGTGACATTCTGTAACAGAGACCACTTGAGGAAAGCTAGCTACTTCTTTCTTACTTGAGAGAAGCCTGGAATGTAGATCTTTTGTTCTTGAATCAGCCATTTCTTTTTTTCTCTCTAGGTTTTCTGGTTTGATGTTTAAGGTGAGACTGTTTGAAGAGGCACCACAGGTTTTGCCACCTGGTGGAGAGATGTCTTTCATTTCTGTCTTAATGGGAATGGTCTGAGTGTTATCAAGGACATCTGCTCCATCCTCTAATGGAGGGTGATGGCTTGGTTGGGCATCTTTGCTTGTTGCTAAAGGCATCTCTTTGTTTATATTTTGTAGAAAGTCAGTTGGCAACTTTGTGTGGTCTGGAGAATTAAGGGACACTTGTTGATTTAAAACACATTCACTTTCTACATTGTTTACAACAAGTTCATCAGTACAAGAAAGTTCATTCATCTCACAGGCAATGCTCTGTTCATCTAAATGTGGAATATTGTTATGTGAGGTCTCTATAGCTTTTTCTGACCCAGGTCTGTAATCAAATTCTGGGGATGGTGGCAACTGAGCAGTATCTTTGCTGGGTTTTAAAATCTCATTTATAGGACTTATCTGATCCTCTGGCATTAAACTCACAAGAGATTTTCTTTCAAACAGAAAATCATTACATGATGCTTCATTTAAATGGGTGCCACCTTCCGGATTTCTCTGGAAGCTGACTAAGGAGTTAGAGTCTTTACTGTAAATCTTTTCACGTAACATATTGGGCTCCATAGTGGTTATCTGTTCTGGCTCTTCAACCTGCATCGAGGAGGAAAAATTGCTTTTTTCAGAGTGTCCACTTGCATGGCTCATATTAACAAAAGTTTCCCTATGGTCCTCAGAGTTTGTCAAGTTATCTTGAGTGTCTAAAGCAATTTTCAAATCACTTTTTTTTAACATTACTTCTGTGGCTTCAGTAAAAGAATTGGGCATTAATGAACTACAGCTCTCTGTATGGAGACTGCCTTGAATGCAATAGCTATTGTGGATATTTTCTTTTGGGGAATCAACAGTCTTTTCTCCACCAGAACAATGATGACCAATCTCCTTTTCTGGCTGTGTGGCTTTAATAGGAAAGAGTTGCCCTCTTTCACTCCTGGGATTCCAACGCTGTTCTTCATTTTCTTCTCTAGAAACCGAGTTCTTGTTTTGATGGTCCCCATCAAAACAGGAATTGTCTGTTGTTTCAGCAGATCCCTTCAGCAAACCATCTCCTTCAAAACCACATTTTTCTAAGGATAATGTTCTGGATTCTGGACCAGACAAATGTGATGTGAAACATGAAACTTCAGAATTTTCTTCCAAGGGTTCTACAGCAACTACATTTCTTCTGGCTATGGGACCATCAGGTGCAGAACTGTGTTTTTCATGACGGTGGCCATGAATCTGTGGGTGATTGTCAGCTGCTTCACAGACAAGGTTAAATTTACACAACTCTTCCTTCCCACTGTCCACTTTGCAAATGGCACTGTTCTCTGGTAATAATGACAACCAGGAAGGACAGGTTTTTAATTCTTCACAATCTTTCTCTTTAGGAGTTGCTTCTGTTAATCCAGGGTCCACAAAGGTTAAAGGCTCTACGGTAACTAATCTGCTGGTTTCTGAAACCTCACCACTGGCCATGATTTTGTCTACTTCTGGGTATTCGCTGCACCCAGCTGAGAGACCTTTACTCACATTGCCATTCTTGTGTCCTTCATTATTGTCCGTCTTAGTCCCATTGACCTTCATACCTTGTACTTCTTCAATGGATTTTAACAGAGTTTCGGTTGTAATTTGTACATTTCCTTCTGTGCAAAAGAAATAAATCCAAATCAGTATGTAATCATAAAAAAAATTGTTTGCTATACCTTCATGAATTTTATCATGCCACACACAACAACAACAAAAAAGACCCAGCTGAAAAAGAGAATTGCAGTTAGTGCACTATACCATCGATTTCACTTTTCTCTGCAAAATATGACAGAGGGCTAAAAGTACATTTGCCAGTAACTGGTAATTTTATTTTCTTTTCTATTTTTTGAGACAGGGTCTCGCTCTGTTGCCCGGGGTAGAGTGTAGTGGCATCATCACAGCTCACTGAATTCCTGGGCTCAACCAATCCTCCGGCCTCAGCTTCCTGAGTAGTTGAGACTACATACACGTGCCACCACGCCCAGCTAATTTTTATTTTTTGTAGAGATGGGCTCTTGCTATATTGCTCAGGCTGGTCTCGAACTCCTGACCTCAAGTGCTCCTTCTGCCTTGGCCTCCCAAAACGCTGCGATTATAGGCATGAGCCACTGTGCCCCACCAGAAACCAGTAATTTTCAAAAAATGCCCTTCTCTAAATGTTATACAGCATTCGCAGATCAATGCTGGACAACTGAATACAACATGGAGACATATGCCTAATTCAGAGTCTTCAGAAGCTTCCATTTCAAAACATTAATAGAGTAGATTCACAATATAAAAGCTTACAGTATTGGATGACCATCTATCTCATTATTTGAATTTATATAAGTCATAGATAAAATTACTCTTTGAAGAAAAACAATTACTCGTAAAACTTAATATAAAAGAGACTAATCTGTAAATTGAATATTAGCCTTGAAGTCAATTATCTACTACAACTGGCTTTCTATAAGGTTGAGCTGATAATTATTGAAGCTAAGTGACAGATACATGGGGGTTTAATATAGTCTTTCCACATTCAAATAAGTTTGAAAATTCCCATTATGAAACATTAAAAATCAAAAACCTTTCTAAGCAGAATATAAATACATTTCATAAAGAATTTTTCCTGCAGTTTCTCTGAAATGCTAGGTACAAGATGTAGTTAGCATAAAGAAATTCCCCAAACTTGTTAATCTACACCCATACACACAAATATTTTCATCCCTCCTCCCCTTTCAGAAAACAAATCCAAAGCTATACACGTGCATGTTTATATAGGTGTGTGTGTATGTATGTATGTAACAAGATACCTGCACTAAACAATTAAGCAAAATGCAAATCAATTTAAATGTCCAATCTCCACTAGCATGTAAACTCCACGAGGGTAAGGATCTTGTTTGTTTTGTTCTCTTCCCTATTGTCCAGCATAATGCCTGGTATACGACAGTACTCAATAAATATTTGTAAAATTAATGAATATGGCTAGGTCGAATCAACAAATGCTATTAATAGTGAGTTTCTAGGCCTTCCTAATCCATTTTTCGATAGGTTCTGAGAGCAGCAATTACCAAGAGCCAAGACTATGAAACCAGAACACCTTTGACTCGATCTTGGCTCTGAGATACTTACTTCTCTGAGTTTCTTCATTTGTAAAAAGTGGGGGAAATACACTAACCTCAGTGCTATATTGAGGACTAAATTAAATAATACATATAAAATACCACCTGGCATAGTGCCTGTCATATAAAAGAAAGGTGTCTTTCCTTTGTTCTGCTTTCTTTATTTTACTGGACCTAAGAATAGTTAAAATGATTATAATGAGGCCAGGAACAGCATTTAAAAATATTTGGAGTCAGCAGATACTAGATTGATAAACGTATACTGGTATCCACAGATACCAATCATTGACAAAAGGCAGCCTGTAATTCCTAATTCCCCACACAATATTTATCATTGTGAAACTAAATGACTTTCCCTATCATAGCAGACAGTGCTACCCTATGCATTAATTTCTAAGGATGAATACTCCAAATGGCTTTATCTTTCTACTGGATGCTAGAGCACTCATTAAACCATCTGTGTATATTTTGGGCCTTCCCTCAGTTCCAGCACCATCCTACCTGTATCCCTCATTGCACCTGCTCAGGAAAACTGTAAAACTCTTCATCCCACCCTAAACTGTGGGTTTGCTCTGTGCAAGGCACTTAAAGCAAGACTCTCCCCTCAGAGCCCCTTTGGTGCTAGAAAAATACCCATTCTCCACGTAGTCAAGAGTCTTAGGGAGGAGGCAGAGGAACAGGCACTTCCCAGGCTGCGTGCGGAAGGCTGGTGTACAGCCGGAAAGCAAAGCGATACTCTGTCTATTCTTCTGACTTATTTTTAACCACATTTATTTTGAAATTTCAAAGAACTGTAAAATGAGAGTTTGAGGCAATTTTATTTTTATTAGAAAGTTTTCAAAAGGCTGTGGAATACCACTTTCTTGGATGGGCCTAAATAAATAAGCAAACAAACGAAAAGGCTGTGCCACACTGGCTTGGTTCTCATCTGTAACACGGGGATAAAGATGGCACATATTGCAAAGGATTACTGTAAAAATTAGATGAAGTTAATATACACAAAGCTCTTAAAAGTGCCAGCAGAGAATCCAGCTTTAGTTTGTGCTAGCCACTCTTATTATAATGCCTTTGGGAGCCTATTGCCTTGGACAACATCTCTATCAAAACCTTTGTAATACTGTTTCTTTTTTTTTTTTTTGAGACTGAGTCTCGCTTTGTTGCCCGGGCTAGAGTGAGTGCCGTGGTGTCAGCCTAGCTCACAGCAACCTCAAACTCCTGGGCTTGAGCGATCCTACTGCCTTAGCCTCCCGAGTAGCTGGGACTACAGGCATGCGCCACCACGCCCGGCTAATTTTTTCTATATATATTTTTAGTTGGCCAGATAATTTCTTTCTATTTTTAGTTGAGACGGGGTCTCGCTCTTGCTCAGGCTGGTCTCGAACTCCTGAGCTCAAACAATCCGCCCGCCTCGGCCTCCCAAGTGCTAGGATTACAGGCGTGAGCCACCGCGCCCGGCCTGTAATACTGTTTCTTGATTCTTTAATATATCACACTCATGAGACTGGAGCTGATTGAGGACAGAAACTGGACCTTTTTCTGTTTTTTGAGACAGGGTCTTGCTCTGTTGCCTGGGCTTGAGTGCAGTGGTGTCATCATAGCTTGCTGCAACCTCAGACTCCTGGACTCAAGCGATCATCCTGCCTCAGCCTCCTGAGAAGCTGGGACTATAGATGTGTGCCATCATGCCTGGCTAATTTTTCTATTTTTTGTAGAGACAGGGTCTTGCTCTTGCTCAGGCTCGTATCAAACTCCTGGCCTCAAGGGATCCTCCTGCCTGAGTCTCCCAAAGTGCTAGGATTACAGGCGTGAGCCACTGCACCCGGTCTAGAAACTAGATTTTAACGATTGCTGTGGACTCAGTATTTGGCACTGGCCTTGGTACATGGTAGGTACATATGAATGTTAGCTCAGTAGGTATATGAAAAAATGTTAAACATCCTTAGTCATCCGAGAAATGCAAAAAATCAAAACTCCAATGAGATATCATTTCATCCCAGTTAAAATGGCTTTTATCCAAAAGACAGGCAATAATGAATGCTGGCAGGGATGTGAAGAAAGGGGAGCCCTCATACACTGTTGGTGGGAACGTGAATTAGTGCAACCACTATGGAGAATAGTATTGCGTTTATACAAAAAACTAAAAGGAGAACTACCATATGACCCAGCAATCCCACTATTATATATATACAAAAGAAAGGAAATCAGTATATCAAAAAGGTATCTGCACACCCATGTTTGGTGCAGCACTATTCACAATTCCCTAGATTTGGAATCAACCTAAGTGTCCACCAACAGATAAATGGATGAAGAAAATGTCGTACATATACACAATGGAATATTATTCAGCCATAAAAAAGAATGAAATCCTGTCATTTGCAGCAACATGGATAGAACTGGAGACCATTATGTTAAGTGAAATAAGCCAAACACAGAAAGATAAATTTCACATGTTTTCACTCATATGTGGGAGCTAACAAGTAAAACAACTGATCTCATGGAGATAGAGAATAAAATTATGGTTCCCAAAGGCTGGAAAGGATAGCAGGGAGGGCAGTGGGGATGGTTAATTGGGTACAAAAATATAGGTAGGAAGAATGAACAATTTTTTTTTTTGACGAGTCAGGGTCTTGCTCTGTCACCAGGATGGAGTGCAGTGGTAAGATCATAGCTCACTGTAGTCTCTCACTCCTAGGCTCAAGTGATCCTCCTGCCTCAGCCTCCTGAGTAGCTAGGACTACAGGTACATGCCACCACGCCCAGCTAATTAAAAAATTTTTTTTGTAGAGATAGGGTCTCACTATGTTGCCCAGGCTGGTCTCAAACTCCTGGGCTCAGGCAATCCTTCCACCTTGGTCTACCATAGTGCTGGGATTACAGGCAGGAGCCACTGCATCCAAGCAGAATGAACAATATTTGATAGCACAACAAAGTGACTATAATCTACAACACATTATGGTAGACTTTAAAATAACTAAAATAGTGGAGTCAGAATGTTCCTAACACAAAGAAAGGATAGACAGATCCTTGAGGTGACAGATACTCCAAATTACCCTGATTTGATTACTACACATTATTTGCCTGTATCAAAACCTCACATATACCCCATAAATATATACAAGTATTATCACCCATAATAACAAAATTTCAAAAAAAAAAAAAAAAAAAAAAGAAAGAAAGAAAGAGGAGCCTAAGAACATTTAAAAAAAAATGTTAGTTGAATGAAGAATTAGAAGATTAGGCCAGCTACTCAGGACAGGCACACTGGCTCATACCTGTAATCTTAGCACTTTGGAGGCCGAGGTGGGAGGATCACTTGAGCTCAGGAGTTCAAGACCAGCCTGAGCAAGAGCAAGACCCCATCTCTACTAAAAAATAAAAATTAAAAATTTAGCCAGGTATGGTGGTGCAAGCCTGTAGTCCCAGCTACCCAGGAGGCTGAAGAAGGAGGATCACTTGAGCCCAAGAGTTTGAGGTTGAAGTAGTGAGCTATGACGATGACACTGCACTCTAGCCCAGGCAATAGAGAGAGACTTTGTGTCAAAAAAAAAAAAAAAAAAGGAATGACGAAGTGATATATACTATAACGTAGATGAACCTTAAAACCTTTATGCCGGGTGACAGGGATGGGGTGGGAATAAATAAATAAAAATTAAAAAAAAATCCTTTATGCCAAGTGAAAGAAGTGAATCACCCAAGACCACATACTGGCAATGTCTTGTTTACACAAAATATCCAAACTTTATAGGCAAATCTATAGAGACAAAAGTAGATGAGTGGCTGTAAGAGGACTATGTAAAGCAATTTGTACAGTGCTCAACACAGAACTCATATGCAAAATGTTTTATAGCAGTGCAAACACTTAATAAAACAAACGTAGCAAGGATATATTTGATTTTCGTCAAAAACCTTAAATCTGGGGCAGAGTAAAAATTTTGGCAGCTGGGGTCCCTAGGGACAGAGTACAACTAGATTTCCAAGAAGCATCATTTAGTTCTCAATTTTGTAGTAAAGATAAGGCAGTAAATACTTGCCCTTGACCTTGGCAAAGTATCTGAAATGCTGGCTACGCTACAGAAGAGCATGTGGGTCTATTTAAATCATATCCATGGTGATAGCATGTACTAATCACACTTCCAGGGCACAATGCCTTCACAGAACCTTCTTTTCTGCCTTGCCATGATTGGCTGTGACTCTGGACAGCTGAGCTTGCTTCCTCATGTGTAACACAGGAACGCCTTGGAAGGTTCTTGGGGCCTGAATCTTAGGGACTAGGCCACTGCTGCTAAAAACTCTAGTAGAGCTGCTCTTCCAAGCTCCCCCATACTAAACTGAGAACCTTACACATGGCTTTGGGGGGAAAAAAAATCAAATAATTTATTTTACCAATTTAAGTTACGAGATAAGAACGGTGTTCGAACAGGAAGGAAAGCGTCACAGAGTAGTTTATGTGAGAACACTCTTCAGAGGGGCTCATCTTATCTATGTCCAGTGTGTGCCAGCTTTTTAGGTGGAGGGCAGGCCAGGTAAGTTTGAAAAAGCAGATTTTCAAGCAGAAAAGAACTCTGGTTCCTCCGTTTAAAGGCCAGTTCAGTGGTTTGATGAAAGTGTAGTTCTACATATCGACAGTAAATTTTGCGGTAAGACTGTGGGTGAAAATATACCATAGATTGGATATTGCAATATTAGAGTCCCCCTGAAAAGATCTTGGGGGTGGGGTGGCCACTAATTGCATCCCGAGTAAGTCCCTAAGAACAAGGTGAGACTTATGTGCAAAACAACATTTCTCGTCTTCACAGCAATGTCCTTAATCTATACTGGACAGTCTAGTCTTTGAGCCACAGAGAAAATCTGCAGCAGCAGGAAGCAGAGTGATAAACTGGAACAAATGTCCTTTTTCATAAGAATGATTTGTGCTTCCTTTTCTGTCCAGGCTGCCAAGAAGCTGAGAGTCAAATCTGATGTTATACCACAGTAACAAAATGCTCATATAATTTATTTACTTTATCTTCCCTTTTTGAGGTTCTGATTATTCTATATTATTAACTTTATACTATGTGCTTTATAATATAAGCACATAGTCCTCTCTAAAGATATTCAAGATTATTTTTAGCCTGGGGATGGGGGGAGGAGGAGAATCTTAGCTCTGCTACTCTCTTTTGAGCCTCAGTTTCCTCCTCAATCAATCTAAAAGTAATATCGCAGATGCCTATACCTAATCATCGTGTTGAGGAGCAAAACGGGATAATGGAAATGAAACTGCCTTGAAAACTCTCAAGGGGACCTGGAGTAAACATTTTCTCTCATACCTGACCCCAGGGAAAAAGAACAGGATGCGCTCCCATGTGCTGAACTATACCAGGTGAATTCCTCCCGTCCCATTAACCCTTCCAAACAGGCATATATATTTGATGATATAAAATCAAATACAAGATTTTACATCAGCAATAAAGGTTCAACACACTGTGGACAGAGGGAGGATTCACTATGGAAAAACTAAGTGGGACGCAAACTACTGTCAAAAACAAGGCACTGCTTGATAATACTAGGTGTGTCCAAGTACATAATGGGCAATATCAAGAAATTTCTATAGTTAAGTCCATCTGACAAGGCAGGGACCTCTAACCCTTATATTCTCAATGCAAAACGTAAATTGGAAACTATGTTTTGGTGTTTTTTTTTTTAAGAGACAGGGTCTTGCTCTGTTGTCCAGGCTGGAGTGCAGTGGTGGGATCACAGCTCACCTGTAGCCTTGAACTCCTGGGCTCCAGCGACCCTCCTGCCTCAGCCTCCCAAGTAGCTGGGATTACAGGTGCGTGCCACCACACTTGGCTAATTCTTTTTATTTTTTGTAGACATGGGGTTTCACTCTGTTGCCCAGGCTGGTCTTGAACTCCTGGCCTCAAGCAATCCACCTGCCCTGGCCTCCCAAAATGCTGGGAGTACAGGCATGAGCCACCATACCTGGCCCAAAACTGGGAACTAAAACAGTGTGTGTAGTAAATAGAAAAAGGAAAAGACTTGAGAGAAATAAATACCTTTGCTCCTTAGAAAATCTTCAGAGAGGTCCGCACATAAAAGTTCTTTGCTGGACTGCATCAGGAGATCCTCCTACAGTAAGAAAATCCAGCGGTCAGGGAGGATTCAGAGATACCTGAGCTTGTGAATATTAGTTACTCTTTGAGAGACTTCTTTATAACTCCAGGAAATCTGCTAGCAGTCACAAGAACTGGGAACTGAAGGAAACCTCAAATTTAAGTGAGTATAATCAACAAAAAGTTCTACTTCTCTATAATTTGAGCTTGAAAAGCCAAGATTTTCAAGGTTGGACAATAATAGAGGTTTAAAATGTCAACCTGCAGATCCAAACAAACCCTATAAATGCCTTCTGAATCAAGAAATATATTGCTGCAATGCAATTTTAATTTCAGCTGAAAGAAAAATATCAAGAAATCAGATTTTTCCCAGTCCCTAATCATTCTAGGTATCATAATTCACTTCCTGCTCCCTAAACTTCTTAGAAGGTGTTTTTCATCCTCCTTCATCAGAGAAGGGGAGAAGGGGAGAAGAGGAAAAGGGAGACCATCAATGACAACCAGTTTCCTCCTACAGAAGATATTCAGAAGAACGGGAAGGGGCAGTCAGCAGTAGAAAGTGCACCTTGCGGTGACTGCCTTGGGGGCCCAGGAGGTAAGCGTTCTATCAGACTTACTAGCTCGGAGACTCTGACCAACCACAGATGGCTACTTACCCCAAACTCTCCTTCTGGGTCACCTCTTTTCCTCTGTCCTAAGGCCCCCCCCAGATTTTTCCTCATTGATTTAATTAAGTAAAGGATTCTGACACTGCATTCATCTGAAGCTACAGATCAGTGAAATCACTGCTACGACCTCATATAATTTTTTCCTTAATTCTTATAAGCACTGGAAAAAAAAAAAAAAAAAAAAAAAAGCAAAAGCCATTTGGGCTCTAGACAAAGTTCTAGTGGTAGAAACAGAACCCAGGAGGGGGAAGGAAGATGTATGCAATGGCAAATGCAGATTGACATGGATGGAAATAAAACATCATCATTGGACTTGAGAGATGACAACCAGAATAGACTGTTCTAACATGAATACATGAGGCAGGATTATTCTTTCACTTTGTATTGAAACTTTAGTATGGAATACTTTTACAGAGCATGAACTTGAAAACAAATATCTCCCAGAGAACTTATGTGTAACACACCATATTTGGCAAAAAAAAAAAAAAAAAAAGTCCAAATTCTAGCATGAAGGCAGGCTGAAATTATTTGTAAATGAGAGAAGAAAAAGCTCTTACTTACCATAGAAGGAATGATGGAATTAGAAAATACCATTTGACAACCATCACAGTAATAATTATCTCAAACAAGAATTATCAATTGACATTAAAACTCAGGGCTATTGGCAAGGAACATCCAGGAGAAAAACAAACAAACAAAAAAACAAACAAAGCAAAACTCAGGGCTAAACCCTTGAATGAGAAAAATAAATATTTACATAGTCTCAAAATACCTCCCCAGAAGATACTAATTAATTACAAAGGGGAAAATAGTAACTTCACAGTGGAGGAAACTGACAGACCCCACCCAAACCAAGGGATCACAGTTCTCCTCCCCAGGATTGAGGCATCACCAGTACCAGCGGCCTCCTGATAGGACACACCGGGAAGAGCCAACATCACTTCGGTGGTATTCCTGCCCCAAAATGCATAACCAGAATCTAATCCCGAAGAAACATCAGACAAACCCAAACTGAAGGAAATTCTACAAAATAAATAGCCTGTATTCTTCAAAAGTATCAAGGTCATGGGCTGAGGAACTGTTCCAGACTAAAGGACACTAAAGAGACATGACAAATGAATGCCACAAGTGGTCCTACATTTATCCTGAACCGGAAAAATAAAATACGTTTTTGTTTTCCTTTGCTACAAAGACAGCAGTGGGTCAACTGGCCAAATTTGAATATAGTCTGCAGATTAAAGTACTTGGATCAGTGTTAGTTTCCTGATACTGATTAATATACTACGGTCATGTAATAGAATGTCCTTGTTTGCTAGGAAATACACATTGAAGTATTTAGGTATGATGTCTGTGACTGTACTCTTAAATTATTAAGGAAAAAGTGCAAATATGGTAAATGTTAATATGTGAGGAATCTGCATGAGGGATTTATGAGACTTCTTTGTTTTAATTTTGCAACTTTTCTGTAAGTCTCAAATTATTTCAAAGTAAAAGTCGAGAAAATAGCCAGGCACAGTGGCAGGAGCCTGCAGTTCAGCTACTCAGAAGGCTGAGGCAGGAGGATCACTGGAGTCCGGAAGTTCGAGGCCAGCCTGGGCAACACAGTGAAACCCCATCTCTAAAAAAAAAAAAAATGTTAAGAAACATTTCTTTGTCATTACATTTAATCCTTTCTCCAAAATGATACTACTCCCTGCCTTTCCAGTTCTCAGGTTGTATGTTTAAGGTGTGAGAATAGATACTACTTAAAATATTCTTTCAGGTTAATACTTTATGGAAAAGGCAGAGTGCTGGAGTAAAAGATTATAGGATGAGGAGTCAGAGCTCTGTTCTAACCCTAGGAGTCATACCTACTAACTATATGGCACTGAGAGTAACCTTACAGGTGGTTCTAAGAATAAATGGAAATCACATAAAACACCTAGCAAGATACCTTGACAGGATAGGGTACTCCATGAACAGAAGCTTCTATCCTTCATGAGACTGTGGACACCTGTTATTCCTTTCCGTGAGAAAAGCAAACAGAGCTGTCACCAAGATTCCAGTATGTCATCTGGAATGACTACCATAAGCTATTCTGGGGCTACAAGAGCCTCTGTAAAGTGACTGTGGAGCTCAAGTTAGCAACATACAGGCTCCTTCAGATCCCAAAGGGCTTCGGTGAGCTTGTGCAATTAACCCTTACTGGCCTCGCCCCACCAGTGGTTGCTGAAATTTTAGTTCTGCCCCACCTGTCGCTCTATGGAGGTATCCCTAGCTGGAGGCCCCAAAATACCCTGGTGGAGTGCCAAGCCCAATGGTCCAGCCATGTCCCCTTCTCCTTGGTTAGTGACAATTCCTAACAGGGCGGAGGAGAAAAAGCAGCAAGGAGTGAGTCATCCCACTCTCTCCCTGCCTTGCTGACTCTTCTTTAAAGGTTCTGAGTTAAGAAAAACTCCAGCATCACAGGAAGGCTGGAGACTCTGAAAGGTTTGAGGCCTCAGATATAATCATGAATAATATTGGATTGATAAGGAAAGAGTATGAGGTTGAGAACCTTCCACCCCCACCATGGTGGTGGGCAACCTCCAGATCAGGCGGGAGCTCTGCAAGTCTGGGTCCCTAAGTGCAGATGAGGGAACAGAACAACTCACTTGCATGCAATGGACACGTCAGCATAATAATCCTTTGTAAACCCCATCCCCCACTTCAAGTCAGCCAATCATATAATGAATACTTGCAGACGTTTATGACACACAATTGCCTTTTCCTACAATATTTACTATTAATATATAACATAAGAAGTTCCACATAATAGTGCAATTTGTTTTTCAAATTGACAACAAACACATTCTCTGCCTCATGAACCCAACACGTTGCCTACTTGCCCACTGTTTTGGAATCAAAATCAATTTATGATACTCCTCCAAAGTTTTGGCAGATTTTAGGAAAGTCTTGAAAACCACTATTACTATTCATCTGTGGTCTTAGTTCCCATTAAAAGTTGGACCCTGGCCATACACGGTGGCTCATGCCTGTAATCCTAGTACTCTGGGAGGCCAAGGCAGAAGGATCGCTTAAGCTTAGGAGTTCAAGACCAGCCTGAGCAAGAGTGAGATCCTGTCTCTACTAAAAATAAAAAAAATCAGCCAGGCGTGGTGGCATGTGCCTGTAGTCCCAGCTATTCAGGAGGCTGAGGCAGGAGGATTGCTTGAGCCCAGGAGTTTGAGGTTGCAGTAAGCTATGATTGACACCACTGCACTCTAGCTAGCTCTGGCAACAGGGTGAGACCATGTCTCGAAAAAAAAAGTTGACTGTATGTCCCAGAAAGGGTGCAATTCTCTGATTCATTCCCATGAGACTAGTTTAGAGCAGGAAAAAACAAATACCTGGAGGGAAATGAATATACATCCAGCTCTTCAGTTTTTATATGCAGGTGGTTTTAAGCTCCTCAGGGCCTGATGTATTTGAGCCTTTAGCTCTGCTTGTTACCAAACATCTCTGAGCTCATCCAAACCTAAGCTTCCCCAGCTGGAGGCAGAGGGAGATCCGCAAGGGAAGGGCAGCCATAGCCCCATCTACAGATAGGACTGCACACTGAATTATGCAATCACAGGGCCAAAATGTGATACTTCCTACTTCCTGACATTTGAGGAAATACCCATGATTACTCTCCTAGCTAAGAATACTCAGAAAATGAAAGAAACTTTTATATTTCAAATAGATCTTTCAGTTTCCTAGCCTTGTGTATCTATTATAAAAAGGAACTATAAAACAGTAACTTTTAAGTTACCTTTGCACAGTTTAAAAAAGAATTTTCCTCCACATATCTCAATTCAGAGAAGCAACTGGTCACTTTAAATAAGGCAATGATCATATTAGCTGGGTAAGGTATATAATATCCCTTCACAATGAATTTTCTAAGGGAACTGCTGAAAAAATTAAGAGAAAGTTCCATCTTAAGTCTCAGCAATGTGCTTTGGGTACTTCTCTGTCACACACTGTTCAAAACATAAGATGACAACCATGGGCAAACCATTACAGGGACACTGGTGCCCTGGCAGACCCAGAGAACAGCTTATGGCCACCAATTTTACTACTTAGACCATGAAGCCCAGAGTTTTCACCTTTAAATCACTGAAAATTGAATTCTTTCCAACAAGAGTTCCTTTTAAGCAAACAGCAAGCTCCTTCACATTATTGCAAATTTCCCTTAGGATCAAAGACTCTCAGGGTTAGAAGTAGTAAGCTTCGTGGACATTTAATGCAACCACCTTTCATTTAAGTAAATACACACACATGGCACGAGACTGGGTCTCTTATAAACACACCATTACAAACAAGTTTCCCCAGCAGCGTAACATGCTTCAAGTGATCAACAGTCAGTTTGCTTCCTTACTTCATATTCCCTCTCCATATATCTGTCAAAAAATGCATACTGGGCCTTCATATGTTACAGCTAAAAGACAATTCAGAACTTTTTCTGTGTCTGTGTTGAACACAACTAAATTATGGTATCCTACAACCAAAGCTTTTACACCCAGGCAGATCTACCATTGTTGGGGGGTGGGGGAAGCAAAATCTATAAAAAGTTTTAACACTCTATAGCTTATAACTAAGCACGAACAAACAAACAAACAATAAAAACCAAGCATGGTATAAAGAGTTTTCAATGCTAAATCATCCTCGTGGGATGCCACATACCCATTTCTTTAAATTTCTGGTGCAGAATTCTTAAATAAGACCAATCTTTTCCACATCCTGGCTAGCAACTTTTGCAAGCGAGATAGTTTTCGCCCTTTCTCCTACAAGAGGGAGTTCAGAACTGAATGCGTCCTTTCACAATTCAGCTTGGCTCCTGCAGCTGTCCTTTCCTCTATGCCTGTTCTCAGACGCTTTTCTCTCCTTTTTTGCCTTTCTTCTCCCTCCCCAATAACGGGGTGATCCTGATTAAAGCACAAAATTAATTACAAATTTTTATAACTTTTTGATACAATCCTAAGACAGGAAAGAATTATTTTTTGCTGGTTTATCTTTTCATGATTCAAATATTTAACTTATAATTGGAATATTTATTTCAACTTTTTATGTGGATCTTTAAAAAATGTTAAGACCAATTTTACAAAAAAAAACAAATACTGTATGATTCCACTTACATGAGGTCCCTACAGTAGTCAAATTCACAGAGACAGAAAAGTAGAATGGTGGTTGCCAGAGATGGGGAGTTACTGTTTAGTGAGTACAGAGTTTCAGTTTGGGATGATGAAAAGAAAGTCTGGAGATAAATGATGGTGATGGTTACACAGTATGAATGTACTTAATGCCACTGAACTATATACTTAAAAATGGTTAAAATGTGCTGGGCATGGTGGCTCATGCCTGAAATCCCAGAACTTTGGGAGGCCAAGGCGGGAGGATTGCTTTAGGCCAGAGGTTTGAGACCAGTCCATGCCCCTGAGACCTTGTCTCTACAAAAAATTAAAAACAAAAATTAGCCAGGCGTGTTGGCACATGCCTGTAGTTCCGGCTACTTGAGAGGCTGAGGTGGGAGGATCACTTGAGTCTAGGAGTTCCAGACTGCAGTGAGCTATGATCGTGCCACTGCACTCCAGCTTGGGCGACAGAGCAAGACTCTGTCTCTTAAAAAAAAAAAAAAAAAGGCCGGGCGCAGTGGCTCACGCCTGTAATCCTAGCACTTGGGAGGCCGAGGCGGGCGGATTGTTTGAGCCCAGGAGTTCAAGACCAGCCTGAGCAAGAGTGAGACCCCATCTCTACTAAAAACAGAAAGAAATTATCTGGCCAACTAAAAATATATATAGAAAAATTAGCTGGGCATGGTGGCGCATGCCTGTAGTCCCAGCTACTCGGGAGGCTGAGGCAGTAGGATCGCTTAAGCCCAGGAGTTTGAGGTTGCTGTGAGCTAGGCTGATGCCACGGCACTCACTCTAGCCCAGGCAAAAAAAAAAAGAAAAGAAAGTTAAAATGGGGTAGGGAGGAGGGTGAGGAATAAAAACATTCCTAGCAGGCACACTAAAAGCCCTGACTTCAGCATTATTCAATTTATCCATGTAACAAAAACACTTGTACCCCCTTAATATTTTGAAATAAAAAAATAAAAATAAAAAAATAAAAACTGTAAGGCTAAAAAAATGGTTAAAATGGTAAATTTTATGTGTATTTTACCACAATAAAACAAGCAAAAAACATTTAAGACCATTTAAAAGTTGCTTCAAAAAAATCATGTATTTTGTTTTCTTTTAATAACAACAAAACCCACAATGACTTTAAGAGACACTAAATGAGTGAATAAATGTATATTAAACAAAATGAGTTCGGTTTCACCAGAGCCCAAGGTAAGTAGAAGTGCAAATTTCTACCTGTAAATACTGGTGCAGCACTACTACTCCCTGAACTGGGAAACCCACCAACCAGACGTGACTTTGTTAAATTCATTCGACTCATGCAATAGATAACTTGAAAGCCTAGGTGGCTATTTTTCATAATCAGAGGAAGTTCTTATTACTGGAGCCAAGCTCCCTTGAAGTTGCTACCTTTTCTGCCTTGACTGATTTTAAGTCTAGAGAGGAACAGGGCAGCATCGGTAGTAATCTTTTGAGTACTCTTCCCCAAAACTAAGCCAGTACCGATGGTGGGCCTTTTGCCTACAAAACAAACACCTGAAGGAAAAGAACTTTGTGCAATGTTGCTAAAGACAGATCAAGGACTAATAGAAAGATCACAGAATCTCTAGACAGAAAAGAATACATCCGAAGTTGCTTGTCCAAACTAGAACCCCCTTTGCTGTATCCCTGAAATACAGTCACTCTGCCTCCTCATAAACACAACTTCCCAGACAACCTAAGCCATTTCTAGACTAGCTTAGTTGTTAAAAAGTTCCTCTCATATTGAGTTACATTGTCTCCCTCTAGCAAGTACAGCTTTTACTATTAGTATATTTTGTTAATTTTAGTTTTTAAACATTTAGAAATAATTTCTTCCAAATATTTTGCAAATACTGTTCAAAAAATTCCCTGCTGAGTCTTCATCTGCCTAATGTTAACATCTTATAAAACCACAGTATAATTATCAGTACCTGTAGATTAATACTACATGTTATCAACTAATCTATTCAAAGTACTCAAATCTTGTCATAACGTCCATTTCCTCGAACAGGATCCAATGTAGGCTCCCACAGTACATTTAGTCATCATGTCTCTTTTTTTGAGAGACAGGGTCTCGCCCTGTCACCCAGGCTGCTGGCATGCAGTGGTGCATTCATAGCTCACTGTAACCTAGAACTCTTGGGCTCAAGTGATTTTCCTGCCTCAGCCTCCAAGTAGCTGGGACAAGTATGAGCCATCACATCTGGATAATTTTTTTAATTTTTTGTATACATAGGGCCTTGCTACGTTTCCCAGACTGGTCTCAAACTTCTGGCCTCAAGTGAACCTCCCTCCTGCCTCAGCCTCCCAAAGTGTTGGGATTACAGGCATGAGCTGCCGTGCCTGGCCCTTAGTCTCCTTTAAACTGGGATAGCTCCTTAGGTATTCATTTTTCATGATCTTGACATTTTTAAAAAGAATGTCCCTCAGTCTGGGTTTGTCTGATGTTTTCTCGTGATTAGATTCTAGAGATGCACTTTGGGAGCAGGAATACCACAAAAGTGATGTTGGCTCTTCTCAGTGTGTCCCATCAGGAGACACTGTCCTATAACATTACGGTGGGGAGGTGCCTCATTCCTGGGGAGGTGACTCATTCCTGGGGAAGCAAACTGCAATCATTTGGTTCACGTGGGGTCTGCCAGGTTTCCCCACTGTGAAGTTACTATTTCTCGCTTTGTAATTATTAAATAATAAATATCTTGTGGAGAAATACTTTGAGACCATGTAAATATTTGTTTCTCATTCAAACTTTTAGCCACTAGCTTCAACATCCACTGATGACTCTTGCTTGAGATAATTATTACTGTGATGGTTGCCAAATGGTGATTTTCTATTTCCATCCATCTTTCTTTTTTCCTTTCTTTCATTCCTTCCATTCATTCATTCATTCAGGTGAGGGTCTTGCTCTGCTGCCCAGGCTGGAGTCCAGTGGTGTAATCATAGCTCACTGTAACCTTGCACTCCTGGGCTCAAGGGATCCTCCTTCCTCAGCCTCCTGCTAGGACTACAGGCATGTGCCATCACCCGGCTAATCCTTCTATATTAATTGGAATTCTTTAAGACCTTTTTCTCAATTTATTTATTTATTCAGTCATTTTATATCAACATGGACTAATAGATATTTGTTTTATTCTATGGGTATAATCATCACTATCATTTAAATTCAAATCATCCCAGACTTGGCCATTGGGAGCCCCTTCAAGCTGGCTCCTGTGTCCTTTTGATATGTACCCCATAGTTTTCTGAGTATTTCACCACTAATTGTTCCAGGAACAATTCTCCTGCTCTGGAACAGCCATTTCTCCAAAGAGCCTTGGCTCCTTTTATTAGAAGAGATGATATTTAGAAACCAAGACCTGGGCAATAGGAATGCTCATTGCTGTGACGTGTCTGTCAATGTTTCGAGGCCTTATCTCACACACCTACACATGTATTTCTATATCTATCTGTGTATCTTATTAATAACCCTAGGTTATACCAATAACTCCAATTCCAATTCAACACCACAGAGTTCGTTTTAACCTCCCTCTTTCCTCTTTGTGATTTCTTTCTCTGAGAGTGAGAATGCTGGCTCTCCTTATCCACAGCATATTTACTTATTTGCTCAATCCTAGAATACATTAACTACTTTGTTTAGGAATGGCTAAGTCCTACCCCTAAACATTACTAAAATGTTTTGCTCTCTTTTTGGCTTTAGTCTTAAGGGGTTATAGTCTAAACACTGTTTCCCAAAATAATTTGGGCTCCCCACCCTATGTTGTTTTGTTATTTATTTGTAATATTCATTTTTCACAACTTGTATTCAATCTCACATGCTAGTCATCTAGTAAGTTATTTTTCAAGTATGTAGTTAGTACTATACCAAAAGGTATACCTACAGAAGCATCACTTCCTCCCATCCCTTTTATTCCATTCCCACTTCCCCATTCTGTCCACCTGCTCCCACTCACTGGGTATAGGTAATCAAACTCATTAGTTTCTGCTTTATCCTTCTCATGTATACATGTGTGTAGGGTTTTTTTGTTTTTTAACGAATGAGCAGATACTGTATCTGTGCTTATTTCCCCTTCTTTCTTGTATGAAAGGGAGGATACTATAAATATTCATTTGCATCTTTCATTATATCCTGGTTTTCAGAAAAGAGTCAACGTATCAGGCCTGACTGCTATCCTTAGAAAGGTCTACATGCAAAGTTGGCCTTTGCTAGCATCTATGAACTGGATTTTGGGAGATTCCACCATTTCCTAAATGGTAAGAGTGGCTCACTGCAGCTACACAATAATATGGTTTATGCTAAACGCCTGCCTTCCTTCTGGGAGCCTGGCATTTTGGTATGTGCTAGGCAGAGATGCCCACGTGAACAGACCCCAGTAAAACTCTGGGTACCAAGTCCCTAACAAGCTTCCATGGCAGACAAAATTCATACGTGTTGTCACAATTTGTTCCCGGATGAGGTTAAAGTGTGACTTCACTAGGAAAGGACTCTTGGAAGCTTGCACCCCATTTCCACTGGACTTTGTTCTATGCCCCCTTTCCCTTTGCTGATTTTCTCTGTATCCTTTCACTGTCAAAAATCTTAGCTGTGAGAACAACTAAATGCTGAGTCCTATGAGTTCTAGTGAATCACAAAACCTAGAGGTGGTCTTGGGGACCCCTGATATACCTGGAAATCACTCCATGTTGGCACATGATGAAGATCCTCCTCATTCTTTATTATAGCTGCACGGAACTCCATGTATGATATATCTTGTACCATAGTTTAGTCAACTTCACTCCTATATATGGACATGTAGGGTATTTCCAATATTTTGCAATTTTAAACTGCTACAAAGAACAACCTCGTCTTAGTCCGCTTAGTGTTGCTATAAACAAATAGCTGAGGCTGGGTAATTTATAAAAAAAAGAGGTTTATTAGGCTCACAGTTCCACAGGTTGTACAAGAGGCATGGCGCTGGCATCTGCTGGGCTTCTGGTGAGGATCTCAGGCTGCTTCCACTCGTGGTGGAAGGTGAAGGGGAGCCCACTGTGCAGAAATCACGTGGTAAGAGAGGAAGCAGGAGAAAGGGAAGCGGTGCCAGGCTCTTTTTAACAACCAGCTCTTGCGGGAACTAAGAGTGAGAACTCACTCATTACTGTGAGGATGGCACTAAGCCTTTCACGAGGGATCTGCCCCCATGACCAAAACATCTCCCATTAGGCCCTACCTCTAACATTGAGGATCAAATTTCAACATGAGGTTTGGGGGGACAAACTATAGCAAACCTTGTGCACAAATATTTTCATGCTATTGGAAGTGTATTTTCAGGGTAGATTCCTAGAAATGAGTGTGTTGGATCAACAGGTCAGAGCGTCTGTGTTATAGTTTTGTTAAATGTTGCCACATTCCTCTTCAGAAAGGTTGTATCAGTCTGCATTCCCACCAGCCATGTATAAGAATGTTTCCTCACAGCCTTGCTAACAAGATGTGTTGCTACACTTTTCGCTTTCACCAATCTGACAGGTAAAAAGTGGTATCTCAGGTTGTTTAAACTTTGCATTTCTCTAATTATGAGTGAGGCTGACCACCTCTTCATATCCGAGTATGTCTGGGTTTGCAAACCCTCTAAAATGGCATGCAAATGGTATGTCTGCTTTTCTGAGAGGTCTGCAGTGTTCAGATTTCCATCCGGGTCCTGTGACCTGAGAGTGATTAGGAGCTACTACTGCTCTGTATCTTCTACTGACCCTAACTGCGCCTTACAGGACCACTTCTGGAAAGCCCCCCAAATTCTTGAAGGCTTCTCTTACTTCTCTTCACTGTTCTTTTTCAAAAGTCAGACACCCAGAGGCCCAGCCTTCAATTGCGTATTTTCAAGTTGTGTTATTAGTGTGAATTCTTATCCATAATGCATTCCTGGCTTTCTATACATCTCTTACATATGCCACCAAAAGGAGAGTACAATACCCTAGCTGTAGCCTAACCAGCACAAAACAGAGCATAACCACCACCTCCCAGTCCAGATAACACATTTCTGTTAATGATGTTAAGAGTAAATTGGCTGTTCTTGGCAGCCATACCACAAAGTAGATTCTAACTGGCCTGCTAAAACCTGCAGGGTCTCTTGTTTCCCCATTAACTACTTGTGCTTTTTTTCACTTGTGGAGTTTACTTTTTGGAACCAAGTACAAAATGTTACATTTATATCTATCAAATTTAATTTTGCTTTACACAATTAAAAATAGGATTTATCTCTGGTGGTGTTGGGCGGGAAAAGGGGGATGATTTAAAAAAAGAACAGGGAGATAGTAATCTATTAATAGTTCTTAGGTTAGGTAGTATGTATATATATGCATTGTATGTTGTGTTACTATACTTCATAATTTTTGCATATTACACATGCTTTTATTTTATATCAAATTGTACATGAAGAAACTTTTCTTGTTCAACTGAGTCCATCATATCAACAAGTAACATGTAAGAAATTTTTGGATCCTGAATCTTTTACCTCACTTACTTAACTGTATTTTTTAAAGGTAGGGCATCACAGCATAAACTATAATGTCAAATTCAACTGTTATTTAATGCTTCATTCATTCCTAATTATAGTCGATATATGAAGCCTACTAATAACTAACTGTCCTTTAGTCTGTGTAAAGAAATCACATATTTATCAGGAGAGGAATGGACCCTCGCACAGGAAGTCCAGAGAACATAAATTTATTAATGGGTCTAGAGCAGGAGCTGGTAAACTATAGCCCTCAGGCCACCAGCTGGTGCTCCCCCGCCGGGAGATGGGGTCTATGTCACCCAGGCTGAAGTGCAGTGGCCATCCATGGCAGTAATTATAGATCACCATGGGCTGGAGCAATTCTCCCCCACTTCAGTCTCCTGAGTAGCCGGAACCAGTGCAACTGGCTAATTGTTTTTTTTTTTAATTTTTAAAAACTTATTTTTTTAGAGACAGGGTCTCGCTCTGTTTCCGTCACCCAGGCTGGAGTGCAGTGGCATGATCACAGCTCACTGCAGCCTCAAACTCCTGGGCTCAAGCAATCCTCTTGCCTCAGCCTCCCAAGTAGCTGAGACGACAGGTGCATGCTACCACATCTGGCTAATTTTTTAAAAGCTTTTTTGTAGAGGCAGGGTCTCACTATGTTGATCACGCTGGTCTTGAACTCCTGGCCTCAAGCGATCCTCCTGCCTTGGCCTCCCAAAGTGCTGGAATTACAGGTGTGAGCCACTGTGCCTGGTCCTTTTCAAAATTTTTGTTTTAGATATGGGATCTCACTATGTTGCCCAGGCTAGTCTGTGCTTATAAAGTGTTACTAGAATACATTCACATTTATATGTTGTCTCTGTCTACTTTTACGCTACAACAGCAGAGTTGAGTAGTTCCAACAGAGACCATATGGCCTGCAAAGTCCAAATTATTTACTATATGGCCCTTTACAGAAAAAGTTTGCTGACCTCTGGTCTAGGGCACTATCTGGGAGAGAATAAGTTTTCTAGTCTACTTGGCAGGTATATTCCTTTATCACAGCTCACTAACCACTAGTCTCCCCTAACTAACCCCTATTACTCTAATTTCAACATCATAGAAGAAATTTGATTTCCTATGTAGGCTTGCCTACAAGGAGAAGACATACTGACTAGCCAATGTGACCATTCCTACCGAGGATAATTCCATTTTTCAGTGTGTATTAATTAAAGAACTGGCTTTCTGATTCATACTTCAGTCTCTCATGAAGTGGGTTAGCATGGGACAGTCCTTTGGAGACCATCAGCTCTGATATACTAAAAAATAAAAGTTACGTTTCTGTTCCTGCAAAGTTAAGGACCAGCTCCTGAAACATGGAGATCCCTGTAAGGTATCCACCCAGTGGAGCCCCACTTGGGTCAAAAGCCTCCCTTCAGAGATTTCTGTGATACCTCACTCTGCCCTACCCAAACTTAAGGATTGAGTACACATCATTTCTTAACATCAGATGCAGAAATACCACATGATTTTCACACAGAGACTCAACATTCCGTATACAGCAGCTGCTTCAATGACTTTTTTTTTTTTTTACTAGATGAGCACTTCCTTTCTTCAAGTGTCTAATATGACACAAATGTTTTAAAAGATCATCAAAAGAAAGTTAACATCAAAATCAACATTTTGGATGTGTTTCAAGAATAAATCATAAGCTCCCTGTCAGCATCTGTATTTTATCATGAGATGTGTTACTCTGAAAAGCTGTCATTCACACTCAACTCATCTGAATCAAGATTTCTTACCTGACTTGGGCTGATCTTTTCTTCAGCAGCTGTGGAATGTTGGCAAGGGTCTTCCTTTGCTCCCTCACAGGGGTCTCTCATAATTTCCACCTGGTCCCCTTGATCTCTGAAGACCTTTAGCTCCATGCTCTTGGTTTTCTCTTCCCTATCCAAGATCCCAGAAGCCACAGAACCTCCTGCTGTGGAGTCCACTAGCCCACACCGCCCAGGCTCACCCCCATGATCCAAGGTCTCCCAGGTTTCTTCACCACAACTTTCCGCATGAGTCCTCTGCAGCTCCAAGGGCAATGCCCTACTCTGACTTACAAGAGAGCATGAGGCTCCAGGTTTTACATCTGGAATCACACTTGGCTCAGAGTCAGCATGAAGCTCTTTGGAGACACTTACTGGGAGTTCAGAGTATATTTCCTGTACCACAGCAGACATGGAGGAATCAAGTGGAACTGGCTGAGTCTCTACTCCGGATGACAGCATTAGGGCAGATGTAGATTATGGAGTCAAGTCTTTTACATCAAACGGTTCCCCCTGACACAAATCAAAGGAAGGGATAAAAGTTTAAAACCTTGACAGGGTAGAAGAAAACTGTCTCAGTTCAAACTAGCTAAAATGAAGAAAATAAATTCTACTTCAAATGCCAGCATTATCTGGCACCAAAAAGTTCTCAATAAACTGAACTAGTGGATAAATAAATACCTTTACCTTTAATAGACATCTGTCTAATTTCAACTCAAATATTGCCTTATGAATTTAAATCTGAATGGCCAGCAAATGTAGATGAGAATGAGACATGCCTAAGCATCCAAGGGTAGACCCGATGTAATTTAGAAAACAAAGATGGTTTTCTACTTATTTTCAGGACATGAACCCTAGTCATTTTGTTCTCTGCTGTATTCCCACCGCCTAGTGGGTACTCAGTAAAATATTTGTTGAATGAATACATACTGAGGGACTCTAGAGAATTTGAAACACTGACTTATGGGACTTTGAAGAATATGACACATTGATTTTCCTCTTTGCATGAGGATATGGAGAAAATGGAATTCCATTCCTTTACTGCTTACTAAATACTATTCCTGAGCTATTCCTGAGCTATTCCTACCCAGACGATCACAAGACACTACTGAACCAGCTCTTTAGCAGAATTCTTCCTGATTTTGATCCTCCATCTAAAGATTTTCCAAGTGCTTTCATAGTCACCACACATTTGATTCTCACAACAATCCTGTGAGCTAAGTAGAGCAGCTATCAGCTACCCATTATAGATCCTAACACCATACCTGAAGAGTTTAAAAGTGAGGGAACTGCCTAAAACATTACAGGTTTGTTGATGGAGATGGGCTCCTTGGGTCCCTGTGACCTGTGCCCAGGAGCTTTCTTTCCTCTGCCCACCACTGAGGTATGAGTGTTCTTAAAAGTTAATCCTTGATTCAGGAACATGGCCAAGAAAAAAAAACTATAAAAAAAAAACAAACAAAAACCAACAACAACAATAACAACAAAAATCCTTGACTCCTCCCTTTTTAGGCTTCATTTTTGTAATGACCTCACCTTGTCCTGCAGTCTCTCTGCTATGAGGATGACTTAAAACTGTCCCTTTAAGCACAGAGTTACTACATGACCCAGCAATTTGACTTGTTGGTAATATATTCGAAAAACCTACGTCCACACAAAAGATTGTACACAAACGTCCTAGGCAACACTACTCACAATAGCCAATAAGTGTAAACAATTCAAACAAAAACAAAATGTCGTATAGCCACACAATGGGGTATTATTCAGCCATAAACAGGAATGAAGTACTAGTACATGTCACAACTTGGACAAACCCTGAAAACATTATGTCAAGTTAAAGAAGCCAGTCACAGAAGACCACATATTATAACATATGATAGTGTAATATAAAATCTAATTTATATGAAATGGCAAGAATCCAGGCAAATCCATAGAGACAGAAAGTAGATTAGTAGTTGCTTAGAGTTGGGAGTGTTGGAGAAACAGGGAGTGGTAGCTACTCCAGTTTCTTTCTGGCGTAATGTTCTAAAGTTGATCATGGCAATGGCTGTGCAACTCTGTGACTATACTAAAAACCACTGACTTATACAATTGAAGTTGGTCAATTATATGGCATATGAATTAAATCTTAGTACAGCTGATTGAAAAAAAAAAAGAAACCTGTCCCTGGTTCCATTCCTTCTCTCAATTGCTCATGTATATTTCACTCAAGATTGGCACCCCTAAAACGTAACATGTCTGAAACACAACCCATTCAGTGAATAATTGAGTTTTTCTACATACAAACAACTTTGAGAAAAAAGGATGAATAAGATGGCCTCAGTAAACTTACATGCTTATTCTTGTTGCCTCTCTTAATAAAGGCACCGTCATTATCCTAGAACTCAGACTTGAAACTCCAGAAATAATCATATCTGACTTTCCAATCACCATTCAACTAGCACGTGTAGCCTGTGGACTCAACCCCTGCAGTGTTTCTAATAAATCCTACTCTTTTCCATCCCCACAGTTCTACTCGAAGATTTTCTTCCAAATGCTGTTTCACACAGGGTCATACACAAATACAAGTTTACCAGATAGATCTTTAACATAAAGAGTCAAAATTGATAATCACATAAAATGGTTCATCTCTTTGATATTCTTGTTTGGCAGAATTCTAAGAAATTCAACTTGTAAAACAACTAGGCACATTGGCTGTGGAAACAGAACTCCCTCCTTTTTCTCCTAATCTAATTCTGGGTTCTTTCGGAGCAGAACCTGCAGCTGAGTTACGAAGAACAGCTGGAACTCTCAGAGATGATGTGATATTTAGACGCAAGCCTAGAGCAGCAGGTTAAACTTATTCTCACTCACTAGCTCACATCACCATCTATCAAAATACTGGTAATGCCACAAGACTGCAGCAACAGAACACAATTTTAATAAGACATTCAAGTTCTTTAAAACTAAATTTCTGAATGCAATGGAACAATCAAAAATAAAGACGTAGAAAGCTACCTGAGATATTTCATTGAACTAAATAAACATCATGACTCTTATTTTGGTAAAACAGATACGCATGTAGGAAAAATGTCTGAAAGAATATAAACCAAATATTACCAGTGTTACCTTGCATGATGGGATCACCAATGACTTATCCGTATGTTGCGCTTTTTAAAAAACAGTATCTATTACTTATGTTAAAAATTTTTCTAACCATTATTTCCCAAGATCCAAATGCATAGCAATAAAAAAAGTATGTGCATTATTTCTTCCTTTTATCAGTATTTTTCCAACTATGGGCTCTCTACCTCAACCAAAGTTTTTACATTAAAGTGTTAAATAAACTTGAAGTAAAAGGAAAGAGTAACACATGCTTATAAAATGTAGAAAGAGATTTATAGCTTAATCCTTACTAATGACTTATAATCAACCTACTGGGTGAAGACACCAGATAATTATTTAGTTTGAGGTGTAAGCAAAAAATAAACCATAGATTTTATGAACAACTCTTCCTAGCTGCTACTGGCTTGTTATTACCATAACACAAATAAGTACTGTATTAGATTCTTCAGGGAATAGATTTACTCCAACAACAAAAAAAGACTAATATTTATAGAGAGTATGCAATAAAATTATTCCAACCAAAGAAGAAATTCTCTTTTTTGAGAACAATTATCTCGTGATCTTTCTGTTTCAAATGCAGAAGTACTGTCGTGAGCAGTCTTAGCTGCTGGTCTCCAAGTCAGGAAGCCAGGGTCCCTATCCTGTGGCACAGCTACTAGATGCAAGGCCTAGAGTGTGTTAAGTGAAAGTTATGTGAACTTTCTTGGAATTGTTTTTCACATGTTAATCAAAATAAGCTTAAAGGGTCCAGCCACCCATAAAAACCCCAAGATTTTAAAGGATAACTTTTCTATTTCTCTTTGTTTCAGCAAAGCACACCTACAGACACCAACAATGGTGGTACAGAGCTCAGACTAATTCCCTCTGCAAGTACTCAAGGGCATTTGAGGTAATTTAAGACACTTTACACAGAAAAAGATGGAAAGCTTTTCTTTAGTGTGCCTGCAAGTAATTTGGCAGTGTTAATTTCTATCCCACCTAAAAACAAAAACAGGAAAAAAAAACCCAAAAACCCACCAGTGAAGGATTAACACTGCAGCTCTCAATTTCATTAGAACACATTTTATAATACTAAAAACCTGGCAAAGTGGCAACTTTTACTTTAGTCATTCAAACATTCCCCAAAACAAAAGTTCTGGAGGTACAAAATTTACACCAATAAGCAAAAAATAAGAAAAAAAAAAAAAAACCAAACAAAGAAAACAGCAGAACAGAAAACCATGTGCCCCAATAATCCCGAGTCTGAAGTTCTCCCCTCCCTTTAATTTCAATGCAAAGGGGCTGTTCACACAGGGCGCTGCCATGCTTGTGTCAAGGAACAATATTCACAATAATGATCAGGCCCTCAGAAGTTCAAAACACTCCTTTCACCTTGAGAAAGGGGCTTTCTTTTCCAAAGATTCAGACATTGTAGCCAATCCCTCCAAGAGAGAATGTGGAGAAGGGGGCCTCTTCTTGAGGAAGAGAAAGAAATCTTTTAACAAGGTCTCAAGACAAACCGAAAGTGAGGCAGGGGAAGTGCATATACTAAACAGGGCTCAGCTCTTCAACACGGAGTGTGCAGGAAATCTCAAAAGCATCAAGGATTGTTTCCCTTTTCCTCCCTTTATTAGCATGAAGAAAAAGGATCCCTCTGTCTCCATGTAAGGAGTGAAACAGTAAAAATGCTCCTGATTTCCACTGACAAAGGCTCCCTGCATAAAAGATTTTCATCTCTTTTTCAAATGAACAGGAGAAAAGAAACCATCTGCGCCACTCTAGATATACAGGGAGAAAGAGATCTCTCTTCATAGGTATAGAGTCTTATTTTTATTGGGAAAGCAAGAGAAAGGAAGAAGTTAGAATTGCCCTCTTGGGGGATGGGGAGATGTGCAGATAGCAGGAAGCTTTTTTGTCACTAGAGCGAGTCGGGGGAGTGGGAGAGGACATCTCTTAACCAGTCAGGAAGAAGTGATAGCTTCTATGGACAAAGGAAAGGCTGGCTTCTGGCATTAGCTCTCCCTCCCTCTTAAGAGTATAGACCTGTTTCCAAAAGCTAAGCCTTTTTTCCTGATTATTTTCAGTGAGGCCATCTTTGTTAATTTGGGAAGTATAGTGTGGTAAGATCTAAGGGGAGTGGAAATGTCTCTTTCTACACCTGGGGTGGGGTCCTTCCTCTCCTGTGGGAAAGGATGGGTTGAACACTAGTCATGAGCATGGGAGAGGCACACAGAAAAATCTACTTCTCTGTGCAAGATACTAGTTTTCTTTTTTAACAAATTAAGTAACAGTAATAGCAAGAACTTACCAAAAGCTTACTATATACTAAGCATTTACACAAACGCTCCCTTAGCCCTTATGACAATTCTAAGAAAAGTGCCCAAATTAGAGATGAACTGAGACTGAGACAAGTTAAGCAATTAGTCAAGGTCACAAAGATGTTAAGTGAGAGACACAAGCTTGCAACTATCACACTCCAAAAGCCATGCGCGTAATTGTGCAAGGGAAAGGAGCTCGTTGCACACCAGGAGACTTAAAGGGAAGAAACGCAGCGAGGCTCCCTCTGTGGACATGATGGGGGGAGGGGGAGAAAGGCTGACTTCTAATATCATAAAGTAGAATCAGGGTCTTCCTCTTTACATCTTGGGGTAAAGGTGAAAAATAAAGAAGGGGAGTCCCTCTCCTACAGGCAAGAAAGATTCCCTATGTCACTTTTAGGCAAGTTGAGAGGCACTCTTCACCTGGGGGGCGCTGACCAAAGTATGGAGAAAGGTCTCCTTTAGGGGTTATCTCTTATCCCTCCTTTGAGTAAGTTCAGAATCCCTCCCTAGCACTCTGGGAGAGGGTCTCCTGCTGACAAACTGACGGGAGCAGAGCAAGCGCGTACGCCCACGACAAGGGGCGTCGTCCTCCTCTAGGAGAGAAGTTGGGGGGCTCCCTGTCTTATCGAGGTTGAAAAGGAGTGCATTTTCTCGTCGGAGCCATGACTCGGAGGAGCCGTTTTTCTCTAGCGACGAGGGGCCTGGTCTCCTCCCTCTCCCTGCGTCTTGCTGGCTCCCGCAGCGCAGCCTCCGTTCCTTTTGGCGCCCGGGGAGGGCTGGGGGCCCGGGCTTCCCTTTAGCCAGTACCGCCCGGCGGAGGGTTCCCTCAGGGTGGACTGGAGCGGGACGGCTACGCCCGAGGCCTTCCCGCCCCCGGCCTCTTACCCTGAGGCCTGCTCCGCGGCCCGCGCTTGCCCCGCCAGCTCTGCCTCTGCAGCCGCAGCCCCGTCGCCGCCAAGTCCACCTGAGCCTACAGAGCTGAGAGCCCAGGGGCGCTCCGGCCGCCGCCGCCTCTTCGTCTCTATGGTCCCCCTGCACTTCCTCATCCGGGGCCCGAGCCAGCCATGCGGACTTTCCCAAGTCCCGCCCCCGCACGGCGCGCGCGCACTCTAAGGGGAGGCTCTTCCCGGGTTGGACCTCCCGCCCTCTGCTAGCCCCAGCGGCCCTCAACCCCGCCCCTGCGGCTCGGACTCTTAAAGGGAAACACACCTTTCAGCTCTGCTTCTGGGAGCCCCAGGGCACACTGCCAGTGTCCACTGCTACCACCCTGGGCCAGGCCACCATTTATCGATCCTGGACAGCTGCACCTCTAGGGCCGCCCCCCCTCCCTCCGCTTCTATCCTGGCAGCCTGAGAGATCTTTTTATAACTGGAATCAGTGTTTTGGGTCAAGCCACTCCCCTGCTTCTTCTAATCACACTGACCACTATTTCTAAATAGCACCCTGCCTCCAGTCGGTTACAGCACCTTGTTTTAATTTCTTCATAGCTTTAACACTAGCTGAAATTATCGTGTTTCATTTTTATCTCTTTATTGACTCGTTTATCATCTGTCCTCTTCCACTTTGTTTTGTTCATCGCTCTGTGCTCAGCACCTAAAACAGTGTCTGGCACAAAAGTAGTTGCTCAACAGATGTGTTTGTAGGAAGGAAAAAATGTTTACCCAGGAGGGAAATGAAAGGGTCCAGAGAACGAAATCGACTTGCCCCAAATTACACAGCTTTGGGTTAAAAATAGAAATCTGTTGCTTCTTGGAGCTTATTCACTTGGCAGACTACAGAGCTAAAAGTTTGGAGGTTTGGGGGGAGATTTTAATTCTCTTTCCTCTGATCAAGATATCTTTGAACCAGTGAACATGCATTTTGGCTGAGATAGTGGTTTCCCCAACTTTAGTTAGAGCTGGAGATACACAAACCCAAATGTTCTAATCCTATTGTCTACAGCCTGTATGAGTCCATACATATGTATAGTTCACGTATAGGCTACTGTTTTTCTAATATACACAGATACTGCTTGGATAAATTAACTAGAAATTTACTTTAGAACATTTCTAAAGTTACAGTATCTACATCTTCAAGTACTTTCCCAGGCAACCATATGCCTATAGATGAAGGTCTGAGAAGCCCAGTATTACTGTTTTCTTTTGCCCCAGGTTCCAATGTGGCTCTGCACAACACCATTATTGATCTTGTCTTTATTTAAAAATGTGATAGTTTGTTCATCATAAATGCTTTTAAAAATTATTATTTGTAGAGACAGGGTCTTGCTATGTTGCCCTGGCTGGTCTCAAACTCCTGGCCTCAAGTAATCCTCCTGTCTCAGCCTCCCAAAGTGTTGGGATTACAGGCGTGAGCCACCATACCCCACCAGATTTTTTATATTAATTTTGATTTAAAAAATATATTCCAATATAATTTATCTTGCTTATTGAGGTTTTTTGGCATCTCCTTACCATTTTGTACGCTAAGGCCAGTATCTCTTAGGCTCACTGCCTCATCCCGGTCTCAACCCTGCTTCTCTTTATAGGAAGCACCACACATAACAACATCCAAAAGAAGCATCGTATATGTCATTTAATGCCCTAAAAGTCTGAGGAGAGCCAATTTCCCCATGAGTTTTATGCTTTTGGTTAATTATATTTATGTACATTATGCACATTTATGTAGCACTTTTAGTTTTTTAATTTCAAAGACCTAATGTAATATATCCCTCACCTTGTTTGGCCCTCAAACACCTTGTGAAGGAGGAAGGACATGTACTTTTCATTTCTATTCGATAGGGGAGAAATTTGGGAACAGAAAAGTATCTTGTGCGAGGCCATGCAGCTAAAAACAGGCAATGGGCAGGTGGTTGTAGCACAGCAGTTTTAGATGGAAGACTATTGGATCCCCAATCTGAGCACTGTCAGCTCTGGCCTTCCTAACTTTAACCAGCTTTAAAAGAAAAAACAAACAAACAAAAATTTTCAAAGCTTCGAAGGTTTGTTTTTTTTTTTTTAATGAGAGTTGCTAAATTAACAAGTGAAATACTTGCATTTCTAAGATAAGATACCAATTATAGACGGCTCTCAGGAGAAGGAATCAGATTCCCCCTAGCGCCCAGAAGCTCCCTCTGGAATGGAAGGACTTCCCACCAATCACAGCTGATAAAGACAGAAACCCGCAGGGGATCTGGGTGTGTGTCTTCTGAAGTGGCAACATAAAAGTTTCTTTTACATGTAACATTTTATCCTGGAAAAATTCTGTAACTGTTGCAATCCACTTGATTATATACTACAAACAGCAGGGGAGTGGCTTGACCCTAAACACTAATTCCGGTTATAAAAAGACCTCTCCCACTGCCAGAGTGGAAGCAGGGAGGCCCCTAGAGGCGCAGCCATCCAAGATCGAAAACCACTGGCCTAGACCAGGGTGTGGTAGCAGTGGCAGCAGGTGGAGCTGGCAACTTGTCTGGGGCCTTTGGGCGGCATCTGGCACAGCCCACCCAGCTCTAGTTTTCTCCTGAGGAGATAAAGATATCTGGACAGATAGGAGGTTAGCCTGAGCCCCGGGTGTGACATGGGGATACTGGTTAGAGTGGGTCAGGATCGTCCTCGTTTCCTTGTGACGAGCTACGTTTCCTCGGGCTGTTTCCGCGTTTGTGAAACAAAATCTACCTACCACCCGTATCTACCACCTACCAGGACTGCACCGATTACATAACGATGTCTGTGAAGCCATGGTAGCTATTGTTATTAATAACCCGAGGGGTGCAGATCATCTTTTGCAGTTTGGAAGGGTTTGAAAAGACCCCAAAGTGGACACGTCCCAGCTGGGGCCATGACACTAACGCTCCTGTCCTCAGCCCTTTGCATTTCACAGAAGTTCTCCCAGAAACCCTCTTTAGCGCCTCTCAGCAGCCCTGTGAGGCCAAGTGAGTGTCATTAACCTTGTTTATACACAAAAAACGGAGCTCAGCGGCATGTTTTGGGTTGTCTGAGAGCGAATGGATTTCCTCCGCGAAGCCGGCGGCCAAGTAGGCCCGCCAGCGGGAAACGCCTGGAAGTGGCCTAAGCAGGAGGCCTCTCCCGACGCCCCGCCCCCGGCGCGAGCCCCGGATGAGGAAGTGGCGTGGCCACCGAGACGGCGGAGGCCCAGCGAGAGAGGCCCGGGGCGCGGGGGCGGGAAGGGGGCGGGGCCCCGGGGCGGAGCCACCCGAGCGGCGCGGGTTCTCAGGTGAGCGCTCCGTGGCCCCGGCGGGCCTGCCGGCGCCCCAAGCTCACGGGCGGAAGCTGCGCGGGCCGTGGAGACTCAGGCCGGGTGTCCAGAGGAGGCGCGAGGGACCTGGAGAGGGTCCGGCCCCGGGGCCCCTCCGGTCTCAGGCGGGAAGGGGCTCTGGAACTGCGGGTGAGTGGAGCTTGTCCGCCCCGGACTGGCGCTTTGAGGGGCTTGAGGTAGGGGGACTGTGGCTGAGGTTCGAGTCCCGGCTGAGCCTCGAACCTGCTGTGTGACCTTGGACAAGTCTCTCTCCCTCTCTGAGACTCAGCGGCTTCCGCTGTGAAATGGAGGCGGGAAGACCCGCCGAGAGTTGGTACAGATGGAGGTTCGGGGAAGGACCAATATCTTCCTCCTCTTTGTAGTCGCCTTGCCCAGGACATTGGCGGCGAAACGCGAACGGTAGGAGTGTCTCTGAGTGACCTTGTGCAAGTCCCTTGCTCTGGCTGTCACTTCCCTCATCTACAAAATGAGTGGGCTAACCTCTTTTACGATCTCTTTAATATTTGAGTGTGATTGATGTAGGTGGAGACAAGATAATGAAGGGCCATTCCCTGCAAATGAATTGCAGAGACAGAAAATCTGTTCTGAGGTTTGACTAGACCCTAGCCCAAATACCTCTTAGTTCCCTGATTCCGTGGTTCTATTTGTTCTCCATCCTTCCTTGTAATTGGAGGAGTGACTTCATCCAAGAGTCCCTTGGCACCACATGTCAGCTGAGCAACACCAGTATCTTCACTGGCCTAAAATCAAAGTACAATTGCAAGGAAAAGTCTGACATTCAACCTTGTTGTTTGTTTCAGTGGTAGGGAGGCAAGATGACTTCTCTGCCCCAAGCTTGGAACAGCTGAAGTGAAACAACTGTGCAAGATGAGAACAACAAAGGTCTACAAACTGGTCATCCACAAGAAGGGCTTTGGGGGCAGTGGTCAGTATTGATTGATCTTTGGGGGTTGTGTAAGTTGGCTGAGGTTCTGGTGTGTCTGGTGTGTCCCAGTGCCTTGAAAATTACACCCCAACTCGTGACAATGGAGGCTAGACAGGCAACTTAACAGCAACTATAATATACAGCAACAAGGAGGGCGGTCAGACCTTCTAAAACATTTGCATTCAGACTTTTAAGGAACATTGTGAATGTTGCAGGTTTACTACCCTTTGTTTAATTGTGTTGTTTATTATAAGTTTACTATGTATGTTTCATAAAATTCCAGCCTGCACTGGTTTGGCAGATAAGAGAAACTAAAATGGTATTTGTTTTGGATTCAGTGAGAGAGAAGTAGTTTAGATGTCCAGAGAACAGGTATGATCAAAGCATGAACCTTTGCCTGGGTCCTAGACATGGGAAGAAGGGACAGGATACAGCATGTTATGCTGCACTAGACCAGAATCTCAGTACCAGCTCTGCCTCTAACTTCCCCTGTGTCCTCCGGCAAGCCCCTAGTTTACCTTATTTGCAAGTTTGAGGGCTTTAGAATAGTTTCTCTTTGCCTCTTGAGTCCATAAATCTGCAGAATAAGAGGCCACTTAGCAGCATGATTTTTTTTTCTTTTGTAAAGGAATACTTTTACCTTCTGTGTTAACAACTTCATTTACTTCAGAAATTGTAATTAATACAATGAGTCTTTTTTTTAAATTTGTATTTTAGGATGCATTTACTTCTATGCTATGTATGCATAAGCCTCCAGAGGACAAGGACTACCAAAAAGGGAAAACAATATTTTCTTTTCTTTTCTTTTCTTTTTTTTTTTTTTGAGACAGAGTCTCACTGTGTTGCCCGGGCTAGAGTGCCGTGGCATCAGCCTAGCTCACAGCAACCTCAAACTCCTGGGCTCAAGCGATCCTCCTGCCTCAGCCTCCCGAGTAGCTGGGATTACAGGCATGCGCCACCATGCCTGGCTAATTTTTTCTATATATATATATTTAGTTGTCCAGCTAACGTCTTTATATTTTTAGTAGAGATGGGGTCTTGCTCTTGCTCAGGCTGGTCTCGAACTCCTGAGCTCAAATTATCCACCCACCTCGGCCTTCCAGAGTGCTAGGATTACAGGTGTGAGCCACCGTGCCTGGCCAAAAACAGTATTTTCTATATAATAGGGTGTTGTGAGGTTTAAGTACGATGATCTTTGTAAAGCATTTAGCAGAGTAACAGGCTCTGCTCAATAAATGCAGCCATTGTAATTACTAGGACAAGGATATGCCAGGTATTGCTATACTTAAAATACAATTTCTGCTAAAACAGTCTATTGTTAACACTATACTTTGTGTGCTATCGATGTTGCCTAAATATTAATATTTGTGGAGTATAGCTGAATAGGCAACAGAAGTAACTTTTGGCAGAGGGAAGAATCCAAGGATACATTATATACAGTGTATACAATGTATACAAGTCTATGTTTTCTGCTATAAGACAAAGGTAGCTAGGTGCTGTTTCCAGTTTTCTGCAGGACCATTAATAAAAATACAACCAACAAATATTTATTAGGTGTATACCTGTGCTAAACATAAAGTTTATGAATGTGACAAGGTCCCTTGTCCCTAAGGAGCTTTCAACTTGATGAGACAGACATGCAAAAAGGAAATGATAAAACCAAGCAGAGGGAAATATGTGCTCAGGGGGCTTAATTCAGACTATGGATGTTAGGGGGAGGCTTCACAGAGGATTTAGCATAAAACTGTCAATGGAAACATACCAAATAAAATTTGGGAGTAACCCAGTGCTTCATTTTACTAGGCTGAATTTTTCTTGGGTCTGATTATATATGAAATCTGGATATATTTCTCATGGTGTTAGCATAATTAAAGGTGATGTCTTTCCCCCCAAATTAGAACCGCAAAACAATCATTCTTTCTTTATAATTCTGCATTTGTAATATTTAGAAGAGTTCTCTCCCCTTCGTAGGAGGCTCGGGGTAGATAAGCATGTGAAACCATGTCCCCCTTATATGTTAAGGGTCTCTTTGGACTCTAATGTGAACTGATACATGAAGTTTTTCCCTGATCAGGTGCTGCCCTCCAAAGTCCAGGCCATTTTATTTGGCTTGATTTTTATGACTTGTGAGAGAGGTGGTAAGCCTTAAGTAGAAGGAACCTGGGACCAGTGATCAGTCCTAGCAGTCCTGTTACTAGCTGTCTAACCTTAGATGAGTCACTTTATATCCTAAGTTATTTCCTCACTCCTGTTAGGTCCAAAGATTTATTGTGAGGGTCACATTATGAAAGTGTTTGTGAAATTCTTTGAACATTGTATAATATAAGGGATTGTGCTATATCTGTGGGAACCAGCCTCTTCTGTTCTGGTGTATGTCAGATACGTGATATTTGAGGGAATAAAGGAATGTCCCAGGCCGGGCGCAGTGGCTCACGCCTGTAATCCTAGCAGTCTGGGAGGCCGAGGCGGGCGGATCGTTTGTGCTCAGGAATTCGAGACCAGCCTGAGCAAGAGTGAGACCCCGTCTCTACTAAAAAAATAGAAAGAAATTAGCTGGACATCTAAAAATATATAGAAAAAATTAGCCAGGCATGGTGGCGCGTGCCTATAGTCTCAGTTACTCGGGAGGCTCAGGCAGTAGGATTGCTTGAGTCCAGGAGGTTGAAGTTGCTGTGAGCTAGGCTGATGCCACGGCACTCTAGCCCGGGCCACAGAGTGAGACTCTGTCTCAAAAAAAAAAAGGATGTCCCGGAGACCTAATATCCAGGGACCAAGCACCCCTTTTTCTCTGGGATTAGTAGAATAGTAGAAAGAGCATGGGCTGTGGAGGCAAAGGTACCTGAGCATTGTCCCACTAAGCTGCTCACTAGCTTCCTGTGCAAAAGCTTTAGTTGTTCTAAACCTCAATTCAAAATGGAGTAGTAATACCACCCCAATGGGGTTGTGAGAAGCCATTGTGAGAACATACACAGTATACCTGTCACCCAAATGAGTGTGTTTTCTACTTGAGATCTCTGAATTGTCTTTCAGATGATGAGCTAGTTGTGAACCCCAAAGTGTTTCCTCACATCAAGCTTGGAGACATTGTAGAGATTGCGCACCCCAACGATGAATACAGGTGAGTGTCTTGTTAGGATCAAGGGAACTGGGCAGCCTGCTGGTCCTGAGTGATATTAATATTTTGTCTAAGGGGCTTGAAGGGCGGCAGGATAGCAAAAACCTCTAAAAATGCTCATGCCCTCTAGGATTTGATAAAACAATAGATTTTTAAAAGCGGTCTTTGTTTCTAAGGGAGTTTTCTCCCATTGTTGTACTACAAGTTAAACAAATATGTACGAAGTGATCAGTTTGCTTTTTGTCCGGGAGGAAGAAAACTGGGGGGTTACTGCTTACAGTATCTCACCTCTTTGTTGCTTTCTTTTCCAGCCCTCTGCTTTTGCAGGTCAAGTCACTTAAAGAAGATTTACAGAAAGGTGAGAATGATGTCTCTCTTTGAGATTTTTATATTTACCATCTCAGAAACAGCGAGAAACCTCTCTTCATAATCTCAGGGATGAGGGCAAGTACTTTTCCCTTCTTATCAAATTGTGTTCCCTCTAAAAAAAAATTGTCAGATACCAAAACTGCCAAGGAATCTCAGTGTCAGCATCTTGAAGGCACTGAAGAAATGATCTTTATTTAGGGTCAGGAGAAAAGTTAATCTGAATATATACAGCTTTATACATTACTGTAGTAATTGTAGGTAAAGCATGTTTTCCTAAATAGTATATTTTTTTCACAAAATATTTGTTAGGTGCTTCCTCTGGGTGAGTTGGGTGGTAGGGGAAGAAATATAATAATTGCACGCCATGTGTGCAAGGCACTATCCTGGGAGCTTTTTATAATCTATCTTTATCCTCCCAACAACTCGAGTGAGTGAGGAAATTTAGTCTTAGCTACACTATAATCTAAGTGGAGCCAGAGTGGTGATTCTACTTATTCATTCTAGATTCAAATCCTTTCTTTTTTCTTGTAATGGTTATGCCATGCTACTCAAGGAACCAAAATATTAATTGACAATGATTAAGATAATTTCTTACATTTATTTTCTTCCTTAAAATAAATTCTTTAAACAGATAATTCCTTAAGTAGTAAGAGAAAAAACAAAAAAACTTCTGAGTTGCTCTAAAGGGCTTTGATGTCAACCATTCATGTTCAGCCACTCAGTACTTCAATTTGATGGGGAAACATTCTATAAAACCTTAATCCTAAGAGTGATCTTCATACCCTCACCCCATCTCCTGCCACCTGTGTGTTTCTTATTTACCAGACTGCAGGGCTCATTGAAAAGTTTATTTCTTCCTTAACTACCACTGATACCTTCATTCTAAACAAAAAAGAATCTCTTTCCTCTTCTGGATTTTTATAGATCTTTGAACTTTCTTATGTTGCTTCTTAAATTCTTTCTTTTCGCTCTCTTTTACCCTCTTCTCTTCTCTTTCGCTCTCATTTTTTTTTTTCTTTTTCTTTTTTGAAACAGGGTCTCACTCTGTTGCTCAAATTGGAGTGCAGTGGCATCATCATAGCTCACTGCAGCCTCAAACTCCTGGGCTCAAGTGATCCTCCTGCCTCAGCTTCCCAAGTAGCTGGGACAACAGGTGTGCACCAACATGTCCAGCTAATTTTTCTCTTTTTTTTCTGTGAAGATTACAGGCATGAGCCACTGCACCTGGCCACCTCTCTCTCTCTCTCTCTCTCTTTTTAATTGCTTAGGCTTAAGCTTCTGGAAGGCAGAGAACGTGTCTTGCCTTTGGCAAATGATCAATTGTGTTGCTTGTTGAAAGTCTGAGTATTTATAGATTAGGATATATATACTAACTTTTTCAAAATATGTTACCTGAGCCAGATTTCTTTTCTGTTTCAGAAACTATCAGTGTGGACCAGACTGTGACTCAAGTGTTCCGGCTAAGACCTTACCAAGATGTCTATGTGAATGTTGTAGACCCTAAGGTTTGTCTTTGTTCTGAACTGGAATATCTTTTTGGAATGATTAGCATACTTCCTCAAGATTAAGTCACTAAGGAAATAATGGGTTACTTAAATATAGTGTTAGACTATTAAATATGTGGCTATATATATATATATATATATATGTACACACACATACACACACACACACACACACACACACACACACACATATAGGTCTTTTAGGTTATAGATAGTATGTGGTTGCATTTATCCACCCCCTTTTTTTGAAGCTTGTCCTAATCAGAGTCTATATTTAAAATTTTCTATGAAAGTGCTAAATACTAAATAAAATACTAATACTGTAGGATTAGTTGTAGAGTTATCATGTATACTTGAAAGCCTTCTTTGATAAAATGAAATTCTGTTTATTAAGATTCTGCTATTGAATGGTCTTCTAGTAGTTTTCTTTTTTGCAAAAAGGTTTTTTCCATGGTGAGTGGGCATTATCTTATGACTATAAATTGTGACAGAGTAATGCAAAAATTATTATTTTATTATCCTTTTTAGGATGTGACCCTTGACCTAGTGGAATTAACTTTTAAGGATCAGTATATTGGCCGTGGGGATATGTGGCGATTAAAGAAAAGTTTGGTAAGGTGTGATTTTAAAAAAAGTTTGTTACTTTTTCCATTATTGTGAATAACCCTTGTTTATCATAAAGATTTAGAGGAGCTTCGTAGGGAGAAGAGTATAAAACCATTTCTGATTCCAGCATCTACAGATAATTATTATAAGCATCTTGTGTGTTCTTCTATTCTCTTTTCTGTTCATAGCTTTTTTTTTTTTTTTTTGAGACAGAGTCTTGCTTTGTTGCCCGGGCTAGAGTGAGTGCCGTGGCGTCAGCTTAGCTCACAACAACCTCAAACTCCTGGGCTTAAGCGATCCTACTGCCTCAGCCTCCCAAGTAGCTGGGACTACAGGCATGCGCCACCATGCCCGGCTAATTTTTTCTATATATATTTTAGTTGGCCAGATAATTTCTTTCTATTTTTAGTAGAGACGGGGTCTCGTTCTTGCTCAGGCTGGTCTCGAACTCCTGAGCTCGAGCGATCCTCCCGCTTCGGCCTCCCAGAGTGTTAGGATTACAGGCGTGAGCCACCACGCCCGGCCCTGTTCATAGCTTTTTTGAGCTTTGTTTTGTTTATTGTTACAGATTGTTACTCTACATTTTAAATTTGAATGGGAAGTTATACTATATTTTACATTTGAATGGTATTTTAGTTTTCAGATTTCCACTTGATCTCATTTGTTCTTCACATCTCCTCCTTATGGACAGGTATTTATTATCCCTAATTTACAGAGTTGAAAACTGAGATTGAGAAGTTAAGTGATTGCCCAAGGCTAGATAGCTAGTAAGCAGTTGACACTTGGCAAGAACCCAGATCTTGTGGCTTCTAGGTCAGACTGCTTTTTGCTGTACCCTCCTCCCATTTTCCTTATTTATTTTTAATGGACATTTTTTACTCAAAAGATTGGCTCATCAGATTTGTGACCTGGTTCTGAAAATTCTCCTTATTGGAGTGTTTGCATATTATGAAACGACAAATTATAGGTTGAAATGCCATACAGTGTGTATTTTCAGGAAAAAACAAATTGGCTTATTTTTTATTTGATGAGGGAGGGTTCCATTTTCTAAAATGAGAAATAAAATGAGAAACTACTATATTTAAATGAGTATATAAATGTAGATACAGATGTAAACATGTGAAGGTAAGTATATTTGTGAAGCTGGCCATTTATTATCCACCTGGTCTTTACTATTGTTTATACTTGCCAGACTCTTTAAGCACCTGTTGTTATACCTGCCTCAGCACGTTTTCCTGTGGGATAAATCTGTTACTCCCAAGTTAATTGAACTTTGGGTCGTTAGAAGGGATTATAAAGCCAGGAGACCTCACTTGCGACTTTTCATGACCTTGATATGTTGAATCTCTTTTGTCTTTCTCCCGTTAGGTCAGCACATGTGCTTATATTACCCAGAAGGTGGAATTTGCTGGCATCAGGTAGCTATTATATCACTCTTGACTTATCTGTGCAGTAACTGGGCTACATAAAGCATTTGAGTCATATGGATATCAGCCTCCAGGCTGATCTTGAACTCCTGGGCTCAAGCGATCCTCCTATCTCAGCCTCCCAAAGTTTTGAGATTGCAGGTGTGAGCCAGTGCGCCCAGCCCTAGAATCCTTTTGTAAAGAACTTTTTATCATCAACTAGGGCTATTTGATTATTCTGAAATACTGATCCTAAAAAGAAAGAAAGGATAAAGTATTCATTTTTCTCCCCCCAAAAAAGATTTTTTTTCTTTATTTCCCTAGCCTCCAGAACTGTGAGTTAAAAAAAAAAAAATGTTTTAAAGATTGTAGGATGGTCAGAATTCTTTTAAAAATCCAAGCAACTAAGGCACAACCCAAGTGATTAATCTCAAGCAGAAGAAAAAAATGCAACCTAGATTCATGCTTCCAATATAAGCAAGTCTGCTGGATGGTAAACCAAGGGTCAGGAAACCTGGATCTACTCCTGCAGTGCCAGTGATTAGCCATCACTGTGATCAGTAATTAGGGTGATATTGGGCAAGTCAGATAAACTCTCAGTCTCCACATCTGCAGCATGGAATGGTTGGTTTAGAATCTTTTTTTGTCAGGCACTAGATAATAAATATTTTAGACTTCACGGGCCACATAGATCTCAGGTCTCTGTTGTATATTCTGTGTGTGCCTATGTATTTAAAAATGTTACAACCATTCGTAGCTGTGGATCATACAAAACAGAAGATGGGCTAGATTTGGCCTGTAGGCTATATATAGTTTGCTGAGCCCTGGTTTAGAAACCCTCTTGGATCCCTTGCATTCTTAACTTCCTTGTTTCTCTTTGTAAATGCTCCCATACACATGGTGCTAGATAGAGAAAAGAAACCCTGACTCAGTGTCAGTTTTAAAGTTTTCAAAATCAGACCTAATATTTTGCTCAGGCATGGTTAAAGGTAAACCACAAAGTCTTCTATCTTTTCTCCAAAAGACTTTCAGTATTTCTTTTTTTTTTTTTTTTTTTTTTTTTTGAGACAGAGTCTCACTCTGTTACCTGGGCTAGAGTGCTCTGGTGTCAGCCTAGCTCACAGCAACCTCAAACTCCTGGGCTTGAGCGATCCTACTGCCTCAGCCTCCCGAGTAGCTGGGACTACAGGCATGCGCCACCAAGCCCCGCTGATTTTTCCTATATATTTTTAGTTGCCAGCTAATTTTTTTCTATTTTTCAGTAGAGGAGGCGTTTTGCTCTTGCTCAGGCTGGTCTCAAACTCCTGAGCTCAAACGATCCTCCCGCCTCAGCCTCCTAGAGTGCTAGGATTACAGGCGTGAGCCACTGTGCCCGGCCGACTTACAGTGTTTCTATCATACATTGGATCAAAGTTCACTTTTTCTTGCTAACTACATGAATGCATGAAGCAAAAACATGTTCCGGGCCTCATGTGAGGAAAAGAAAGTATATTAATTATTTGTATAGTTAATGTCATTATGAATTTTTAAGGAATTTCCCTGTAATTTAATTTTCAACCTGGTAATTAGGTAAATAATTAAGGACATATGAGACAGTTTCATTATCTTGAAACCCTGCCTTTGAAACATTATTTTTTCTTAAAAGATAAATATTTTTACTTTCTCTAAGCAAATTCCCAATGTATTCTTTAAAGTGTTAAAAAATTAATTTTAAAAACCCCAAAGAAAGTTTTAAAAGAAAAATATCACAGTAAAATTTTATCTCCTAACGATTGACCTTTTGCTCTATTTATTTATTTATTTATTAATTTTTCTGAGACTTAGTCTAACTTGGTTGACCCGGCTAGAGTGCAGTGGTATCATCACAGCTCACTGCAATCTCAAACTGCAGGAATCAAGCGATCCTCCTGCCTCAGCCTTCCAAGTAGCTGGGACTACAGGCATGTGCCACCACGCAAGGCTAATTTTTTTCTATTTCTGGTAGAGATGGGGTTTTGCTGTTGCTCAGGCTGGTCTTGAACTCCTGGCCTCAAGCAATCTTCCTGCCTCATCATCCCAGAGGGCTAGGATTACAGGTGTGAGCCAGAGTGCCTGGCTTCCCGGCTTTTTGCTTCTTTTAAATACTAAACTTGGGACCCTAGCCTGTTTGATCACTTTGTAACTTATTTTAACTTTTTAATTCACAGAATGATGAAACTTAGTTATAAAGGATAGTGGAGATCACTGACACCAAACAACTCATTTGATAGAAAAAGGAGGGAAGTGACCTGGCTGAGCTCATGCATAAATCAAGGACTGCTACTCCCCAGGTCCCCTTCATCGCTGTCTAGGGCTTGGCAGTGTGCCATTCACTTCTGTTGCACACTATGGGAAGCCATGAATGCTTTTGAATTGTGTCCTAGGGGATATAAATTTTGTGCTTGCATTTGTCAGTGGCATTTCTTTCTCCCTTGAACCAGTTGATAAGAGAAAAATACTGCCTCCAGGCTATTCTTGGTTGCTGTTGGGTAAGGAAAAATTAAAGGCTTAGGAGTAAGGGTCAACATTGCATTGTGTGTATATGTGTTTGTGTTTTAATAAAGAACTATTTTCATAGGAATAATATTAATAAACTGTTTTGCAGTTTACCAAGTCCTCTCATGTACAGTATCTCATTTGACCTTTCCAGGAGCCCTAAAAGATGGATGGGGCAGGATTCATATTAACCACATTTACTGATTTTGGACAAAGGAGAACCAAGAGGTATTCCTCTTGGTGTAAGCCACAGGACTGGTCCAACTGTGTTCATTTTGCAGAGATGAGGGAGGCCCAGAGAGGTTAATTGATTATTCAGCATTTCCTACGTAACCTGAGCTGTGACTTGTGGTACACAGCATTTTCTGGCTTTTATCTGATCTTTTTCATGAAGACTGATTGCTTAAATTGGGCTGGTGACTATATTGGGGGAAAGAGAGTGAGATTGGTAGAAGATGAGGGCTGGAGAGGTTCGGTCCTCAACAGCTACCATTTTCTCTCCAGGGTAGCATTTTGTGTTAATATTGGCTATACTTAAATAGTTCTCGCTAATACAAATAGTTCCTAGTACTCTTAATTGAGCACCTGTCCTCAGTCCTAGTGCTGTCCTAAACAATTGCCCCACATTATTTGGTTTAATTTTCAAAACAGCTCTATAGCGTAGGTATCATCGTCTCATTCTGTAAGATAAGGATACTCAACCTCATGAGTTATTTCCCTGTGGCCATTCAACTATTAAGTGACACCCAGAGCTGGGATTCCTGCCTAGATCAGTTTCTCTCCAGGCTGGTCAGCTATGAAAGGCATGCATTTTGTACTGTACTATCCATTTCACACCCTCAAAAGTTGCAGAGGAAAAACATCAAGCCTGAAAAATGTAGCACCTAGTTGCCATTGTAATTTTTCAGCAAAGTGGCCTCCATTAAATAGGGACCCTGAACCTTCATGTCTCCTGACTGCTTGTGTTCTAATCCTGATACTATACTATGGATTTTTGTCTCTGTTGAAAACTCACTATATCAAAACTGGGGTTAGCAGGTCAGGTACAGCTCACACCTATTACCTTAGCACTTTGGAAGGCTGAGGTGGGAGGATTGCTTGAGGCCAGGAGTTCAAGGTTGCAGTGAGCTGTGATGATGCCACTGCACTCTAGCACAGGCAACAGAGTGATACCCTGTCTCAAAAACAAAAACAAAAAAAACAAAACTGGGCTTAGCAAAATTGTTCATCAGTGCTTCTCAACATTTTATTGTGATATGGGCCCTTTAAAGGTTTGGCCAAAGCTATAGATTCTCTGCCTGGAAAATTTTACTTATCATTTCAGAGGGTTCACAGATTCCCTGAAGCTCTGTCTTAGATCTGTATGTTGTCTATGGACTCCCAGATTAAGAGCTCCTGTTGTTCATACTCAATATGCTATGAGAATTCTTTATATTGGATGATTTGTTCATGGAGTTCTCTTTGAAAATCTGTAACCGGTCAGGTCAGTGGATGTAAGTATCAGAGTAGGGGGAGCCACCTGAAGTTGCCCCTGTTTCTTCTTGGTTTAATGTAAGACTTATAATAATTTGCGTGTATGTCTCCTTTCAGGGCACAGGCTGGTGAGCTGTGGGTCAAGAATGAGAAGGTCATGTGTGGTTATATCAGTGAAGATACCAGGGTAAGATTTATAAGATGCTTTTTTGGTTTTGTCTCCTCATACCATTATGTCTTAAGTCCTAAAATCAAAAAGAATCAAACAAATATCTGATAATCTCCTGATTGCTACTGTTTGCCCAGGTGGAACTGGTAATATTGTCAGGGTCTCCTCCAACTCTGATGTCTTATGGTTGGATCTCTCTGGTTTGGAGTTGATCTTTATTTTCTTCTTCTGAAGGTGTCTATTTAGTATTAAACAGAAAGATGTAGTATCTAGCCTGGAGGATGCTGTGCTCACTAATACATAGCAAAAATTTAACTATCTGACTACGTTTCCTTTTTCCTATCTCCCTGTCTTCCCTGAGAGCAGTGGTTTTCAACTGGGGGTGATTTTTCACCCCTTCCACCAGAGTCTTTTGACAATGTCTGGAGACATTTTTGGTTGTCACACCTGGGGGCTTGTGTCATTGGCATCTAGCGAGGATGCTGTTAAACATGCTACGTGTACAGAGCAGGCCTCCAGAGCAAAGAGTTATCTGGCCCCAAATGTCAGTCATGTTGTGGGGGGCTGTCTTGTGGATTGTGGAATATTTAGCAAGATCTCTGGCTTCTACTCACCAGATGCCAGATTCGCCCTCCACACCCTACCCTGAAAGTCATGACAGCCAGAGATGTCTCTATACATTGCCAAATGTCCCCTTAGGGGCAGAATCACCCTTAGTTGAAAACCAGTGCCGTTAGAGGTAACCATTATCTAAATTTTATTTTTGTAGCTTTTTATTTACATAATGTTAATACATATATATATTTTTTACCCTAGATAGTATTTGTTTTGCTCATTTTTGAGTTTTATTTAAGTGGAGTAAACATGTATGTAGTCTTTTTTAGCTAGTTTTTTTTGTACTCAGTACTATATTTTAAATCTGTAAATAAAGGCTGGGCATAGTGGCTTGCACCTGTAATAATTCCAGTGACTTGTAAAGCTGAGGTGGGAGGATTGCTTGAGGCCAGGAGTTTGAGACCAGCCTGGACATCATAGTGAGACCCATCTCTTTAAATTTTTTTTTAAAAATCTGTAATTAAGAGTGTATTTGGGCCGGGCGCGGTGGCTCACGCCTGTAATCCTAGCACTCTGGGAGGCCGAGGCGGGTGGATCGCTCGAGGTCAGGAGTTCGAGACCAGCCTGAGCAAGAGCGAGACCCCGTCTCTACTAAAAATAGAAAGAAATTATCTGGCCAACTAAAATATATATATATATATACAAAAAAAATTAGCCGGGCATGGTGGCGCATGCCTGTAGTCCCAGCTACTCGGGAGGCTGAGGCAGTAGGATCACTTAAGCCCAGGAGTTTGAGGTTGCTGTGAGCTAGGCTGACGCCATGGCACTCACTCTAGCCCGGGCAACAAAGTGAGACTCTGTCTCAAAAAAAAAAAAAAAAAAAAGAGTGTATTTGGATTTCCACAAAGACAAATCGGAAAAAAAATTAAAAAAAAAAAAAAATTAAAAAAAAAAAAAAAGAGTGTATTTGGAGCTGTGCATAGTAGCTCATGGCTATAGTTGCAGCTACCTGGGAAGCTGAGGTGGGAGGATTGCTTGAGGCCAGGAGTTCAAGACCAGCTTGGGTGATATAGCAAGACCCCATCTCTTAAAAAAAAAAAAAGTATATAGAGTGTATTTGCTGGGTCACAGGTTCCACTCTGCAAGATATTGTCAAATTATTTGGACTAGTTTATACTCCTAGTACCAACATATATAATCTGTTGTTTTTCACTTTTTCTAACACCTGGCATTAGATTTTAAAGGTTTTTGCAATTCTAGGTGTCATAAATTGGTATTTCATAGTGGTCTTAATTTGCTTTTCCTTAGTTTTCTAAAAATTTAAAACTTGTAAGCATGACTTACAAAGACCATGATAATTTGGCATGTGCTTGCCTCTTTAAATTCCTTCATTCATTTATTAAACAAATAATATCAAAGTACCTACTGTGTGCCAGCTACTGTTGCTAGGCCCTGGGGCCCATGGTGAACAGCACAGTCAAGATCCTGCTGGTAAGGAGCTTATACCCTAGCGGGGGGACAGATGTAATGAGTCACCCTGTCCACAAATGGGATAATGACAGATTATGGTGAGTACTCCTGAAGGAAAGGGACTGAGGCTGATTTAGTAAACAAATCAAATAAATTAATAATCCTGAGAGAAATGGAACATTGAGATGGAGAATAACAGAAAAACCTTCTTTACAAAGGTGGGCAGGGAAGGTTTTCATGCAGAGGTGCCTGAAAGGTGAGACTTAGGCAGTGTATAAAGGTTGCAATGAAGAGCATTCCAGGCAGAGGAAACAATTGCGAGAGGACAGTGTGGTGGAAATATTGCAGACAGGTAGGGGGAGAATGATGTTGACGAGGAGGTAGACAGGTTCCAGCCAGTTCATGCAGGGCCTTAAGGGCCATCACAACCAGTTTAGAATTTATTCTAAGGACGATTAGAATCCATTGAAAGATTTTAAGTACATGAATTATACCTTTAAAAGATCACTAGTCATTAAGTTGGATTTTGTTGAACTAAAACCCCAAAGTAACAGTGACTGTAATGCTTAAAGGTCAACTTTTTTCTCTCATGTAAAAGAAGTCCATAGGTACGTAATTCATGGCAGATATGACAGCATTACAGTAATTGGTGATCCAGGGCTCCTTCTGTCTTCCTGTTCTGCCATCCTCAGGATAAGACTTCCTAGAGCTGCTGTAACCACCTCCACAGGACAGAGGAAGAGAGACAAGAAGGGTGTACCTTCCTCCCAAGTCAGCTTCCGTTATGGACACAACACTTTTATTTATATCTTGCTTTCCAGAATTTAGTCACTTGTAGCTGCAAAGGAGTCAGGGGAGTTTAGTCTTTTGACTGGGTCTCTTGCCTCCCAGAATAGAATCATCTTCCAGTTACTTGGGAAAAAGGGAAGAATGGACAGGCATTTGGCATTAACTGCTGCAGCTCCTCTGGCTCTGGTGTAGAGTGTTGTTTGTGGGGGCAAGTGAAAAAGCAAAGAAATGAGTTAGGAGGCCTCCTGTAATCCATCAAGAAGATGGTGGTGTGCACTAAGGTGAGAGTTGTAATGATGGAGAGAGGTGGGCAGGTAGAGATACATTTCTGGGTAGAGTCCACAGAACTTGCTGATGGATTGGATGTGAGGAGTGAAGCAAAGAAAAGAACTGAGCAGCTGGGTAGATGTTGGTGCCATTCATGAGATGGGGATGACAGGGAATAAGCCCGTTGGGGGGAAGTCAAAAAGCTCGGTTTGTGAGATGCCTGTTGGACGTCTGAGGGGAGAAATCAGGGGAGACAGTTGAGTCTGGGCTTCATTTCATCATTTCTCCCATGTGTTTCTCCTCCTCGTCCCCCAGGATCCTAGCCAAGCCAACCATTGGCTGTTCCCCAAACACGCCACATTCTCTTTTGTGTCCCTATCTTTGCACATGCAGCCCTCTCCTGTCAGGGGTGTCTCAATCCTGCCTGCCCACCTTCCCAAGCCACTCATCCAGGCTTCCCCGCTTCTGGAAAGCCTTCCTGGTCCCACAGGCTGGAAGTATCTCCATGGCACCCTGGACCTGTGCATACATTAGCAGTTACCACACTGTGGTGGGTACACTTGCTTGTGTGCCTTGCCACCGGACTGCAAGCACCCTGAGGGCAAGGACTGTATCTTTTACATTTATACCCCAAAGGTCTCTGGCATGACTTGGCATTTAGTGTTCTCTCACGTTTTTTTTTGTTTGTTTTTTTGTTTTTTTGGTTTTTTTTGCTACATGCTACAGCAGAATTTCTTTTTTTTTTTTTTTTTTTTTTCTGCTACATGCTACAGCAGAATCTCTCACATGTTTGTTGAATGAAGTTTTAGACATGCTCCCCTCGCCTTAAGAATTCATAATCTGGGCCGGGCACAGTGGCTCACGCCATCCTAGCACTTTGGGAGGCCGAGGCGGGTGGATCACTCGAGGTCAGGAGTTCGAGACCAGCCTGAGCAAGAGCGAGACCCCATCTCTACTAAAAGTAGAAAGAAATTATCTGGACAACTAAAATATATATAGAGAAAATTAGCCGGGCATGGTGGCGCATGCCTGGAGTCCCAGCTACTCGGGAGGCTGAGGCAGAAGGATTGCTTAAGCCCAGGAGTTTGAGGTTGCTGTGAGCTAGGCTGACGCCGCGGCACTCACTCTAGTCCGGGCAACAGAGCGAGACTCTGTCTCAAAAAAAAAAAAAAAAAAAAAAAAGAATTCATAATCTGATTAGAAAAACAAGATTTTAATGTGTGAAAAGAAATCAGCACTACAAAGTTTAATTACTGTCCTAAGGCCCTCTTAACTTCAGTTAAACTTTATAGCCAGTTCCATTACCTGGTTTTCCAGCCCACAAAAGACTAGAAGTGGGCCAGGCATGGTGGCTCACGCCTGTAATCCTAGCACTCTGGGAGGATGAGGTGGGAGCATTGCTTGAGGTCAGGAGTTCAAGACTAGGCCTGAGCAAGAGCAAGACCCTTTCTCTACTAAAAATTAAAGAATTAGCCAGGTGTGGTGGTACATGCCTGTAGTCCCAGCTACTCAGGAGTCTGAGGCAGGAGGATCACTTGAACCTAGGAGTTTGAGGTTGCTGTGAGCTAGGGTGACGCCACGGCACTCTAGCCTGGGCAACAGAGCGAGACTCTGTCTTAAACAAAAAGATTAGAAGTGGCAAAATAAAAGGGAAGGAAGTATTAATGTCCAATGTCTGTAACTTATTTCTTTATAGAAAAAATAAGATGAATTGGTATCTAAAAGGATGAAAAGATGGATAGGTAAATGATGTAGCAAATGTCATGTCAAGTGTAGGATCTAGGCAGTGAGTATATGGATGTGTCTTGTAGAATTTTAAAAATTTTTTAGCATATTTGAAATTTTTCATAAAAATAATAAAGCACCCTAAGTTCCAAATTAAGAATGACAACATTAACTGTTACAATATTATGTAGATATGTATGTATATAAAAATATTAAAATATGGAAAAAGTTCTAACCAGAATTAACTAGAATTTTCAAAGTATCTTTGAAAAACATTCAAATAAAGTAAATGTTTGATTCACTTTAAAAAAAAAGGAGCTGAACCTGGTGGCATGTGCCTATAGTCCTAGCTATTTGGGAGGCTGAGATGGGAGGATTGTTTGAGCCCTGGACTTTGAGGTTATAGAGAGCTACAATCCACCACTGCATTACAGCCTAGGTGACAGAATGAAGCCTTGTCTCTAAAAACAAACAAACAAACATACACACACACACACACACACACACTAAATTTTAAAAAATTGAAAAGAAAGGAAAGCAAACAACATGATTAAAAAGTGGGCAAACAGCTAAAATAGACATTTTTCCAAAGAAGATATACAAATGGCCAATAAAATGTGAAAAATGCTCAACTTTTTTAGTCATTTAGGAAATGTAAATCAAATCCACAATGAAATACCACTTTAAATCCACTAAGATGGCCATAATAAAAATAAAATTTTAAAAAAGGAAAATAAGTGTTGGGCAGGATATGGAGAAATTGGAATGTTCTTACACTCCTGGTGAGAATGTAAGATGCTACAGCTACTGCATAAAGCAGTTTGGTGGTTCCTTAGAAAGTTAAACGTGGAATTACCCAGCAATTCCACTCTTACGTATATACCTGAGAGAATTGAAAACATTTTTCATCAAAACTTGTATACGAATGTTCACAGCAGCATTATTCATAATAGCCAAAAAGTGGAAACAACCCACATGTCCATCAGCTGATGAATGAATAAACAAAACGTGGTATATTCATATTCATACAATGGGACATTATTCAGCAATAAAAATAAAGAAGTTCTTTTTGATTCATGCAGCATGATTCATGGAACAACATGGATGAACCTTGAAAACATTATGCTAAGTGAAAGAGACCAATCACAAAAGACCACATATTGTATGATTCCATTTATGTCAAATGTTCACAACAGGCAAAATCTATAGAGATAGAAAGTAAATTAGTGGTCCTCAAGATATAGAGGGAGGGGAAGCAGAGAGTAACTGCTAATAGGTATGGGTTTCTTTGTGGAGTGATGGAAATGTTTTGGAATTAGAGAGTGGTGATGGTTGCACAACGTTGTGAATGTACTAAAAATTACTGAATTGTAGACTTTTTTTTTTTTTTTTTTTTAGACAGAGTCTCATTTTGTTACCCTTGGGTAGAGTGCAGTGGTGTCATCATAGCTCACTACAACCTCAAACTGCTGGGCTCAAGTGATCCTCTTGCCTCAGCCTCCGGAATAGCTGGGACTATGGGCGTAAGCCACAACACCCAGCTAATTTTTCTATTTTTAGCAGAGATGGTGTCTCACTCTTGCTCAGGCTGGTCTCGAACTCCTGAGCTAAAGCAATCCTCCCACCCTGACCTCCCAGAGTGCTAGGATTACAGGCGTGAGCCACCAGGCCTGGCCCGAATTGTAGACTTTAAAATGGTAAATTTTATGTCATGTGAATTTTTATCTTAACAAAAAAGACAATCTATCTAAAAAAACAAAACAAAAAAAGAAGGACCATTAGAAGGGTGATTTGAATGCAATAATAACTGACTCTTAGTTTCAAAGTAAAGAGAACTTAAACTGTAAAATGCAGGCATAACTAAAAATATTTAATTTATTTATGTATATACACATAGACACATGGTATATAATATAACAAGATCTAGAAAAGTACCTTTTTTTTTTCTTTCCCCACTTTCGTCATTGTGGATAGAAAAGTACCTTTTAAATCAATAAAACATAGTTTTCATATAGTAAAACACATCCATACACAAAATAAAACCATCTCATGTGTACAGTTTGATGTTTTGAGAAATGTACACACCACTCTTACCTCAATCAAGGATAGAAGATTTTCATCATCTCCAAAAAGTTCCCTCATATCCCTTTGCAGTCATTATTCCCCCCCACACAAAGGCAACCATTAATCTGCTTCTATTTCTGGAATAATTTTGCCTAAAATGGTATCTTTTTAAAAAATAACTTTAATTATAAGAACCTTGCATGTTTACTATTTAAAAACTTAGAAAATATGTATTTTTGTTCATTTCTCTAATAGAGTTCATAATTAGGAAAAGTAAACAAAAGAAGTGAAATCACTCATAATGCCAATACCCAGAGATGATCACAGTTAACATTTTGAAAGAAATATTTCCTCCCAGTCTTTGTGCTTCTGTGTGTTAGAAAGGAAGAGTGAGGCCGGGCACAATGGCTCACGCCTGTAACCCTAGCACTTTGGGAGGCAGAGGCGGGACGACCACTTGAGCTCAGGAGTTCGAGACCAGCCTGGGCAACATAGTGAGACCCTGTCTCTACATAAAACACAAAAAATTAGCCAGGCGTGGTGGCACATGCTTGTAGTCCCAGCTACTCAGGAGACTGAGACAGGATCACTTGAGCTGAGGAGTTTGAGATTGCAGTGAGCTGTGATGATGCCACTGCACTCTAGCCTGGACAACAGAAGGAGACCTTGTCTGGGGAAAAAAAAAAAAGGAAAAGAAAAGAAAGGGAGAGCAAATTTTATCAAGTGCCTGTTATGCCCTAGGAGCTATAGGAAGCCCTAGGTAGTGAATGGTTTTTAAGGAACAGGTCTCTAATGAACTAAAGGATTGGCAGAGATTTACATTTTGCTTTCCCACCAAACCTCTTCAGAGCTCTGTGGAGGAGAGAAGGTATTGGGTAAAGAGTGTATAGCACACAGGGCCAGGAGACCACTTAGGCTCTTCCTTGAGGTAGTCTGGGTGTAGGGAAGGTGTGATGTGAATTATTAATTTATTAAACTGGCAACTCATCATCCGGTACATCTGAGCCCAAGTTCTGTCACCATAATGAGATTTCCATGACTTTCCCATGCAGAGTCACTGCCTCTTCTGCATTTCTTATGTGAGCCTTCATGGAATGTCTGTATCTGTTGCAACATTTTGCATGTTTTTATCCCGTACTGTAAGCTCCTAGAGGGCAGGGACCAGATCTTACCCTCAATGCCTACGATATAGGGCTCAGAGCAAGAGCTCAGTAACTATTTTTAATTTTTAAATTTATTTTATTTATTCTTTTAGAGAGAGAGTCTCACCCTGTCACCTAGGCTGGAGTGCAGTGGTGCAATCATAGCTCGCCGTAGTCTCAAACTCCTGCCTTAGCCTCCTAAATTGCTGGGATTACGGGCATGAGCCAGAAGCCCAGCTCAGTAACTATTTAAATGAAAAAAAGAATGCATGGATGAAGCTTAGTTTTAGAAGTCCCACATCATGCTTAAGAGAATTCTTCCATCATTGCTTTTTAAAAAAATTTTGGTAAAAAACACATCATAAAATTTACCATCTTAACCATTTTTAAGTGTACAGTTCAGTAGTGTTAACTATTTTTACACTGTTGTGAAACGGATCTCCAGAACTTTTTCGTCTTACAGAACTGAAACGCTATACATCCTTGCTTTCTAATGCAGTTATGTTTTTGTTTATTTCAGGTGGTGTTCCGTTCTACGTCGGCTATGGTTTACATATTTATTCAGATGAGCTGTGAAATGTGGGATTTTGATATTTATGGTACTGTTCCTAAGTGCTGATTGTAACTGTCACTGGGTAGAATTTTCTGGTTTCCCCCAAGTTGGTATCATTTTACAGTGAGCTCTTGACATGGGACATACATAAGGATATGTCCTAATGCTAAGATAGATTAATATACAGGTAGATAAATTGTATGGATGTATGTATATGTGTATATATAGAAAGATTATCAAGTCCATGAAATGCAGTAAAGTATTAATGAAAAATCTGAATTCTCAGATTTTTAATTCTGTAAGTACAGGATGAAATGTTATGGAATGAGTATGGTTAGCAACTAGCACTTTGATATCTTTCATTTCTCTTCCTGTCATTCACAGAATTAACCAAGTTTGTTTCATTTTATTAGAATTATGATATAATGAGTGGAGAACAATAAAGCACCGTGGGGTTCAAATATTGTCTCCAACACACCAGCCTCATGGTACATACAATTCAAATTCGTGTTTAGCAAAATTACAAATTAGTTTTTGGTATGGGTCGACAAGGCTGCTCATGAATGTCAGGAACTGCCAGTGATGATTCATGAATGCCCAGGGCCCACTGAATCATCTTCTAACAAACTTTAAGCATCGCTGTGAGAATTACCATATTTGGAAGTTAAATTGTTCTCTCATTCTGAAGATAACACTATGTTTTTCATTCATCAGAGCTTTTTTCAAAGTTACATTTTGCCTTGAGGCCATGGCCCCTTACCGAGTGAGGCAGACATCAAATTTGGCTTTCCAATACTTCTAACTCCAAAGGAAAAAATAAATAAGTAAACAAATAAATTTGGCGGCCAGGCGCGGTGGCTCACACCTGTAATTCTAGCACTCTGGGAGGCTCAGGCAGGTGGATTGCTCAAGGTCAGGAGTTTGAGACCAGCCTGAGCAAGAGCGAGACCCTGTCTCTACTAAAAATAGAAAGAAATTAGCTGGGCATGGTGGCGCATGCCTGTAGTCCCAGCTCACTCGGGAGGCTGAGGCAGGAGGATCGCTTAAGCCCAGGTGTTTGAGGTTGCTGTGAGCTAGGCTGACGCCACGGCACTCACTCTAGCCCGGGCAACAAAGCGAGACTTTGTCTCAAAAAAAAAAAAACCAAATAAATTTGGCTTGATAGAAACTCTAGGATGAAACCAATTGTTACATGGCTTTTATGGTTTTATTTTAAAATATAACAGAACCCACCTTCCCTTTGGTCCCATTCTTGTTACTTTACTTAAAGAAGAAAGTGCAAGCAAGAAATAAAGATAGTCTTCAGCCTCTTCTCATTGTTTCTTTTCAGGGGATCTATATTTTGAGAAAGCTGTGAATGGTTTCCTTGCTGATCTATTTACCAAGTGGAAGGTACGTTTCTTCCTACATACTAGGTCTCATTGAATAAACATTACTCAATACATATTTTTTAAATGCACTGTTTCAATTAAGCTGCCTTAAATTGAGCTATCTTAGCTAAAACCTGGATCCCATTAGCTGGGCATGCTGGTGCGTGCCTGTAGTCCCAACTATTCCGGAGGCTGAGGCAGGAGGATCACTTGAGCCCAGGAGTTTGAAGTTGCAGTGAGCTATGATTGCACCACTGCAACCGTAGCTAGGCAATAGAGCAATAGAGCCAGAGATCCTGTTTCAAAAATAAAAAAAATTAAAAAAGAAAAAGAAAACTGGACTCCAGATTTAAATTGCCCTAATCACTTTAGCACGATAAAGAGCATGTATCAAAAACACACAGCTAACATCATACATACTCAATGGAGAAAGACTGAAAACTTTCCCCTAAGATCAGGAACAAGACAAGGATGCTTGCTTTTGCCACTGGTATTCAGCATTGTACTAGAAGTTCTAGGCAGAGCAACTAGGCAAGTAAAAGAAATAAAAGGCATCCAAATTTGAAAAGAAGTAAAACTATGTCTATTCACAGATGACATGATCCTCTATGTACAAAATCCTAAAAAAATCCAGAAAAAATTATTAGGGCTAATAAATTCAGCAAAGTTTCAGGATATCAAATCAACACACAAAATCACTTGTGTTTCTATATGCCAGCAGTAAATAATCCGAAAAGGAAATTAAAGGAAACATTTACAATAGCATCAGAAATAATAAAATACTTAGGAATAATTTACCCAAGGAACTGTGCAAGAGTTATATGCTAAAATCTATAAAACATTGTGAAAGAAATTAATGAAGACCTGAGTAAATAGATAACCTCTGTTCAGAGATCAAAAGATCTGCTATTATTAAAATGGCAATTCTACTTTCAGTAGTCTACAGTTTAATGCAGTCCCTATCAAAATCCCAACACCCTTTTTTACCGAAATGGAAAAGCTGATCCTAAAATTCATGTGGAATTACAAGGGATTCTGAATAGTTCTGAATAGCCAAAACAATCTTATAAAAGGAGAACAAAGTTGGAGGACTCTCACTTCCTAGTTTTAAAACTTACTGCAAAACTATAATCATCAAAACAGTATGATACTGTCATAAGCATAGACTTACAGATCAATAGAATTTGAATTGGAAGTCCAGAAATTAACAAATACATCTATGGTCAGTTGATTTTAGGCAAGGGTGTCAAGTCCATTCAGTAGGGGAGAATATAGCTTTTTCAACAAATTGTTCTAAAACAACTGAATATCCATATGAAAAAAAAATAAATTTAAACCCTTAGCCTCACATCATATACAAAGATTAACCAAAATGTATCAAAGACCTAAATATAAGAGCTAAACCCATAAAACTATTTAAAGAAAATATAAGGGAAATCTTGACCTTGGATTTGTCAATGATTTCTCAGATATAACACCAACTGCAAAACAACCAAAGATAAAATAGATCAAACCTCATCAAAATTAAAAATTATTGTGCATCAACAGACAGTATAAAAAAAGTGAAAAGAGAACCCCTAGAATGGGAGAAAATTTTGCAAGTTATCTATCTGAGAAGAGGCCAATATCCAGAAAATATAAAGAACTTCTACAACTTAAGAGCAAAAAGACAAAAGACCTAATTAACAAATGGGCGGAGGACTTGAATAGCTATTTGTCTGAAGAAGATATGCAAATGACCAACAAGTACAGGAAAAGATGCTCAAGATCATTAGTCATGAGGGAAATGCAAACCACAATTACCACAATTTTAAAGAACATGAAAAAATTATTCAGTTATCTGACCTTGATTTCACATGAAAACAACATCCTGATCAAAAAGTATTTGAGGTCACATTATGTAGTGGAAAAGAGCATAGAGAGTTTGGATAAGAACAGACTGGATTGACAATTGTAGTTCTGTTCTGATTGGTTTTTTGACCTTTGAGAATTATTTAGTTTCTCTGAGCCTCTGTTTCCTTATCTGCATAGTGGAAATAGTTTTAGTCCTTACTGCCTTCGTCACGTATCAATTGAGAGACTTATGCCTACACCAACCCATTGTGAGACATTTTTCCTGTATATCACTTACACCAAAATTAGATAAGGATTTATTTACATGGCATTTACATTGTATCAGGTATTGGAAGTAATCTGGAGATGATTTAAAATATACAGGAGGATGTATATAGGTTATATGAAAATACTGTGCCATTTTATATAAGGGACTTGAGCATTCAAGAATTTTGGTATCCTTAGGGATCCTGGAACCAATCTCCCATGGAAGGACAACTGTACTTTATGACATTTTCTATTATCTTTGCTTTTGAGGTCATTTATTTCTATTGTATCTGTATGGTGTAAGTACTGTATACTTGTGTACTACTGTGTATCTCCTTCCAGCTCTGGGTTCAGTGATGTCATGTTGATGGCTTGAAATCAATCTTGGTGAGAATATTTACACCATGGAAATTGGAAGACACTACAAATCAGGAGTTGATTTGTGCTGAAGTTGCAAAGTATTTCAGTTTTGTAAATATAATTTGTACAGGGCAAGAAACTCTTTTTGAAAATTAGATAAGGATGCTGAGTTTGGAGCAATTGGAGTCCATTAAATTAGTTCAGTAGCTGATGAAGATCTGCTCTTTCCTAGTGCTCTGCCGTTGCTATTGTGGCTTGTATTTAGGAATGTCCACTTGAAATATATCCATGGAAGAATATAAGATGGCTTACAATGTACATTATATTGTATACCTTATATGGTACATGCTGAATTGTCTAGTCAGTAAGTGTGATTGGTATAGAGGAGAGGTTGATCGATACAGGTTATTGTCTTCAAAGACCCAGGAGGAACTGAAACTGAGCTTGCTGGCTCACTGGTACAAGCCATATTTCATGTCCGTCTGTAAACACTCTCCTTCCAGGATGTTGATCTCCAGATTCATGAAAACATTTATTCTTGCTAGTCCTAACCTGTCCAAAAATAATTCATGGCCTTGGATTATACATCTTGAGCAGCCCCCAGTCCTCATCCTATGACAGTGGTAGGGTGGGGGAGTGCCTTTGATTTTAAATCCAGCACCATGAAATGCTGTTCTTGTTCCCCAAACTGCAGTTCTGAAGAAATTTTAAAAACTGTGAACAGGAACAAATACCATGAGCCTCTACTGCTGGGGTGATCAATTTCATGCCACATCAAGAACTGGGAGATGGGGCATCATTACTTGTTGGTGATTTTCAGTTTTCTGAGCATTTTCTACATTGTTGAGACTTTAGTTAACTTGCCCAAGGTCACATAGTGGTAAGTTTCAGAGCCAGGATTCCATCCAGGTCTTCTGCTTCTCAGCAGTGCTCTGCCCCCTGCACTATGCAGCCTATAATTACATGAAATTATCCAATTCTGTGCATTGCTGGTGAGCCTCCTAGAAGTGAGAATATTATGTGCATGCAGGCTGCTTCATAGTGAAGTAAACGAAGTAAACTTGAGCACTGTTTTTCTCTACCCATGCCTAGGAGAAGAACTGTAGTCACGAAGTAACAGTGGTCCTATTTTCTAGAACTTTCTATGATGCAAAATCTATTGGTGAGTAACTCTTTTTCCTTCCTACAGTTATTTTTTGGTTATGCTTCCCCTACCCTAACAATTACCATTCCTTTTCTTCTTCTTTCCCTTTGTATTGTTCCATCTTTCCCACCTTATGAGGACCCGCTAAAACAGGAAGTACCACAGTCCATTAATGGTTGCAAGAAGTCTGTGGGCTGTGATTCATCTGAAAACCAATTTAATAGGCTGGGTGTGGTGGCTCACACCTGTAATCTCAGCACTTTGGAGACCAAGGCGGGAGGGTCACTTGAGGCCAGGAGTTCGAGACCAGCCTGGGCAATGTAGTAAGACCTCATCTCTACAAAAAAAAAAAAAATTAGTTGAGTGTGGTGGCATGAACCTGTAGTCCCAGCTACTCGGGAGACTGAGGTGGGAGGGTCACTTGAGCCCAGGAGTTTGAGGCTGCATTGAGCTATGGTCATACCACTGCACTCCAGCCTTGGGCAATAGAGTGACACTCTGTCTCTAAAAAAAAGGAGGAAAAAAAAAAACCCCAAACAAAAAAAAACCAACTTAATAAATAGACATTTATTTTTATTTTTTTCAGATGCAAATCTTTAACCCAGAAGAGGAAGCTGACAAAACTGTAAAATTCTCTTTTCAATCTGATCTACATATTTCATTTTCTCTGTTTCAGATGAATTTCCTGAAATAAACCGAGCCTCAATTCGACAGGATCACAAGGGGCGATTTTATGAAGACTTTTACAAGTATGTTTGGGTGCTTTGCTATGCCTTTTATTTATTTATTGGTTGTTTCTTTCCTAACTTAAAAAAAAATTAACCTTTTTATTTTGGAATAGTTTTAGATTTACAGAGAATTTGTGAAGATAATACAGAATGTTCCCATATACCCTTTGCCCAGTTTCCTCTAGTGTTAACATTTCATAACCAAGTTACATTTGTCAAAACTAGGTAGATCAGCGTGGTACGTAACTATTAACTAAATTCAGATTTTTTTCAGATTTCATGCATTTTTCTACATTTACTTATATGACCCAATCCAGGATGCCACATTGTATTTAGGCCCTATAAATGTTTTATTGTGAAAAATGTCAACATACATGAAAGAAGAGTGGATAATATAATATAATGAACCCACATACCCAATACCTGCATTTAATAGTTATTATTTTGCCATATTTGATTCATCTGTTTTTTTACTAAATTTTGTTTTGTAAATTATAGATACCATAACACTTTATTTCTATGTCTATAAAGAGGGCATTTTTATATCTAGCCATAATATCATTATTTCATTTAACAAAATTAATAATGATTCTATAATATCATCTGACATTTAGTGCATTTTTAGATTTCCTTAATTGTCTCCCAAAACAACTTATGTTTGGTCTTTTTTTTTTTTTTTTTTAAGACAGAGTCTCGCTCTGTTGCCCAGGCTAGAGTGCCATGGCATCAGCCTAGCTCAAAGCAACCTCAAACTCCTGGGCTCAAGCAATCCTCCTGCCTCAGTCTCCCCAGTAGCTGGGACTACAGGCACGTGCCACCATGCCCAGCTAATTTTTTCTATTTTTAGTTGTCCGGCTAATTATTTTTTTTTCTGTTTTTAGTAGAGACAGGTCTCACTTTTGCTCAGGCTGGTCTTGAATTCCTGAGTTCAAGTGATCCTCCCACCTCGGCCTCCCAGAGTGCTAGGATTACAGGCGTGAGCCACCGCGCCCGGCCTGCTTTTCAAAAGGTGTTAGATTGCTTGTTTCATTATTGCTTACATTTTTACAAAGATTTTATGTTTATATAAAACATAACCTCTTTGGTAACAGGCACATTTCATCACCTCTGACTACACTTGTTTAAAGCCCTTAAAGATTTCTTCTCTCTAACTTACTAACCTGTTATTGGTTGAGTCTTGCTTCCTCAAACTATTTCATTCCTTAACTGAGAGGAAAAACTCCTCATTAGTTTCTCCTCTTACCTCAGACTTGGAGATACGATATCTCTCTGTTTTGGAGTAACCGTTTATTATGGGGGTTTAGGTTTTGGCTCAATTGGTCCATCCTCCCCAGACCTCCAGCCTTAAATATATAATATATTTCTTTGTAACTAGTTCCTTCCTAAGACCCAAGGCAGCATACAATGCCTACTTGTATTTTTTTTCCTTTTTCAATTTTGTAATACCATCTATAAAGAATAAATCTTTTATAACTGTGGTTGGTTTTTTGGTTTTGGGTTTTTTTGTTTGTTTGTTTGTTTGTTTGTTAGAGACAGGATCTTGCTCGTCACCCAGGCTAGGGTGCAATGGCCTGATCATATAGCTCACTATAACCTCAAACTCCTGGGCTAAAGTGATCTTCCTGCCTCAGTCTCCCGAGTAGCTGGGACTACAGGTGTGTACCACCATGCCTGGCTAATATTTACATGTTTTTGTAAAGAAAGTGTCTCACTGTGTTACCCCGGCTGGTCCCAAACTCCTGGCCTCAAGTGATCCTCTTGCCTCGGCCTCCCAAAGTGTGGGATTACAGGCATGAGCTACCATGCCTGGTCTGTTTGTTTTTTAAAATAGATATTGTGGATAAGTGCCAAAGAATAACAAAAGTTATGCAAACTTTTTAAGCAATTTTTTTGATAACCTTTTAAACTATTTATTTATTTATTTATTTTTTTCGAGACAGAGTCTCACTCTGTTGCCCGGGCTAGAGTGAGTGCCGTGGCGTCAGCCTAGCTCACAGCAACCTCAAACTCCTGGGCTTAAGTGATCCTACTGCCTCAGCCTCCCGAGTAGCTGGGACTACAGGCATGCACCACCATGCCCGGCTAATTTTTTCTATATATATTTTTAGTTGGCCAGATAATTTCTTTCTATTTTTAGTAGAGACAGGGTCTTGCTCTTGCTCAGGCTGGTGTTGAACTCCTGACCTCGAGCAATCCACCCGCCTCGGCCTCCCAGAGTGCTAGGATTACAGGTGTGAGCCACCACGCCCGCCCTTAAACTATTTATTTAAAAATTTTTAAACCCATGGGACAGAATAATTTTTTTTAATTTTTAAAATTATCTATATCACTATGATAAATACATAGTTATATATCCCTAAGTTTCTTTAGAATAAATTCCAAGCATTGAAACTATTAAAGTATATATTTTTCTACTTAAATTTAACATTTTTTTGCAATACATTCACATGGTTCTAATTTCTAATGCACAAGGTATGCTGTAAACAGATTCTCACCCATCCCTTTCCCCTAATCAAGTCTCCCAACCTGGACATGTGTACTGGATTTACATGTAATACATGTAATTTAGGAGAGTAAAATTTATGTGCCCTGAACAGCATGTGAGAATGTTCATATCTCTGCCCAACACTGGGCATTAATAAAATATGAACACAATTTTTTTTAATGTTTTTCTATCTTTTACGTGAGTATGAATGTGATCATATTTCTTTTTTAATGTTTGTGAAGTGTATTTAACTTCATTACTTACTATAATATAGTTAATTCCCCTAACTCTAGGAATCCCATCTTCTTCTTTCCTTGAAACCTTATAAAGGGGACTGATGTAATAGCTGCTTGATATCCCTTTTACAATAATACTCCTTTCAGAGTGGTGGTGCAGAACGAGAGAAGAGAAGAGTGGACTTCCCTCCTTGTGACCATTAAAAAACTCTTCATCCAGTATCCGGTGTTGGTGCGCCTGGAACAGGCAGGTACTGCATCCACGTAACAGAAGGTGCAGGGCGAAAGGAGGTATGGGAGGGAGGCTGGAAGACAGAGAAGAGGTTTGTGCTTGTTTCCCATCCATTGCTGTGTGTAGTTTCTGCTTCTGGTCAGGTTTCTATTTCCAAGTGGCTCCGGTTGTTCTTTCCATATGTAGTAAGTGTCCCTTACAGTGTCCCTAATACAGGGTGGGGGGCCCTGGGAAGTCAGACACCTTCTACTTAGTTTTTGAGAGTTCATCTTTCATGAGATGTTTTTCCTTCGCTTGTATCTTTTGCTTCAGAGGGCTTTCCTCAAGGAGACAATTCTACCTCAGCACAGGGAAACTACCTGGAGGCCATCAATCTGTCATTCAACGGTGAGTCCAGATGCCACCACAGCGAGCCAGCATCCTGCTTACCTGTGGCTATGAACTTCTCTCTACTAATGCTCGGAAGACCCAGACCTGCGTGATGATCCCCCTGCCCACCTACCCCCCAAATTAATTCCATGCAATAACTTCTCTGATTGGATGGTTTTAATAACCAACATTTAGCTCTTGGGTCTTCAGTTGGGAAATTAACTAATTTGGTAGTGTCATCTGTTTCTCATGGTGAAGAGCCAGAGGGAGTCTTCCCTGGGCTCTTTGTTTTACTACAAACTGTGTTCTTAGTATTTTCCACCTGATCCCTCAACTGCTTCTAGGTAATTAAAAAAAAAAGATCTATTTTAAAAAAAGTATAAAAGTAACCCATGTTCCTAGAATTCAAGTATGGAAAAGTATATTAAGTAAAAAGTGATACCCCTCCCCCAGCACTACCAATCCCTTTCTAAAGGGAACCATTGTTAACAGTGTGGTGTGATTTCTTCTGAATGTCTGTCCCTGCATTTATGTGTTAGCTGAAATACTGTTGTTTACAAATAACAGAAACCTACTTAGTTAGTTTAAATAAAAAGGGAAATTTAAGGACACAGGAGCTTAGGCGGGTAGCCAGGAAAGGCTTAAATACCGTGTTGGAGAAGGCGGGGACCTTGGTGGCTCTGGGAACCACAGCAGCAGGAATTCCTAGAGCCACATTCAGTTCTCAGCAACCCTGTCTCTGCTCAGGTGTCTGGCCAGTGGTGGAAGCGATGATGTGTGTTTACATCACTGTTAAGTCACCTTCTCATGTGTTTGCCCCCAGGTGCTGGGGACTTCTAGAGCATTATGTCTTTTGTTAGGAAATCTTTTTGTCATATTTGAATATCACTGATTTTCCATAGTAAGAATTGCAGATGCTAGAAATAACAATTAACTTGCCAAATTTACAAACTCATCCCAAGATTCTGGTCCACTTTCTGAAATATTGTCTTAAATTAATATTTGATTCTTGTGAGTTTCAATAGACTCATTTATGGATGGTTTAAATTAATGACAGGAAATCTGAGCGGTTAAGGCTGCATTAAGGGAAGTGTTAGGCATCCATGAGGGGGATTGACAAAGGTGATGGGGACTTAGTTCTGTGTTGAAGCATTTCTTAATGTAGAAGAGGAAAGGCAGATGACCAACTGGAATGTGGCAGTTGGTATAATGGAAATATGGACATAATCCTCTCAGAGGGCAGAGATGCTTGCCTGTGGCTGGTTTCTGAAAAGCTGTAACATCATTATCAGGGAATTTTTGTTGTATTTCAAGTGTTCGACAAGCACTACATCAACCGCAACTTTGACCGAACCGGACAGATGTCTGTGGTGATCACGCCCGGGGTGGGTGTCTTCGAAGTGGACCGCCTGCTCATGATTTTGACCAAGCAGCGGATGATAGACAACGGTAACGCTCCCTGGTTTGTGTGCTGGCCCTGTGGGTTTATAGCCTGACTTTCCCCTAGAACTCTGAGCTTTCACTGACTTCTTAGAGTGTGAGGAGCTCTGCGGAGTGTTCTGTGTGTCACAAGATCTGGGGACGTCAGTAGATGTTGGGTGACAAAAAGAGTTGCGTGGTCAAATCAGTACGGGAAATGCTGGGTCATACACAAATAAGCAGATTCCATGATTGTGGATTTTCCCTAGAGTTTTTGATATGTTAGTGTATGTTGTTTATCTCTACAGGGTGCGCCTAGTACTCTGAGTTCCCCAAACATATTTGACACAAGAGAACCCTTTCTGGGGGGATTGTTTCAAGGAACCAGTGTGCCATCAACCCATCTTGGGAAGCACCATCAGGTCATCTAGTCCATTCCTTCCTCCATAACGTGCCTCGTGTCTCCAGCTTGGCCCCAGGCACTCGATTTGATTTCTGTTTCACCAAGATGGAGTTGGGAGAGCAAATCCTGATTGCCAAAAAAGAAGATGTGTTAAGTGACATGGCTTGTTTTTCTTTTTACTGAGATTGCAAAGTTCTTATTCTTTTCTGGCCTCAAACTTTAGTGAGGGAGGCCTGGTTGTCTTGTTTTACAAATTATGCCTTCAGGGCAGTCAAAGGCTAATTGTCAAGCACTGAATAGTGGCAGGTGTGAGCGGACTCAGAAAAGAGGAACCAGACAAAATGCATCTATTTATTTCTTTGCTGCATAGATAGCACTGATGAGGTTATAAAGCATAGGATGGTAAATTGACTTTGCCTCATACCCAGTTAAATAGCATCATTTATAAATTGGGACACTTACGTTTGCCACTCCCCTCCCCCCTCTTTTTGTCTTCTCTTTTTTAGGAATCGGTGTGGACTTGGTGTGCATGGGAGAGCAACCATTACATGCCGTCCCATTGTTCAAGGTAATTAGATTTTGGATTTACTTGCTAAAGGCCAGGTGGAGAATAGTCAAAAATGGAAAAGTGGGAACAGTTGGACATCCTACTTGTTTTTTCATTTATTGGTGCGCTTACTGTTTTCCTGCAGCTACATAATCGGAGTGCTCCTCGGGATTCTCGTCTGGGTGACGACTATAATATTCCCCACTGGATAAATCACAGGTGGGTGCGATCTTGATCAATAGTAGGGGACAAGGGTTTCAAATAGCTTCCTTGCCATTTTCTCTTTAAATGTGTTAAGTTCTTATTTATGGCACAACCTTTTGTCAAGAAAACGTGGGAACCAAAGTTCTAACATTTGCTTAAAGCTTCTCTCCATGGAAAGCAGTAGCAGTAACATAGGAACAGTCTATGGTGAAAAATCAAAACAAATTTGAAGGGCTTATGTCTGCTACTGTTCCCAAGTCCTACTATTTCCAACTCCCACAGACCATAGTAGACCCACATTGTGCCTGGCCTTCTTCATTTGTGGACAAGTCCCTGTGCCTCCTTGCATGGCACAAGGTTTTAGCATTCCTGCTGACTCCACCTCAGGGATGGCCTCTCTCTTCCCTCTGCCAGTGCCACTGCTTTATCTCCGTCCTCATCTTTTTGAACTATGGCACTAATCTTACCGTTGTGTCTATTTCTAGTCTCTCCTTTCTTCAGTCCATTCTTTAAACCAGGGTTTCTCAACCTTGACACTATGATGTTTTAGGCCAGCTCATTCTTTGTTGTGGGGGCTGTCCTGGGCTTTATAGCATGTGGGGCGACATCCCTGGCCTCTACCCACTTGCTGCCAATAGCACACACCCCCCAGTCGTGACCACAACAGATGTCTGCAGACATCGCCACATGTCTCCTGCGTGGCAAAATCCACCTCCGCTGCCCCCCATTGAGAATTACTTCTTTAGACCAGTGGTTTTCTTCTTTCCTTTCTTTTTTTATTTTGTTCTTAAGCAACAGGGCCTTTTCTTCAAGTTAAAGTCTTAGAATCCCAATATATAAAAGCAAAATGTATTAGTGTCCCTCTCTGCCCTCACATGGCAGGCCCTGATGTAGCACCAAGAACCCTGGGGGTCTGGGGAGCAACGTCCAGCAACCTCTGCTATACCTGCCTACCAGAGTCATTTTTGTGAAAACCAAATCCTGCTGCTCTTTCCCTCTGATTCTTCATGCCAGTTTGGTAAAGACTAAAGCGTTTGACATCTGAGGCCTTGCCCACTGCTGCCCTCTTTCATTCTACACGGCAGCACCTCACTTCTGGGCCTTTCTATCTAGAGGGCTTTTCCATCTGCCCTTCCCTCACAAATGCCTATGTATCCTCCAGACCCAGCTCCGTCGTATCTCTTTGAATTCTTCCTGTGCTGCCTCTGATATCCAATAGCTGTTTTCTCTTTAGTGCTTCCAGAGTATTCTGTCCTCCTCTGGGTTGTTTGTGGCCAGGATTTATGAGGAGCAGAAGACCACTAGGGTCTTGCTTCAGCACAGCAGAACCTTCAGTTTTGGCTTCTGTTTAGTTGTAGATCTTTACTGGAAACCAGCTTGAAAACTCATCACAAATGTTGATTTCAGCTTTATGGGTATACCCTTTATCTTTGTTATGGGCTGTTTGCCATCAGTCTCGTGATTCTGCTGGTCACCTATAATATTCATAGGTGAAGAACCACGAATGAGCAAAGGAATAGTCATTTTGGCCAGTTTTATAAGGATGATGTGGTCACATTATGATTATCCTGTCCCGAGTATGTCCCTGTCTTGTATGGGAGCCCAATAAGATAGTGTCTGAATGGTCACCTATGTTCTTCCTTTACATATATGTACATAAAGTTATACTTTTAATGATGTTCAGTTTTGTATGTTGTTATTGCATGGCCTGATGAAGTCATTTAAAAAAAAAACAGTGACTGCTTCATAATAAGATGGCTTTGTAACCTTTCTCATCTTGTGTTTATGTTACCATTATCTTAAAAACTTGGTTCTTGTCTGGGCATGGTGGCTTGCACCTGTAATCCCTGCACTTTGATGGTGGCCCAAGTGGGAGGATCAGTTGAGGCCAGGAGTTTGAGACCAGATTGGGCAACACAGTGAGACCCTATCTCTACAAAAAATAAAATAAAATAAAGTAAAAACCTGGTTCAAGTAAAATGGGAGGATTTTGAGCTCATTTCTTTTTTCACTTATTTCAGAGTAACTTCTTTTTTGTCAGCCTCTATTTTTGGATTTGTAATCTTTTACTAGACATTCAGATACAATTGCCAGTAAAAAAGAAAATAGCCACTCTTTAATTATACAGCATATTTCATGATTTTCAGTTTAGTTCAGGAGATAAGATAAAAAGTAACCGTAGCATACACAAAATTGCACGTGAATTTAAGTATTGCAATTTCCTCAAATTTTACTTTATAGTAACTTGAAAGTTTCCTGAATTTTCTCTTTATTCTTCATCGTAAATTGCTTCTCTGATGCCAGTTAAGATGGAGGATGTAACCGCATGCTTCAGAGTCTGAGAACTCGGAGGGCCCAAAGCCTGCTTTTCACATTTCCTTTGAGCCTTGTTTGCCCATGCCACTTGGGGACGGGAACAAGAGGGCATGAGATGAACAGCTGCTCACAGGGGCCGTTGTTCTTTTCCGGTCAGCAAAGCCTCTTTAGAAGCAGGCAAAGTATTCCCACTATACTAAGGCCAGACACCTTACTAAACATAATCAAATTGTCTTCAGTGAGAATTTGTTACTCCCATAATATTATTGGCTAATAATGAAAATTGACCCAAAAAGTAAATTAATGTCGGATATGTAAGAGTTATAAAACTGAGATTTTTGAGATATCACAGGGTGTAACTGGCATCTATTTTAGAAATCATGTAGACCATCCAGTCACATTGTGCAGGTGAGGAAACCAAGTTCCAGAGAGGTTAAGTGGCTTGCCTAGGGTTGAACAGCAAGTTCATGGCAAAACTGCAGTTATTAGTTTGAGCCATTTGAAATCATGATATTAGACTGTTTTTGACCTTCAAAAATAGCAATTTCATTATGGTTCTCTTTAATAGAAACCCTTTCTTCTGGCCGACATCACTTTACCACTCAGATCTTTTACAGTCAATATCTGGGAAGAGAGTAGCATCCTCTACTTGGTACTTTCCTGGATACCACTGTGAGAGGCCAAATCCCAGGGCCCACCTGAACTCTAGGTCTCACTGCAGGTGGCATCTTAAGTTCTTATCTGCTTGATATGCCACGAGGATTGCTTCACAATCCATTGGTTATCTATTGAAATTGCCTTTTAAATTTTTTTTTTTTTCTGCTTGTGGTCAGAGTTTTGATGGAAGGTGGAAGATTGGTCAATATTCAAAACATCTTGACCACAAGTTAGTGATAGATAAAAGAGAATACAGAGAGATGCTTGAGGAATAGTAAAGCCTGCACAGCCTCTATTCACTCATTCATTCAACATATTCAAGGCAAGGCTGAGTCTCATGTACCCGACATGACTATATTAAGATGCTTTTCACAGGGATTGGGATTTAATGGTTTCTGCTTTCTTTTCTTGAGTACTGACCCTTTTCCTGTCTTGCCTTGGTTCTTCTTGCTTACCAAGTGCTGATCAATCAGTGAGTGATAAGGGCCTCCCTTGGGTGTAGTATCCTGCCAGGTATCAAGGTGAAAACATCATGGTGTAAATAGATTTTAATCCCTGCCACAAGGAGGAGATTCTGATCCAGTTAGGAGTTAAGACTTGCACACATGAAATAATTTATGGGGAAAAAAAGAATAGCACAACAATTAAAAATATAATTAATGTTTTGTAGTCACTTTTTGCAAAAGAAGTTAGAATTGCAACGATCAGTGAAGCTTAAAACAAATTCCAGCACAGGAGGGCTGATCCATGCCTGAGATTTCAATTGTGTCTTGAGGTTAAAATAAAAGGGATTTAGATTAATGACCCTGTTTATTTCTTCTACAGTTTCTACACATCCAAAAGCCAGCTCTTTTGTAACAGTTTCACCCCACGAATAAAACTGGCAGGAAAGAAGGTAGGTTTTACTAACCAGCAGAGCCTTTGGGGACTGTCACACATTGATGAGGTTATTTTAGTACCCAGGTACCTTCATCTCCCCCCATGGTCATGAATAGGGTTTAAGAAATTTGTCTTAGAACTTTACAGTTTTATACATTAAATAAATAAATAAGAAGATAACCCCCAGAACAGCATGAAAAAGTATGACAAAGAGTTAATTTTATTATGATGTGACTGGTTTATTCAGATACTGAGGCCACTAAGATACCAATGGGGACAAAACACAGATACACACTATAGCAAAGAGGAAGTATGAGAGAAGGGTCACATCCTAATAGTAAAGAAATGCAAATTCAAAGTAGAATGGGGATTCTTTTTTTTGCTTACTAATAGGTTTAAAATATATTATTAATTATACCACGTGCTGGAAAAAGTGTGATGAAATTGGTACTTGAGTACCTGGTTGATGTATGATAATTTTGCAAAACAGTTCAACCATGTGTATTGAAGGCAATGTAAATGTTCATGCCATTTGACCAGTTCCATTTTGGGGCATGTGGTGAAGGGAAATAATCAAAGTTATCATATGCAAATAGATCTGGGTCTAGTTTTATTTATAATGGTGAGAAGTTGAAAACAATAAAACAATGGCCGAATAAACCATGCAATATCTACTTGATGGAATATGTTTGTAACTAATAAAAAATGCAAGTTTTAAGAACCTGAACAAGTGCTTTCGATGTAATGTGAGAAGAAAAAAACGGGTGTTATGTTTATAGGCCCCACACCAGGGTGCTATCACCCTTCTGCTGATTTTCAGAAGAGCTGAATTATCTGAGGGTTTCTCCGTTTATGGCTGTGTTACGTTAGTAGTATCAGGGCCACTACTTCCCTTTTCTTTTTCTTTGGGGGGGAGGGCTGTTAATATTAATCTTCTAATAGGGGAAATATTAATTTGGAGGAATCTGAGGACTCCTTAAATAGGCCATGTCAAGTAGAAAAGTGCTGGGAGATGGGATTCTGCCTAGAAAGAGCCTTCTCCTGCCTTATGAGGTTTTATGCCTTCACCACAACCATTCTTGGCAATGTGGAACACAGAGGAACTTCTCTGCATCATGATCATTTTAAAGAAGCAAGAATGAATATTGTTATGAGAGGTTTAGGGGTCCTGAAAAAGATTCATTAAGAAAATCTAAAAAGTGATAGCTCTCGTTTTTTTCTCTACCTTTGTACTCCATTTCAGCACATTGGGCAGTCTACAGAGTGCTCAGCTCTGTTAGGTGTAGGCAGGCAGGTGACAGTGCCGTGGGGAAGGGGAAAGCACACAGTGCTTGGGTCGGGTGGGACCTGGCCATGGTAGAACAAACACAACAGTGGACTGACCAAGTGGATGAGGATCTGGGCTTGGATTTTGACTCTGCCATCTGTGACTGTGGGCAAGTCCCTTATCCTCTCTAGAATTGAATATCCTCACTGTTAAAGTGGGGTCCATGCCCCCACTGGGTAGGGTTCTGGGAGTAAACAAGATGTGAGGTAGGAAGTAAAGGACCATCATAGGTAAGTGTCAGATGTTAGCTCCTGCCTTTCCATCAGTTACAGGGAGGGTTAAGACATGGTCTCTGCCCTGGGGAGCGGCCATGTACATGCTGTGCCTTGTGATAAGTTCTATTCTGGCAGAGGAAGGAGTGATTAATTATCTATTTAATTTTACAGCCTGCCTCTGAGAAAACAAAAAATGGCCGTGATACGTGTGAGTATTTTTTGAGATCTTCTTTCATCACTTTTAGAAAGACTCAGCTAACCTCTCGCAAAAAGTTATGTGAAATCACTTAAAAATTCCAGAGAAAAATCAGGAGACCTGAGCTCTTTTTGTGTCACTTTGGAAGGTCCTTTAACCACCTTGTATTTTTGCCCTATCAGCTGTAAAATGATGACAAAACCTTGTTTTTCTTTTCCATAGATCAATTGTGGGATCAGGTAGAAAGTTTTAAAGTACTAAACATATTAAGGTGGTATTTTTAAAGCGGGGTCACAGAAGAATGAAATGCTACCGACACCTTACCTGCACTGAGTGCTATATTATTCCTGTATCGCTTTGGCACATCATTGAATCTCAACAACCTGATGAATGAGTTATTATCCCATGTTTCCAGCAGGAGATGATGATCACCTATGCCTTGCAAATTTTGGTGAAAACCCTCGGAAGGCATCTGTTTGAAATGCATTTGGATGACGATTTGTATTATTTGTGTATTTCAGCTCTCGGATCTCCGAAAGAATCTGAGAACGCCCTTCCCATCCAAGTAGATTATGATGCCTATGATGCTCAAGTGTTCAGGCTGCCTGGCCCATCCCGGGCTCAGCGCCTCGCCACCTGCAGGTTTTCTGTCAGATTCACTTTGGGGGATAATGGGTACATAAAAATTGTTCAGGAAAACCTGAGGTCCACTGGGGACCTTTATGAGAGTAACCTTGAAAATATTTTAAATTAAAATTAGCCAGAAGGAAGCCACGCCATATAGAGCGTTAGGGATTCTGTTTTCATGCTCCTTAGTCTCGGCCGTTTTGTTTGCTATGATGTATTGTCTCAAAATAAAGGAGGAGTTCTGGCCAAGAGGAACAAGTCACAAATTTTAGAATCTTCTTACCAGGTTAGCGCTAATATAGATCCTTGGGCCCAGAGTTTCTTTTAGGTTTATTGTCAAAAAGCAAGAACTTTTCTTTCTTTAATTCCTGCTTTTTAAATGTGCTCAGCCTCCCAAGTGGCTAGAACTACAGGCACATGCCATCATGCTTGA
>CM052452.1:17784315-17845962 GCA_028533085.1 Varecia variegata
CACAGCAACCTCAAACTCCTGGGCTTAAGCGATCCTACTGCCTCAGCCTCCCGAGTAGCTGGGACTACAGGCATGTGCCACCATGCCCGGCTAATTTTTTCTATATATATTTTTAGTTGGCCAGATCATCTTTTTCTATTTTTAGTAGAGACGGGGTCTCGCTCTTGCTCAGGCTGGTCTCGAACTCCTGAGCTCAAACGATCCGCCCGCCTCGGCCTCCCAAGTGCTAGGATTACAGGCGTGAGCCACCGCGCCCGGCCTATGCTTAGTTCTTTACGTAGAATTTTTTTCATGAATGTGTGAAACAGAGTTCTACCTTATTTTTTTTTTCTCCCAGTTGACCAAATACCATATTCCAGATTTCTTTCTTTTTTTTTTGTTCACAGTATCAGAACATAAAGATTTCTTAAATGTGTAAGTTTAAGCACAACTAACTGGAAGAATATCATGTCTCTTAATTTTGTGGAAAATGAACTTATTGTGGCCACATGATTGTTTTTGTCATTTTCTCTCAACCCATCATGATGTCTCTTCCTGAGACTGTTGAGAGTTCAGAATAAGTGCTATTAACAGCAGCTCTCCTACATGTGGGTGCTACTTAGAGACTCAGTAGCAGCTAATTAGGGGCTTTTCTTCTGTCTTTAAAAATGTTTTCATAGTTCAAGATTTTTGGTTTTGTTTTGTCTAATCAAAGATGGCAAGATATTTGGTTTTCTTTGTCTAATCAAAGATGGCAAGACCCCGTGTTTCAGGTATCCAGGTACCTTGAAGACACAGACCATGTCTTAATCTGTGCTCTACCCCTTGCACATGGCTAAGCATATACTGGTGCTCAAATATTTACTGTTGAAATACATGAAAATACATGAAATACATGAAAAATACATGAAATACATGAAAATAGTCAGCATGGGGGATCTATTTTCAGGCTTTAAGCTCTCACTTAAAACAAAATCCTTCCAGGAGGAGAGGGAATGGCTCTGATGCCAGAAGGGCAGTCCTATTGGTGGGCTAACTCTTCCATTCTTAATTTTTGCTTCCCCATTGGACTTCTCTCCTTTTGATCCTTCTTCCTACTGCTTCTAGAGATTCTTCCCTTACGGAGTTTTATGTTTTAATAAGAGTATATTATTTTTTAAACATTTGTTAAGGAAATGTTCCATCATGCTCAAACAGAGAGACTAGTATCATGAACAGTTATCACCATGTTGCCAGTCTTGTTTCATCACTTCTCCCACATTTTAAATTTTGGCTGAAGAATTTTAAAACAAATCCCAGGCATTTCTATTTTTTTTTCCCCTGCTGATACATACTTCAGTATGTGTCTCTTACAAATAAGGATTTTTTAGAAAAAATTATCACTAGTAACAAAATTAACATTAATTCCTTAATATCCTCTAATAGCCAATCCATATTCAGAGTTCCCAATTGTCTCAAAAATGTGTTTCTGCATTTGTTTTGTATAACTTGGGATCTAAACAAGATCCACACATTTCCTTTGGTTGTAATGTCTTTTGTGTGTGTGTGTACAACAGTAGAATATATTGCTTTCTTCATTTAGCTGATTGTTTCCTTGTTAACTTTTCCTCTAGTCTCTGAATTTCCTTTAAACTGGCAATTATCTCTAGAGGCGTAATTAGATTTAGGTTCAAATTTGGGGGCAAGGAGACTTCTCCAGGGGCACTGTGTACTTTGTTTTGCATCACATTGTATCTTGTCAGTTCTCCAGTTTTTAGTGTCATGTGATTGATCAGTGGGATCAGGTGGGGTCAGACTGGAGCCGTCAGTTTTTTTGAGACAGAGTCTCGCTTTGTTGCCCAGGCTAGAGTGCCGTGGCGTCAGCCTAGCTCACAGCAACCTCAAACTCCTGGGCTGAAGTGATCCTTCTGCCTCAGCCTCCCGAGTAGCTGGGACTACAGGCATGCGCCACCATGCCCGGCTAATTTTTTCTATATATATTTTTAGTTGGCCAGATAATTTCTTTCTATTTTTAGTAGAGACGGGGTCTCGCTCTTGCTCAGGCTGGTCTTGAACTCCTGAGCTCAAACAATCCGCCTGCCTCGGCCTCCCAAGTGCTAGGATTACAGGCGGCCGTCAGTTCTTTACAGCTGTGATCCCAGGACTTTGGCTGTTTGAGAACTATCAGTTCCTCCCTTTCTTACACAACATCTCAAGTGGCTCAGGGCAAAGTACCGCCTACATGTTTCCCACTCATAGATCACATTGGAGATTTTTGTCATTGGTTTCCCAAGTGGCATGGGCTGGTGATGGGTTTTGGAGGTGGGACAGCATGCCTTGCTTGGTGGTAACTTTTTGTCTCTCGCCTGGCAGGTCTGTGCGAGAACGGGAGAGTCAGAGTCGAAAGAGTGCCAGCTCCTGTGATGTCTCATCCAGCCCTTCCCTGCCGAGCCGGGTGCTGCCCACTGAGGAAGTGAGGAGCCAGGCTTCTGATGACAGCTCCCTGGGCAAGAGCACCAACATCCTGATGATCCCACATCCTCACCTGCACCAGTATGAAGTTAGCAGCTCCTTGGGCTACACGAGCACTCGAGGTCAGAGTGCTGACATACAGGCAGAGCTGGGGATGGCTTCCTTACTGTAGTGGGGGATGGGAGGTGGGGGTGGGGGTCAGGGCTGTGAGTCCCACATCTTAATTATTTCCATGCCAGTGCAGTGGTGAGAATCATCTTAGCTGTCACATATGTATGTATTATACTATTGTTGTGTCTACCATTTCTTCCCTCATCACAGTAACTGTGTACCTTTCCATATGTTAATGTAGAGCTTTTCTTAGGCCTAAGGTCAAAGGGATTTGTTTCTTTCCTTATCAATCTGGAGAGCTTATTTAATTTCACCAGTTTTATATATGCTCATTTGTTTGTATATATTAATATTTCTCTGTGCAATTTTATCACATATAGGTTTTGTAATCACCACTACAATTAAGGTATAGAACTATTATGTCATCACCAGGCTCCCTCATGCTACCCTCACCTCTTTTTTATTTTTTTGAGACAGAGTCTCACTCTGTTGCCCTGGGTAGAGTGCAGTAGCATCATCGTAGCTCACTGCAACCTCAAACTCCTGGACTCAAGAGATCCTCCTGCCTCAGCCTCCCAAGTAGCTGGGACTATAGGCACGTGCCACCATGCCCGGCTAATTTTTCTATTATTATTTTTTTTTTTTGGTAGAGACTTGCTCAGGCTGGTCTCAAACTCCTGAGCTGCAGCAGTCCTCCCACCTCTGCCTCCCAGAGTGCTAGGATTACAGGCGTGAGCCACTGGGCCACTGCACCTGGCCCTTTATAGCCACACCCTCATGCTAATCATTCTCCTTCTCTATAATTTCGTTATTTAAGAATGTTATTAATATATAGATGGAAGCATATCTCTCCGGACTTTTGGTCACAGACTTAAGAATGTTGTATAAACAGATAGCTGCCCTGGAAGGATTCCCAAAGGGCAAGAGTGTTTTCCATGACCCAGCACATTAATAGGGGAAACCATCAACTCCAGAGACCTCGAGACTGGGGAGCAGGGCATTTTTATTGAGTAGGCATCATAGACACCATGCCAAGAGCCTATGAAAATTTTTGACTGCTGAGAAAAGGCTTTTTACTGGTTCAAAGCATGAAGAGGAAATCCTAAAATAGAGAGGAGCAGATATTAAGTTATATGATTATAGAATATAACTTATATCACCTACATTAATTTAGTATTCAAAAGAATTTTAACACATTCGGAAATTTCTAGGTTAGCTTTTTTCTACTCTTTGGAAATATTTAAGTTTGCATGACAGTTACTCCTATTTTGCTGAAAATATTCCTAAAAGAGTCCATAACAAAAGGTAAATTAAACCAAATGTTAATCCTTTAAAAACCTTTGTTATTCTAAAAGCCAGATTTCTGGCTAGATGACTTTGCTCTTAATCCAAGCAGGTTTGAAAACAGTTCTTGTTTTGGAGGTTTTTTTGATTATCTGGATAGTCAAATTGGTTTCATGTCTTTTAATAATATTGGAGGGGTTTATTGGAAGAGCCAAAAAAGCAAGTCACTGGAATATTGTAAGGCAACACAATCTGCAGGCCCTTAGTTTTCTGTTTCTCTGTTATATTTAGAGATTCTCACTCACCTACCCACCCAGTGTAACATAGAAATGTTTCCCCTTTCCCCCACACATATTTTTTACCCACTTTATCCCTTTGTTCTATTTTTCATCCTTTTAAAAGTATGTGCTCATCTTTTTTTAAATTAGGTTTTCTTCTTTTATTTCCATAATAACGAACTAGACCATATTCTTTTCTATTTGGTAAATCAGGGCATCAATTCATTAATTTACAATGAAAAATATAGTTTTCATGGAGATCTATACATTCTCTTCTTGCATGCAAATCACCTTGAATGAAATACAGTGTTAATGATGTGTGAGGTTCTGTGCTAGGCATTGGGTAGATGATGATGGACAAGACAGATTCCTTGGAGTTTGTATTTGCTGGACCCACGTTCAAATCTGGGTGATTGGTTAGTGAACATCAGAAACACATTAAGAGTAGTTGGTTGTGGATTTTACCTCTTTGATCCACTCAAGCATATTGCCTCCATCTCCATAATGGGACTTGGCTGCCCTTGGATGGGGCAGATTGATATAAATATCATGCCATCTCCTTGCCTGGTAAAGGCTGGATGTATCCATTTCTTCATTCGTTTTCCCCAATAATTTATTTATTTATTTTTTTGAGACAGGGTCTTGCTCTGTCACCCTGGCTAGAGTGCAGTGGCATCATCATAACTCACTGCAACCTCAAACTCTGGGCTCAAGCAATCCTCCTGTGTGGACTACACGTGTGTGCCATCATGCCCAGCTAATTTTTCTATTTTTTGTAGAGATGGGGTCTTGCTCAGGCTGGTCTCAAACTCCTGGCCTCAAGCAATTCTCCCGCCTTGGCCTCCCAAAATGCTGGGATTACAGGTGTGAGCCACCTCAAGGCCAAGAATTTTTTTTTGACACCATAACATTTGATTGCTTACTCATGTCCCAGTCCACTGAGTCAATGGTAGGGGATACTGTTCCACTTAGTCATTTGGGGACCCAGGCTCCCTCCATCCTGGGATCCCATGGTCATCAACATTGGTCTCCCAAGTTGCCACGGAAGGGAAAAAGAGAATGGGGATCATGCATGGAGATCATTGTGGTCCAGGCCTGGAATTGGAATATATCACCTCTACCTGTGTTCCATTGTCCGGAACTAAGTCATTTGGCTTCAGTGTAAAGGGGCTGAGAACTATATAGTCTTGCTGTGTGCCCAAAAGGAAAATAAAATGGGTTTAATGAACAAAATTGACTAGTTCTGCCAGGGTTTGCCCTGCTGGGCACCAAATACCTATTTTTATTATTCCTCCCACATATAGAAAATACCACTTTCCCTAGGGAGACAACCCAAGTCCCATTATTCAGTCATTACATCCAGCTCAAAGTCCAGTGTCTCCAGGTGATGTGTGGTCGTCCTCATTAGGTTTGTGTGTGGCTCCATTGAGCCAGTAATCTAGGAACCAGAACCCCCTTCTCCCAAGTATTTAGAAGGTAAACAAACCCAAACGTATTTCTTTTCTTTATAGTTTGGCAATTTACCTCATTTCTCTCACTCCCTGACATTTATGATGTCCACAATTCTTGTCATCCTTGGCTTATCAGTCTGCCTCATTCTGGTTTCCTTATGGCTCTGTGCTTTCTCTTTGTGCCTCGGCTCTATGACAACTGGCAGACGTCTTAGAGAACATGATGGAGCCACCGCAACGAGACTCCAGTGCACCGGGGAGGTTCCATGTAGGCAGCGCAGAATCCATGCTACATGTCCGGCCTGGTGGATACACGCCCCAGCGAGCACTGATTAACCCCTTTGCTCCCTCTCGAATGCCCATGAAGCTCACGTCCAACAGAAGGCGCTGGATGCACACTTTTCCTGTGGGTAAGTTGGTTGCTCAGGAAAGAGCCTTGGACTAGCAGTTCCCGGCCTGGTGGTCCTCCACACTAATCATCCATATGTTTTTGGTCTAGTGTTTCAACTTCCAGTAAGAGGGAGATAACCATGTCCACTTTGGCTATCCCAGGGGTTCTCCTGAACAGGCTTTGTAACTAACTAGCTGTGTAAACCCTAAGGGCTTGTTTTTTTCTATTTGAAAGGAACTGCTTTGGGATGTGCTTTCTTTCCTGAGACTGATGTCCCTTAATCTCTCGTCCATTCCCTCTGCTCTAAATTCTCTCTGGATATTGACATTGCTGTCTTGATTACACAGAGTTGTTACTTTGTTTTCTCTTAGGGGTCTCTGACAACTGAAAAGAAAACTTTTTTTTTCACATTCACTTTTTTCCTAGTCCATCTTTTTTTTTTGAGACAGAATCTCACTCTGTTGCCCCGGCAAGAGTACAGTGGTGTCATCATAGCTCACTGCAACCTCAAACTCCTGACCTCAAGTGATCCTCCTATGTTGGCCTCCCAGAGTGCTAGGATTACAGGCCTGAGCCACCACTCCCAACCCTAGCCCATCCTTTTTGATCTGTGATCTGTCCTCAAGAGCATGACAGTAAGGTTTTATAAAGCTGCGTCTAAAATTAAACTTCAACTTAATGGGCTCTTACTGGGCTGGGAAGGAACAGATGCATTAAGCTCCAGGGTTTTTTTTTGTTGTTGTTGTTTTTTTCATGGAAACCATCCTGCTGAATGCCTGGAAATTTTAGTTAATTTCTTTTGCACTTATTTTTAGTGTTTAAAAGTTAAATTAGTGAGAAATGAATCTGGGTCATGGCTGTGATTGGGGGTCATTCCCAAACCCCTTTTCGCCCTCTTACCTCTGCTATAATCTGGCACACTACTTGTTTCTTTCTGGTGTCTTTTCCTCTCCACTGGCTCCCTTTGGGATCTCTTAAAAGAGCTCTTGATGCTTCTTCCATGACCAGCTCTTCTTGCTTCTGTACTTTTCCTTCTCCTACCCTTCACGCACACATTACTAAAACAATATTCTCGAAACACGGCTTACTCTGTTTCTTCCTCCTGCCAACCTGGCCTTCTGATAGCTAAGGCCTTCCTTTGCCAGGCTTCCCAGCCTCTCTCCTCATTCCTATCCTCAGAGGCTCTTATCTTTGTCAGTAATCTTGTGGTCTCCTGCACATGTTTTGCCTCTTTCACGTTTGGGATTTCACAAATATAATTTCTTCTACCCAGTTGCCTTCTCCGACCCTTGTTAACCTTGTTTAACATTTACCTCTAAAACTTCTCTTTCTCTGGGAAGATTTCTTCAGTAGGCTTGACTAATTCTAATTTATCTCCTACTCTGTCTTCTTTGCACTTAAGCATTTTCTGCTTCTTAGAGTCATAGTTGTTATTTTCTTAAGTATTAGCAGAGTCATTTGGTGTTTCACTTGTGTTTCCTTCTCATGGAGTTTGTGTGAACCCTCCTGGGGATGGACCTTGCCTCCTAAACTGGTATATTTCTCTGTGGTGTCTCAGTTGGTGTGCATGAAACAGGCTTCTAAAATATTCTTAATAGACTGGACAGGATGATAAATATGAGGCCCCACAGTACGATGGGTCCTGCTTGGGAAGAGGAGGTGTCCTCTCTGAATGCCAGAGGGTCCCTTGTATAATGTTCCTGGGTGGTGTGTTCTTTCAATCTCTCCAACACCATCCTAGCAGCTGGAAAGAAGGACAATTGCAGTTAAGTGCACAGCACAGCTGTCAGGTGGGAATGATGCTCAGTGGTTCTTTGTCTGGGTAGGACCATCCGGAGAGGCCATCCAGATCCATCACCAGACCCGACAGAATATGGCGGAGCTGCAAGGCAGTGGGCAGAGGGAACCGACTCACTCCTCTGCAGAGCTGCTGGAGTTAGCATATCATGAAGCTGCTGGAAGGTGAGGATGTGCACAGGGCTCCAGAAGGTAACTTGAGAACACTCTCCAGCACCGAGGACAATGTGCATAACAGACGGCTGACAAAACATGTTTATAAGACTTAAAAAGACAATATGACATCAGGACCTTCTTTTGTCAGTCAATGTCATTCCTTCACGGGGCAAAGTGCAAAGCAGACAAGCTGACATTTTTGCCTGAGATGTTACCTAGGCCCTGCTTCAGGTTTATTTTGAATCCAAAACCACTTTGTAAATCTCAAACATGGGTCTTTCTACACCTCAGTCAAGGATGAAAACGAGAGAGGAAATGGTTTGGGTTTGGAGTGCTGAGACAGGTGATTCACGCTAATGTGTTTTGGATAGCCTCTCTGAATTTTGTCATTTTGATCATTGAGAAATTCCACTGTTGAGTTTAGAAGAAGTTAATGCTAAAAGCAGTGGAAATCAAGGCCTGTGTTTACGAAAACAACTCTTTTTGAATCAGAGCTCTGAATGTGTTACAAAGTATCTAAAGAGGGGCAGTATGGGAAGAAAGTCATTTAAGCCTTCACAAGCATGAGCCTGGGTTACACCTGGACTCACTGTTCCTGTGTTGCTTGAGGAAACATTTTGCAAAGAGCAATCTTTGGCCCCTCTTTAAGTTACCTTGACATTCTCAAGATGGGTAAGGGGTATGGGCGGGCAGGACCCTTTTTACCAGAACAACTCTGGTACATCTACTCAAGCATCTCACATCCATCCTTGTTCATAAGTGGAGGCGTGGGAAAGAGAGGGCAGGTGGTCTAGCATGGTGGTGGGAAAGCAGCCAGGTACAAGAGCCGGAGGAACAGGCCACAGGAGGCCAGAGCTGGCACATAAACCAAGCACTGCGGCCTGGTGGCTTGAGATATGAGTCCTAGTGGTTGCCAGCCTGAGTGGCTGAATATTCAAGCCAGTTTTTGATGAAAACCCCCTGGGATACAGGGTGCGCAGGAAAAAGAGGTGGATGATGTGCATTAAGCCAGGTGGCTGGGCTCTGTTCTCTGCAGGCACAGCACTTCCCGCCAGCCTGGTGACGGCATGTCCTTCTTGAACTTGAGTGGAACAGAAGAGCTTTCTGCCAGCCTGCTTAGCAACAGTGGTACAGGTAACCAATCCAAGAGGAATGGAGTTGGGTGCTCAGAGCAGGCTCACATCTAGGAACGACACGAGGGCCAGAAAAACAGGGCCATGTCTATTTTGGGATTATTTCAGCCACAATTTTGGGTGACCTATTTAGAAGCAGTTCTGTTTAATGCATGGAATTATAAATGGGCTGCACATTACATTTTTAGCCCAGAACGTATTGGTCAAGCCACATTTATCATCTTCTGTCAGGGAGTCGTGATTGAGGGCTGCTTAGGAGCTCGGTGTTGAGGGCAACACCAGGGCCAGAGCAGGAGTGGTCTCTGCTCTAGAGGAGCTTTCAGTTGTTGGGGTCGGGGGAGCAAACCCACCTCACTAAAAACAGAGACCCAGAGGGGAACACTGTGGCTCCAGTTATGAGATCAGAAAAGAGAAGGGTGGCATAGTTGCTTAGAGAAGTGACCATACACCTCAGAATTCGGTTAGGCAGAGGGTTAGAAGGTGAGGATTCCAAGTGGAGAGGGGAAGGGGAGAAGTATGCATTTGGTTTTATGCTTTCCAAAAGCACTTTTATATCTTTTATTTCATCGTATCATCCCGGTAGGGCATAAGTCATTAAATGTATTTTACACATAGATAATTTAATGCCCAGAGATGTAGAGATATTAAACTCATTTCTCAAACCAGTAGCCAGGTATCCTGACCCAGACTGCTGTCCTCCTTTGATGACATTATTTAGAGTGCCTTTAAGGGGGTGTAGGGGAACATGGGTTTTGATAGGTGGGGGCAGATTTTATAGAGCCTTAGAGGACAAAATGAATGTTAAAAACATTAAAACTTAAAAAAAATAATGGGGCTGCTAATTCATGCCTTGGTGTTTCTATAAGCTAACTTCCATTTCTAAAACTTAGCTTAAGGAAGGTACAGTGAAAGTGAAGTTGTATAAAATTGGTAATGATGTTTTCCTTCATTCATTGGTAGGTTCATCCAACAATATTCCTAGAGGCCTATGGCTAAGGCTTGGAAACTGGGTTGACAGTAAGAGAATCCCTAAATGATTATAATTTTATTCATTCATTCATTCATTTTATTTTTTATTTTTATTTTTTTGGTCAACCTAATTATTACCATTCATTCCTTTTTAATGAGAAAACACACTGAATAAAAATTTGGGGTTTGGGAGGCCAAGGCAGGAGGATCATTTGAGCCCAGGAGTTCGAGACCAGCCTGAGTAACATAGCGAGATCCCCTCTCTACAAAGAGTAAAAAAAAATTAGCTGGGTGTGGTGTTGCACACCTATAGCCCTAGTTACTAAGGAGGCTGAGGCAGGGCGATTGCTTGAGCCCAGGAGTTTGAAGTTGTAGTGAGCTATGATGATGCCACTGCACTCTAGCCCGGATGACAGAGTGAGACTCTGTCTCAAAAAAAAAAGACAAGGAAAAAAAATGTATATATAGGGGGATGAGAATATACTTTGTGAACCTGCACTCATGGTGCTGAAAATGTTACCTGGTTGCTAGACTACTTTAAAATGCCTTTAGAAGCATACAGAGGCAGTGTTTCTATTGCTTTCCTAAACCAAGGAGCCACTTTTTAGGAACCCAGAGTTTCAGCTTTCCAGGCTGTTTGGGGTAGAGTTGCACCAAGGAAAGCTTCTCTGGAGCTCTCTGGACTATACCTTGAACTAGTTCCACTGGTGACCTGAAGGAGGGGAAGTTACAGGTTCAGATGCTATCGGCACCAGGATCTGCCCAGGGTAGTCCTGGAGTTGTTCTGGACCTGGGGTAGCTCAGGCAGACCAGATGATACCCCAGAAAATGAGTCTTTTGGGATTTTAAAAATCTACTTGTGGTAAAAGAGTAAGATTTCAAAGAATATATGGATGGTTGTGAAAGATTCTCAGATGATACCATCATGCAGTCCTTGAAACTAAGGGTTCCCTGGTGCACATACGTTGGAAAAGCATTTGCTGCAACCTGAATTGCCAGCTCAGTGTTTTCCTTCTTGGGCTCCGTAGTGATAGATCTGTGTACCTGATGGATTTCTCCACTTGGATGACCAAGTACCTCACCCTTCATGTGTTGACAGCTGAACGTATGTCTTGCTGTTCCCCGACCCACACTTCCTCTTCTGTTCCTTTCTTCTGACTTTGGCTCCTCATCTCCTTTCTCACTGCTTTTGTTCAGATCCCTGTCATTTCTGGCCACTATTATCACAGTTTTCTAAATGCTCTTCCTGCTCTGTTTTGTCTCCTCTGATTCATCTTCCATACTGTCAGGGATGAGATATTTCCAGATGCAGATCTGATCAGCCACTCCTTCCCACGTATAAACCCTCAGTGGTTCTTCCTGGCTTGCAACGCTCGTCATCACCTGGCTCCTGCCTGTCTTTGTGTATTCACCTGCCTCCACTTCCACATGGTGCTGCGTGGGGAAGAAGCGCAGGCTCTAGAATCTTAGGACATGAGCCCTGACTCCAACTCTAATGAGTAGTGAGGCTTTCAGACCAGTTACCTAACCAACCTCTGTTGTCTCAGTTTCTTCACCTGTGAGGAAGATTGTTGTGAATGTTAAATGTGATAATCTGCGTATGTGCTTAGGACAGTGCTGGGCATGCATGGTGAGTGCTCAGTAAACAGGAGCTATTGTTGTTATTATTATATGAACATATTTTACACTCCAGCCATTGCTCTGGCTCCTTGGAACAATTATGTCCTCATCTTCCTTTGCATAGGTTAGCCCCTCTGTATAGAATATGCTTCTTTCCTGTCTTCGACCCCTGATTCTTCCTGGCGAGTATCAACTCAGTCTTTAGGATTCAGCTCCAACAACACCTCCTCTTTGAAGCCTGCCCTGGTGGTTCCCTCTCCTCCGCATGCCCTCCCAGGAGATGTTAGGCATGTTTCCACGCAGCTCCACGTGCATAACCCGATTGTACAACTTGGCACATCTTGATCCCACAGTTTGTTTCCATGTCTGTCTCCCCAGTAGACTAAAAGAATTTATCTTTATTCTTCTTCTCCCTGTAGTGCACATTTATTGTTTATTTATTAGTACATTTATTGACAAATGAATTTATACTTCCAAGACCAAGCTGCCATATGCGAGAAGCATTGAACAACCCCCCAAATTATTGTTTAATTGGTATGCAAGTGTTCAATTACATGCATATGTTTAGCTTCTTATAGAAAGTTTGGGCTCCTTGTGTTGTTTTTCTTGTCAAGGGAATATAGTTAAGTGGGATCATTCTTTCCCTTGCCCAGTGCCCTTATGACCTGCAGCATGTGTTTTCGAAGGGGCCAGGGGTCATCAGTAAGTGGTCTATAGCCACATGGGAATTGAACTTTCATCTTTGACCGTCTGCTACCTGACTAATTATGTTAATAAGCCACAGAAAGAAATTAGATTAAATCATTTCAATTTTTGTTGCCATATGCAATAACCAATTCATGTCAGATCTATCTTCAGGATATATCCAGAATCTTAACTCCACCATTGCTAGCCTGGTTCAAGGTACCACGCTTTTGCCTGTGTACAGTAGCCTGCTAACTGATACTGGCTTCCTCCCTTGCCCTCCCATATTATTTATTTTCAACAAAGCAATCGAGAGTGACCCTTCTAAAATGGATGTTAGATCATGAAACTTCTCTGCATGAATTCTTCCAAGGGCTTTCCAACTCACTTGGAGTCAAAGCCAAGGCATTATGGTAGCCAACAGACCCCTCGTGTCATGTGGCCTCTTCTTACTCTCAGACCTCCTGCTTCCCCCTCTCACTTCACTGTAGTGGTTGCCCAGATAGATCAGACACACCCCGAAACTCAGGTCCTTTCTCTTGTTCTCCCTTCTTCTGTGCTCTTACTCCAGAGAGCCTCGTGGCTAAGGTCCACATGTCTGAGTTTGCATCTCCAGAGCTTAAAACAGTTCCTGCCACATGACAGGTAGTTGGATGAATGCTAAAAGCCTTCTGAGGTTAGCTTTCTCTCTGCTGAAGAATGACTTAATTTTTCCTCTAATGCTTTTCTCTCTTATAACCTTGTTGAATCCTTGCTGGATTCCTTTTTTCAAAGACTTGGCCAGTCTTTAACCTTGCTTGGTTTTGAAGTGACTTTCCTTTCAAGCCATCCTCAATCTTCATGAAATATGATTTGCTTTCTTGAAGCTCATGAAACTCTTACTCATTCCAGAAATGTTTATGGAACTCAAGGCACTGTGCTAAGGCCTGAGAAGAAACAAAAACTATTAAGGCACTGACTCTCCTGACTTCAGGGAGCCCTGGCTCCTCATTCACTTGGGATTGTATTTGAAGCAGTTCACCTGTGGGGTAACAACAATGAAAGGAAAGCCCCCTCACTGGGAGTTGGACTGTATGAGTAGTTCCAGTAATACAGTGTGGTTTGAACTTGTGATCTCTGCTAAATTAGGAGATGCTCTATGAGGGAGTGTGCCATGATGAAAACAACCAGGATCAAAGTCTCAGCCCTGCTCCTCACTGGCCTTTGGAATTGAGCCTTCAGTCTTTGCTGAGCCTCAGGTTCTTCATCTGTGTAATGGGCATAAAGATCCTCACCTTCTTACCTGCTTACCTGCTTACCAACAACCCGGCAGAGTTGTTGTCAGGATCAAAAGTAGGTTGGGTTTGTTAAGGGCGAGGTTACCACATTGAGTCCTTGTTTTGGGACAAAGCAGTTCTAAACACACAAACAGTTAACATATCATTCATTAAAAAACACATAAAAGAATATCCTATAATAAAAAAAAAAACTGTAAAAGAAACAGGAAAACCTTATCTGTGACCCCACCTTCACCTCCCCGGGGCTGGTTGGTTTGCACCATCTGTAGGCACTAAAGCGTGACTCAGATTTTCTCCTGCGTTTGGGCATGATTCATATGTGAGTCATGATTCACAGGAGTCGCGTCTCTGTGGGTTTCCCTCTTGGCCCCGTAGAGTTTCATTTGCAGCGTTGTTGGGGGGCCTCAGAGCGGCACTCTTCCCTTATTTCTCACCTTGCTGCCCAGCAGGGTCCAGGCAGTTGGTGGGATTGGGCAGATAGTTTTTATCCCTCTTTCTTTAACTGGAGACCAGTTTAGAAGAACTTATTAGTAAGTGTCTTTTGCTTTATTGGAGGTAGATCATTTTGAAAAAGAAAATAAGTAGATGCCATGTTTTCTTTCTTTTTAATGTTGGAACTCAAAATCTGCGAACTTGGTATTTGTGTTGAATATTAGGTGCATGTGGCAGATTTGGCCTGAGAGCTAAAATAAAAATAAATCATAGCACACTAAAGCTGGAAGGAAGGACCTCTGAGTCACTGACCAAGGCCAGGTTGGGTTTTTTATGGGTAAGTGCCACCTCTGTGGCCCAGAGAGGAGAAACCACTTGCCCCAGGCACAGGCTTCTAGATGGCAGCCTGGGACCAGCCCCAGAGGATCCATGCTAAGTGCTCGTTTTGGCCTTGAGGTTTACAATTAGAGAACACGTTCATACTTCTCAATTCTGAACAGAGGTCAAAAGAGACAGAACTGAGATGACTCTTGTCAGCATTGGCTCTCCAAGTTATATGTCTGGCTTTGAACTTTGAGAGTGAGACTTCATTCCCAAATGTTGGGTTGGAGCAGAGCTACCAACCATGAGGTCTTACCTCCATTGTCACAGGTTGGTGGGGCTCTTCATATGTCAATAGCAAGTCTGCTCCACTGAAAAGGCCTCAAAGGCAGAGCCAGTGCGAAAGGCAGTGTGTTGTTGGATTTCGACTGCAAGGAACCTGTGTGTAAGTAGCTTCTTGGAAGCGCTTAAAATATTTATTTCTTTAAATTGCTTTTTCCTTAAAAATTTCTGTGCATACTTGTGTGTGTTTCCATTAGAGATGGCACAGGTCTACTTTTGGCTTAGGCCCCCACGCTGCTCTGATAAGTTAAACTGTTTCTTTATTAGGGTAAGAATTTCAGTTGCCTCATAGACCAAGTCTGGGTTGGATTTTCTTAAGAACAACAACAATAAAAGGTGATCAGATGATCAAACCTGCATCCTAACCTGGGAGGTGATGTTTTTAATATTATTGCTCAGAATGTTTTGCAAATGCCAATTTTTCGATTGCCTTCATACCAGTTCTCATGCTGAATAAGACAATTCATCTCATTGCTTCTTTATAATCAGGCTTTATGTTTGCTAAAAAGGAATATTGTCAGCCAAGATTGTTTTTTGAGAAACTTTAGCTCCAAATGGCTTTTGGCTATTGACAAAAAACAGATAACATTTCAACAGCTAAAAATTGATGCCCCAGATGGATAGTCAAGAAATAGAGCATCTGTAAAGTTGAGCAGAAAGAATCTAAATGCAGTTTCCACCTACTTACTGTGAGATCTTCAGTAAGTTACTTAACTTTTTTGACCTTCAGTTTCTTGATCCTTGGGAAAGGATTCTTCCTACCTCACATCTACCTCCTGGTGTGAGTTTGAATGAAATGAAATACTTTATTTGTCTGACTTAATAAATTGTATCTTCTATTTTGATGACTAATAATTTAAAAAATATCTGCTCCAGGCAGTTCCAAAAAAGTTCTGAAATTCTTTTGGCCAAGAGACATCATCTTTTTAAACTTAAAAATATTACTTATTTTAAAATTTATTTCCAACAAAATTCACTCTTTTTAGTGTACAGTTCTATGAGTTTTGACAAACGCATAGAACCACATACCTACCAAAGAACACATCAAGATAGGGAACATTTCCATCACTCCTCATAATTCTCTTGTGCTGTCCTTTTGTATTCAACCCCACCCCTGTCCCCTGGAAACCACTGATTTGTTCTCTGTCCCTCCAGTTTTGCCTTTCCCAGCATGTCACGTACATGGTGCCATACAGTGTGTAGCCTTTTGAGTCTTTCACTCAGCATGTTGCATTTGAGATTCATCCAAGTTATTGCGTGCACCTGTAGTTCATTACTTTCTAGTACTGAGTAGTATTCCATCGTATGGACGTGCCACAGTTTGTTTATCCTCTCACGAGATGAAAGACAAAACCTATTTCCAGGTTTTGGTGACTATGAATAAAGTTTCTATCAACATTTACATAATTTTGTATGTACAAAGTTTTTTATGAACTTAAATTTTCACTTACATGCATTTCTAGAAGTGTGATGGCTGGGTCAAATGGTAAATCTTTGTGAAAACTGTTTTCCAAAGTGGTGTACCAGTTTGCGTTCCTACCAGCAGTGTGTAAGGGTTTCAGTTGCTCCACAGCCTTGTCAACACTTGATATGATCAGTCATTGCAGTCATTCAGATAGGCATGTAGAGGTACCTCACTGTGTTCTGAATTTCCTATTTCCCTAATGACTAATGATATTGAGCATCTTTTTATGTGCTTATCTGCCTTTGGGGTATGATGTTAGGTGAAGTGTCTTTGAATCCTTTGTCCGTTTTCTCATCGGCTTGTTTGTTTTTTTGTGCTCGAGTTTTGAGAGTCCTCTGTATTCTGGGTACAAGTCCTTTGCCAGATGTGTGATTTGCAAGTGCTTTCTCCCAGGTTGTAGCTTGTTTTTTCAAAGATTTCACAAGGAATTTATAAATATTTGTTCTTGTTATAAAAGATTCAAATGATATAAAAGTATTAATATTTAGAGTAAAAAGTACAAGTTCTTTATTGCCTCCTACCCCCTCCTACAGCTTTCTTCTTGGAGAGCCACTGTTGACAGTTTGGTGAGGATCTTTCCAATTCTTTTTACAGTATCATAATTTTCTAGTAAATATACGTTTTGAAGGGACACTTATATACCCATAGGTCTGTTACTTTACAGTCAGTAAGTTGCATTTCAGAGGATCTTTCTGTTTTTCCTTCAGCCTAGTTATAGGTAAAAATCATTTTTCTATTAAAGTAGTAAGTTTTGATGTTCTATGACAGAGTCCAGAAAGCCATGATTTGGGGAAGAAAATTCCAGAAGATAAAGATGGCTGATGAGTGTACTTAATTTAAGTAGGTTATTTTATATTTGCTAAAGATTGCCCTAATTAATTGAAATGACTTTGTGATGTCTCTATTTTCTTAAAATAAGTGATGAGTTACTCTTGGGCGGGGATTTCTCTTGGCAAAGAATGGTATCGATAACCTTAGATTAACGTTCTGGCTCACTTCTAAATTTTATTGTATTTTTTATTTTTTGAGACAGAGTCTTGCTCTGTTGCCCAGGCTAGAGTGCAATGGCATCATCACAACTCACGGCAGCCTCAAACTCCTGGGCTCAAGTGATCCTCCTGCCTCAGTCTCCTGAGTAGCTGGGACTACAGGCATGTGCTACCATGTCTGGCTAATTTTTAAAAAAATTTTTTTGTAGAGACAGGGTCTCATTATTGCCCAGGCTGATCTCCAACTCCTGGCCTCAAGCAGTCCTCCTGCCATGGCCTCCCAAAGTGCTCACTTCCAAATTTTAGATCGATCATTTTTCTTTGATTGATTCTTCTGTGCTGTTGGAAATACTCAGCACAGAATTTGCATTTGGCTCACATTTTTATTTTTAGCTACAATTTTGGCTTTTTTCATCCATGACAGGTTGACTCTTCTGCAGAATAAGCCTTATTAAGAAAAGCTATTTTTGTCTTTCCTTAGGTATGAATCCTAGGACCCAGAATAAGGATTCTCTAGAAGACAGTGTTTCTACCTCTCCAGAACCAAGTAAGGGGGGGGCAACTGACAGGGGAAGTGGGGGTGAAGGGGAGGGAGTGTGGGGTTATCAGAGTATGAGGAAGCCCTATGGGAAGAGAATGGTCTGGAAGTGCACACATCTGCAGGGTATGGGAAGGTGTTGTGGGGAAAGAGGACTCTTTGGACTCTCTGTTGGGAAGTGAGAGGGGTGAGGCTGAATGAAATGTGATTCAGGGACACATGAGAAGGATAACAAATTTCCCGCAATGTTCTTGTGCCAGTACACAGCTGGCCTTAGTCTTTAAATGCCTTATGATGTCTCCGGGGGAAAAAGTTGGAAAGGAGTAATAGGCCATTACTGGCACCATTTACAGACCTATAGTTGAAAATATTTGGCTGGTTTGCATTCATTTTGATCATCCTTGTCTATTTAAGTAGCTGTGCAGTATCTAAATATCTACAGCAACAAAATAACACGAAAAATCCTACCACCTGGTAAACTTTATTTTACATAGCTGTGATCAGTGGATATATGTCACTAGGTCTTTTTGTCCCCACTTATGATTAACTGAATAATCCTTTCACTATTTCTTCAGGTCTCTCCTATTAGTCATTTGTAATGGCAATATCAAGCACATTACTATATCCTGGTTTGAATAGTCATTTCTTACTGGTGACCGTTGGATGGTTTCCTATTTTTTAGCGATAGCATATAGTGCAGGTGTAATGCATGGAGCAGTGGGTGTATTTTTTTTCATTTTTCTGTAGGTTCATTTTCCTTGGATTATATTCCCCAAGGTATGACTGGCAGATTGATTATTTTCCAAAAAGCTGCCAACAATGAACAGATGATCCTATTTCTCTATAGCCCCAGCACTGGATTTTGTTACCTGTGTTCATCGTTGTTATTTTAGTGGTTCTGAGGTGGAACTTCCTGAAAGGCCTACTTTTCAGGACCAAAAGATGTGAGAGTTAGAAAAGAGGCTGTATTCTTTTCCCAAGGACAGAACATCATTAAACTTAGAATCAGGAACCTTTCTTCTCATCATGGGATTTTGGGCTAAGCATTTAAATCCTTTGTTTCTTGGTGTGTGCCAGCAGAAAACATTTCTCCATGGTTTTTGTAATCCTGAGGGTCAGTAAGGTGGGGAGGGCCAGAGTGATCTAAGAGGGCGTGAAGATTCAGCTGTCTTCTGTTTCTGGCTTCCCCACTGGGGCTTTGGTCAAGTATCTACTTTCTGTTCCTAGTTCTAACCCGAAAATAGAAACAAGCTCACCTTCTTGTCTGCCATATAGGGAAATTGAGGTGATTAATTAGGCTATTCTGGGCTGTGTTTTGAATTCCTGAAGTATTAATGAGTTAACAAGACCTGTGTAGACCATGGAGTTAGGCCCATTGGAGGTTAAATCATCTTCGCCAAGTCAGTAGTGCTATGTGGGGCATCTTCCTGCTGTGACTTAGCACCCAAGTTTTCTTCTTCACTGACGTGAGGGCGACGTGAGGGCTGATGAGGCAACAGGGGCTAGGCCACGTTGTAAGCCGTCTAGCACTGTACAAACGTACGGTGTGTGAGTATCCTGCTCAGGGCTCAAAGGCAAAGGCATAGAGTTTTTCTGCTTCATATTACACCCTCTTAGAGATTTAAAAACTAATCTTCACTTAAAGAGATAACTACCCTAATACTTTAACCTAATAATTCAACTGGGGAGGATTTTACTCCCCAGGGGACATGTGTCAATGTCTGCAGATATTTCTGGTTTTCACAACCAAGGGATGCCAGTGGCATGTAGTTGAGTAGAGTCCAGTGATGCTGCTCAACATCCTACAATGCCCAGGACAGCACCCCTGACCCCCCAACAAAGATTTACCTGGCTCAGAATGTCTATAGTTGCTGAAGTTGAGAAACCCTGCTTTAACTGAGGAGCAGGCAATTCCAGACAGACCCTTGTGGTCAGGCCGACTCTGCTGATTGCAGCTTTCATTTCTGGATGATTAAACTCTGTCTTTTAAAGTCCTGGCCTCGTAACATTCCCAGACATCCTCACTTGATTTTTCTTCCTACCCTTTTGGATCTGTTACTTATTTTTGTGATTCTGGAAGTATTCCTTATTTCTGCTACTATATGCTGTTTGCTCCCAAATCAGGCTGAGCTCGCCTCCTTTCCCCACCCAGCCACTCTGCAGTCCTTGGGAGAGGCTCAGGCTTGAGCCTGTCATCTGCTGTTGGAATGTTGATTTGCTTCGGTGTGTAACTCTGCCTGCCCTGCAGTAACCTCACCCGCATTGCGGCTGTAGCTCACGATCAGCAGAAAATGAAAAGTATCAGCTGTGAATCCCATTTGCATGATGGGATTGGATAAGCATGTGCACTGCATTGTCTAACAAACTCTGTTTCTCTCTTTCTCTTTCTCCCCTACCCCCTTCTTCCTCTTCTCCCTCCCTATCCTGACAATTTTATCATCTTTTACCATGAACTTTCCCCATCCTTCCTTCCCTTTCCTCCCCCCACCCCACATCCCAAACCTGCCATGGTGACCACACATACCTTTTTCCACTGTTACACGAGGCAGTTCTGACACTGTCTGCTCCCCCTGTAGTGCCAGGCTTCTGTTGCACAGTTGGAGTGGACTGGAAGTCTCTCACTACTCCGGCGTGCCTCCCCCTCACCACCGACTACTTCCCTGACCGCCAGGGCCTGCAGAACGACTACACGGAGGGCTGTTACGATCTCCTCCCAGAAGCAGATATCGACAGGTCAGTGTCAGAGAAAAAGACACTCAGCTTGATTTGTGAGGTTTGTGGGTATATCCCAACATATGCATCAGAACACTGAATTTTCAAACCTGTGTCCTCCTTTTATAGTGGGTAAATGTTATGATGCAAGAACTGTTAATTTCTTTATTTTATTTTATTTTTAGCATATCCATTTTATTTTCATTCATATATTTTTCACAACTATTGTAAGGAACATAGTTCTCACAAACATAATAGCTACAACTTTTTTTTTCTTTTATTTCAGCTTATTATGGGGGTACAAAAGTTCAGGTTATATATATTGCCGATGTCCCACCCATCCCCCCAAGTAAAAGCTTCAAGCGTGTCCATTCCCCAGACAGTGCGCAACGCACTCATCATGTAGGTATACACCCATCCCCTGCCCCCACACCCCACATCTGTCCGAAACCCAATTGGTGTTATTCCCAAATGTGCACTTAGGTGATGATCAGGGAAACCAATTTGCTGGTGAGTACATGTGGTGCTTATTTTTCCATTCTTGAGATACTTCACTTAATAGAATGGGCTCCAACTCTCTCCAGGAGAACAAAAGGGATTCTATATCACCATTATTTCTTATAGCTGAGTAATACTCCGTGGTATACATATGCCACATTTTACTACTTGCAAAGATGTTAATTTCTTTAGCGTTCTGTTGACATGAGGATTGTCAGGGATAAAGCCAAGCGGAGGATGGGACTGTGTACTCTTAAACATCACTGCCCCAGGCCAAGCGTCCATGGGACCAACCATGTTTTTCCAGGAGGGATGAGGAGGGTGTGCAGATGACGGCCCAGCAGGTGTTTGAAGAGTTCATTTGCCAGCGCCTCATGCAGGGCTACCAAATCATCGTGCAGCCCAAGGCGCAGAAACCCAACCCCGCTGTCCCGCCTCCGCTGAGCAGCAGCCCACTCTATAGCCGAGGTGAGTTTTTCTCCTTAGACTCACATTTTTTCTTTTCTACTAAATTTGTGGGAATAGGTTTTCAAGTGGTAGGGAGTAGATAACTTCAGGAGTAATTGTTTTCAAGGCAAAATTTTTCCTTCCACATTTTATTTTACATGAGCAATAAAGTCTCCATTAGGTGTGGATTTATCTTGAACACTCCCTTTAAATTACAACTCTCCTTTTAAGGAAGAGGATATGTCCAAGTTCGGGAATGGCGTAGCCTGGCTTGAACAACACCTAGGAGCAGCAGGCAGCCGAGCCAATACTGAGCTGTCAAAGTATACAGTGAATATTCTAACCCCAGAAGGCTGTATTTCATTGTTCGTAGCACAGTCCCTGGTACACGGCAGGTTCTCAGATGTTACCTAATCCTTAAGTTTACCCTTGGTTCTTTTTTTTTTTTTCCCTATTCGGGGTTCATCTTTCTCTTCTTTATCACTGAAGCTTAGTGACTTGAAGCAAGAATGGGTCATCTGTGAGTGGCAGAAGCTAATAAGCGACAAAATTGGTGACGCTAATTAAATTAGAGCCAGGCTGTGGAGCACGCTTCTAAAATAAGTCTAACAGAAAGAATTAAGTGTGGGTGCCTGGAATTAGCAGGAGTCACTTCCTGGAACAGTCAGTGAGCTGTAGTAGTCTTCTGCTTCCTCATTACTGCTAATGAGACCCCCTGCACTTCCTTAATCATCTAGTTCTAAATCCCAGATCATCTTTGGCTCCACAAAGCTCCTCTGGCCAGAGGATCAGCCAAGTGTGGACCTGTTGGGGGGAACTTAGTGGTCATCCAGGCCAGGCCCCGTTGTTCACAGATGAAGCTTTGGACTCCCTCTGGATTTTCTTTGAAAGCAACTTGTGACTTCTATTGCATGTTGCCTTCTGTTCATATTCCGGACCCTACTGAATATTATCCTTTTCAAGTGCCAGGACTATTTACAGTTCATCTTTTTATCCTCCACAGTGGAAACCACAGTGCCTGGCACACAACAATATGGGTCAGGTCAATAAATATATGAATCATTCATTCACTCATTCATTCAACAATGTCTTTGCAGCTTCTACTCTGGGAAGGGATTTATAGCTCAGTGGGGAAAAAATAACATTAGTCAAACTATGAAATATAATTACATGTTGTGATACAGACTGTGAGGGAAAAGTCAAGGGGCTGTGAGGATATTTAATACATGGCCTGATCTGGTCTGGAGGGTTAGGAATGGCTTCCTGGAGGAGGTGATGTTTGAGCTTAGACCTGAAATACTTGCAGAGGTCATTAGGAGAAGTAGGTTGGGAGTGGAGAGTGGGAATAGAAAGGAAGAGTGTACAAGGCTGAGGGATTGGTTTGTGCAAAGGCCCTGTGGCAGGAGACATTGTGATACTTTATAGGGACCAAAAAGAAGGCTAGTGTGATGGAGCACAAGGAGTGAGCCAGAGATGCACCAGAGATATCAGGAGACCTCACAAGACTATGTGAAGGATTTTGTTCTTTATCCCAAGAACAGTGGCATGAATTCTCATTTAGTGTAACTGGACCCATCCAGGCTGCCCACTTGCTCTTCTCTGGAATGGCTGGTCGATGTCCCTATAATAATTCCTCTAGTGTCCAGTTCTGTTCTTTGCTGATTCGTGAGCCTCATGTCATGGCTAACTGGCCAGAGGCTACTTGCCTGACTGTTATTTTTCTCCTTTGATAAGTTTAATCTCTCTTATTTCTATAGTAACAGAAATGGTACCGTTGTTGTTTAATTGCTGGCAAAGTTGCCATCATAACCAAGCCTGTGCTGCTCGCTCATCGCAGATTTATTGAATACTGAATGTGAGCCAGGCCCTGTTCCAGCAGGGAATAGAAGAGCATTGGCCCTGCCCTCGGAGTTTACAGTCCATGGGGTGAGACAGATGTTAAACTAGTAAACCACAAGTATATATTTGATCATAGATTGTGAAGAATACTGTGCAGGATAAAAACAGGAATAACTGGGGTGTACCAAACTTAGAATGCAGTATCAGGGTACCATGCTAGATGTTCATGAATGTCATCCCATGATGGTATCTTCCTGAAAGCCAGCAGGGTATTTGTTGTGTAAATTAAGGAATGTTGCTGGGGCACGGTAGCTCACGCCTGTAATCCTAGCACTCTGGGAGGCCGAGGCGGGTGGATCATTTCAGCTCAGGAGTTCGAGACCAGCCTAAGCAAGAGCGAGACCCTGTCTCCACTAAAAATAGAAAGAGATTATCTGGACAGCTAAAAATATATATAGAAAAAATTAGCTGGGCATGGTGGCGCATGCCTGTAGTCCCAGCTACTTGGGAGGTTGAGCCAGGAGGATCACTTGAGCCCAGGAGTCTGAGGTTGCTGTGAACGAGGCTGATGCCACGGCACTCTAGCCTGGGCAACAGAGTGAGACTCTGTCTCAAAAAAAAAAAAGAAAGGAATGTTTGGGTGGGGGCATGCTCTCCTTCTAATTGCAGAAAGCAAGACTCAGAGAGATTTGGTGTCCAAGATCACACAGCTGGCAAATGAAAGAGCTGGGGTTTAACCTGGGGTCCCATGAGTCAAAGCCTCACCTCTTTCTTATATGCATCTGGCCTGCTGCTCCTTTGGCATCATCTGGGAAATTTCCACATTCACAGTACAGTTTCTTTTAGCCTCTGTCGTCCTCTCTCCTCCTGACCACTCCCGTGCTGCCTGCCACTGTGTGACTGACTATCTCTCAGCTGAACAAAAGGGCTACATGCATTTCATTTCTAGAACAAGGAAATTTTGGTTTGGCACAATTTTTACTCTCTTGAATACTTGTTATTTTCTTGATTCCTCATTATTTTCCTCTTTCCTATGTTCAATTCAACTAATATTTTTTGAATACCTAAAGCTGGGTGCAGTGGCTCATGCCTATCATCCCAGCAACTCAGGAGGCTGAGGTGGGAGGATCACTTGAGGCCAGGAGTTCAAGACCAGCCTGGGCAACATAGTGAGATCCTATCTCTAAAAAAAATTTTTAAATTAGCTGGGTGTGGTGGCGCATGCCTGTAGTCCCAGCTTCTCTGGAGGCTGAGGCAGGAGGATTGCTTGAGCCCTGGAGTTCGAGGCTGCAGTGGGTTATGATGGCGCCACTGCACTCCAGCGTGGGTGACAGAGCAAGGCCCTGTCTCAAAAACAAAAAAAACCTCCAAAAACTGAACAACAGTTCTCTGGCCTCCTGGAACTTTTAGTTTGTAAAGATATGAGAGACACACACAGAAGGAGCTACATACAAGGTAGAATTCAGACTGCTGGTGGGATCTGACAGCTTTCTGGAGAAAGTAGTATTTGATGGTGACCTTAAGTGATCCACAGGATTTCGATGGTGAGAAGGCAGAAGAAGCAACCCAAGCAAATGTTTAGAGGAAGGAAATTGCAGCAAATAAATCAATAGTGTTTTAAGACTGAAACTTGATGAAGCAGTGTGGGAGTAGAGGCCAGAAAGTTGGGTTGGCGCCACCCTGGGGTGAGGACCTCACATGCCAGGGTGAGCAGCTTGTGCTTGGGTGGAGTGGAATTCCATTTCAGTTCCACAGTCATCTCTTAGCCTATTAACATTTATTCCAGATCATTCCTCCGCAGAGGATGAAGCATCAGGTTGTTCAGCTTTGAGGGTGTTGTCTAGGTGCTGTCAGCACCCTCAGGTTCTGATCTGCTGGTGGTTGATTTAGTAACAGAAAAATAAACCAACCTCAGGACTTTTTTCTTCTTAACCAAGAGCAGCTTTCTTTCATGAAACTGCCCCTCAGAAGAAAAGTGTTGTGTCTTCTGTTTCTCCTTTCCTGAATCTTTATGAATGAGGAGCAATCGCCTGTTGTAGGAATGAGCCTCAACCAGATGGAGGAAATTATTATTTTTCTCTGTTAGGTCTTGTGTCCCGAAACCGCCCCGAGGAGGAGGACCAGTACTGGTTGAGTATGGGCAGAACTTTCCACAAAGTGACGCTGAAGGATAAGATGATCACAGTGACACGGTACCTTCCCAAGTGAGTCTTCGGCTATTGTCCTTGATTATGTCCGAGTACTAAATTATGTGTATAGTACATAATTCAAACTGAGGAAGTTGAGTGATTGGTTTTTCTCTTGGAGTTACTGCTTTGTTTTCTAGGGTTATTTTAGGGTTTTAGCTTACCTACTTCCAAAATGGATTCAATTCATCTTACAATGTTTAGAATGATTCATAATAAGCCAATTAAAAATTAAGAATGTGAGGAGATAATGCAATATATCCGTGTAACAACTGCACCTGTACCCCATGAATATACACACATAAAAACAAAAAGGGGGGAGGAGGGGGGTGTATACCTACATGAGTGCAATGCGCACTGTCTGGGGAATGGACACGCTTGAAGCTCTGACTCGGGGGACAAGGGCAATATACATAACCTAAACTTTCGTACCTCCATAATATGCTGAAATAAAAAAAAAAATAAATAAAAATGAAAAAATAAAAAAAAAAGATCAGTTTTTAAAGGAAAAAAAAAAAAGAATGTGAGGAGAGAAGAATGAAAAAGTTTAAGAAGATCTGAGAAATTTCCTTTACAGTTTCCTGGGATGAGTTGGTTACTGTAGTTGAGGGTTGGATACTAAGAATGGTGTAAGTGTGTAGAGGCAGAAAAGGTAGAGGAGAATTGGGGGGAATTCTCTTTTTGAACTTCTGGGCCTGCCCTTTACTTTCCAGGTACCCTTATGAATCTGCCCAGATCAACTACACCTACAGCCTCTGCCCTTCCCACTCAGACTCGGAGTTTGTCTCCTGCTGGGTGGAATTCTCCCACGAACGGCTGGAGGAGTACAAGTGGAATTACTTAGATCAGTATATCTGTTCTGCAGGCTCCGAGGACTTCAGGTCAGAGGGAGGGCTTTGGCTTTCCATCCTTGTAGCCTTGAGCATATGTGTATTTTAACACTTGCTGTCCTTTTTTCCTGATTGCAAAATGATGTCTGTTTTAGGGGAAAAAAGGAAAAACAAAGGTACATCTGCATTGGGTTAAAAACTCAGTCATGAGATGGACAGTGGTGATGGTTGCCCAATAGTGTGAATGTACTTAATGCCACTGAATTGTCCATTTAAAATCAGTTAAAGTAAATTTTTTTATGTATATTTCACCACAGTTGAGAAAAACAAAACTCAGTGATGATTTGCTCCTTGATGCAAGTGTCAGTGAAGATCATGTTCTTAATGGTTTCCTCACTGGTTGGCTGGTAGCTTTGTGATGTCTCATTTCAATGTTTGATTTTGTGTGTGTGATTTGTGATTGTGGAGATACGAAACCCACAACTTTGTTGGGCCTGGGTGCACAGAAGCATTCTGACATCACTGGGATTAAAGAAAAAGCGATCTTCATGGTCTTCCTTTAGAACATATATTTTCAGCGAAGCCATGAGCTGTAGTGTCAGATGAACACGAACTCTTGGGGAGGTGGATCCTCACGCACCCACTCTAGAGAATGAGTGTTCGCTGGGAGCAGTTTCATAATCTCCTTTTTCTTTCTTTCTTTTTTTTTTTTTTTGAGACAGAGTCTCACTCTGTTGCCCGGGCTAGAGTGCCGTGGCGTCAGCCTAGCTCACAGCAACCTCAAACTCCTGGGCTCAGGCAATCCTCCTGCCTCTGCCTCCCGAGTAGCTGGGACGACAGGCATGCGCCACCATGCCTGGCTAATTTTTTTTCTATATATATTTTTAATTATCCGGATAATTTCTTTCTATTGCGGGAAAGTAGAGACGGGATCTCGCTCTTGCTCAGGCTGGTCTTGAACTCCTGACCCCAAGCAGTCTTCCCGCCTCGGCCTCCTAGAGTGCTAGGATTACAGGCGTGAGCCACTGCGCCCAGCCCATAATCTCCTTTTTCTCACCACCGCTCTGTGTTTTCCTTGGCCCTCTGTAGCTTAATTGAGTCTCTGAAGTTCTGGAGGACCCGCTTCCTGCTGCTGCCAGCCTGTGTCACTGCCACCAAGCGTATCACAGAGGGGGAGGTGCACTGCGACATCTATGGGGACAGACCCCGTGCAGACGAGGACGAGTGGCAACTCCTGGATGGCTTTATCCGCTTTGTGGAGGGCTTGAACCGGATCCGCAGACGACATCGGTCAGATCGCATGATGCGGGTGAGGGCTCCTTGGACTCTCTGGAAGCCAGGCATGGTCTGGGATGTAGGATCTGCCTCCTCCTATCTCAGGGTCTTCTCTTCAGTTTATTTATTCCACAACTGCTCAACGTTTATCTTAAATGCAAAACAGTGTGTTCTCCTCCATTGCAGGATGAAGGAGGGAGGGATTGGTGCAGACAGCAACTGGGCAGTGTTCCCTGGCCTTGAGCCACCCCTCTCTGCCTGAGGACACTCCCCAAGTGGGACCCAGTGTCAAGTACAGCTGCTTGTGTGATTCAGTGCTGAATTGCTGAGTAGAAACTCTCAGGAGGCCAACAGCAGTGATCCTTCCTTACTCTTCTGTCACTTTTAGAGTTTCTAGCACGCTTGTGCCTCATTTCTTTTTTTTTTTTTTTTGAGACTGAGTCTCACTCTGTTGCCCAGGCTAGAGTGAGTGTCGTGGCGTCAGCCTAGCTCACAGCAACCTCAAACTCCTGGGCTCAAGCGATCCTCCTGCCTCAGCCTCCCGAGTGGCTGGGACTACAGGCATGCGCCACCATGCCCGGCTAATCTTTTCTGTATATATTTTTAGCTGTCCAGATCATTTCTTTCTATTTTTAGTAGAGACGGGGTCTGGCTCTTGCTCAGGCTGGTCTCGAACTCCTGACCTCGAGCGATCCTCCCGGCTCGTGCCTCATTTCAATCACACACTGCCCAGTGGGAGACTGAGGCTCATGGGGGTGATGGAATATGTCTGAGGCCACCCAGACAGGAGGAGCAGATCTGGGATTCAGTATGGTTTTGTTTTATTTTAATTAACACATATAATTGACCTGTGTGTGTGTGTGTGTGTGTGTACAGCCCTATGAATATTATTAACAGTTGTATAGATTCTTGTAACCACCACCACAATTGGGATACAGAATAGTTCCATCACTTTTAAAAAAAATTTCTTCATGCTACTCTTTTGGTCACATTTTGCTCCATCTCTAACCCCTGGCAACCACTGGTCTGTTTTGTTTTTTCCAAATGCCACAGAAAATGGAATCATACAATATGGAAGTTTTTGAGGTTGCCTCTTTTCACTTAGCCTAATACTTTGGGGTTCATGTAAGTTGTTGTGTGTATCACTAGTTCATTCTTTTTAATCGCTGGGTGGTGTTCCATCATCAGCTGTGTCCTTATTTTTGTGTTTTTAACCTCAAATTCAGGATTCTTCTTCCCACACCAGCTGCCTTTTGTACACAGTATCACTTATGATTAGGAACATTTCCAGGAGAGCTTGTATAGTGGAAAGAACTTTGGTTTTGAAGCGAGGTCACTGGAGTTTGAATTCTAGTTCCAGTGGGATTTGGCGTAAATTGCTTAACCTCTCTGAGCCTCTGTTTCTTTTTTTGTAAAATGTGGATAACGTCATAGAGCTGTGGTGAGGGTAAAACGAGATGATGCACAAAGAGGCAGAGTTTTTTATCCTCCAGGCAGTGAGTGAAAAACAGTTTTCTGTCATTTACTGAACACCAAGAACCCATGTTTTTCAACTCTGTTCGTTGGATTCCCAGAGCCTGAGGATGCAGCAGCAGGTGCTGGGGTGTGAGTGGCTTCCACTGAGAGAGCCCACGTGGGCTGATGACCTTGTCTCCTCTTCTCTGCTGTAGAAAGGGGCCGCCATGAAAGGCTTGCAGATGACCGGGCCTATTCCCACACACTCTCTCGAGTCAACCGGCCCTCCAGTTGGGAAGAAGGGAACCTCAGCTCTGTCTGCCCTGTTGGAGATGGAGGCCAGTCAGAAGTAAGTGCTTGGTGGGAGGGTGACTCGTCTCTACCTCACAGGCCAGAAGGGTTTTCCATGCCCCACTCCTGTGATCAGGGTGAAGTAGGATTTCCTCCTGTAAGGATCCTGTAATTAAGAAGAAGACATTTACATGAAGAGAAAACTAGGCTAATTCCTGGTAAGTGTCAAATAACGTGCAATAGGCCGGAAATTATTAACTCATAGTCTGGGGCTTAATTTGAACTATGGTCACATTTGGTTGGCTCACAAAGTGTTCTTAACATGTTTGAGCCAGATTTTTTAATTTGAAGATTTCATATAAAAACCTAGATTTATGTGAATTTTTATATGAAAAATATAACGTATGTATGCTGTGATACATAATTATATAAAACAGTGAATATGTTATAGATAACATACAGTAGTCCCCCTTATCTGCAGTTTCACTTTCCACAGTTTCAGTTACCCGCAGTCAACAACGGTCCAAAAATAGGCGAAAACAGTACAATTAGATACTTAAAGAGACCACATTCACAAAACTTTTATTACAGAATGTGGTTATTGTTCTATTTTATTGTTCTATTTTATTAATTTTTTATTGTGTCCAATTTATAAATTAAAGTTTATTATAGATATGTATAGATAGGAAAAAACATAGTATACGTAGGCCTTGGTACTCTCTGTGGTTCTAGGCATCCACTGGGGGTCTTGGAACATATCCCTATAGATAAAGGGGAACTACTGTAATGCAAAATTATATTATAGATAGTATATAAAATCTAGCTTTGCTTGAAGTAGCAGAGGCTCTGTTAACACTGGGCCCACGTTTGTACCCAGCCATGGTGGGCTGGCACTTAAGAAGGGTTGTGTGCCCCTGGTTCACCCTTTGGTCTTAGACTTGTCTTGCTCCTCAGTCATGCTACCTGGCTGGCTGCTCTAGGCCTTTGAGTGTGTGGCCCCTTTGCTACATTTGACAGGACATCAGTGAGACTACGTTTGCCTGGGAGGGCAGGGAGAGTGTCACTGGAGGTTGGATTTAAGTTGGCCTTGTAGGAAGTGAAGCCTTTATACAGGGGAGAGGTGGGACTTGGGGAAAAAAGAAAATATTGCTGTGCACAGGTTGGACCCGCTTTTGGGGCATCCTCCTCTGCCTCTCTCGTCCTCCCAGCTAGGTCAAGCTCCCCTCTGTGTGTGCCAGCATCCTGGGCCTATGTCCATCAAAGGACTTACTAGTATTCGACCGAGGGCTTCGGTCATCAGTTTATTTCCCCCTGACTTAACTGTGTGCTCTGAGGGCAAAGGCTGTGTGTCGTGCCTGGCATGGAGTACATGCATGATGACTATTTACTGAATGATGGAGGACAGGATGCTGAGGGTCTCCCTGTACAGATGTGGAGGGAGTGTGCTAGGGGAGACTAGACCTTGTCTGCCTGGTGTGAGGGTGTACATCATGCCTACAGGAGCCTGTACACATTGGGGTTTCAGGAACTAACATTGAGGGGGTGAGCAAGTGAGCAGGAGGTATGGTGGGAGATGCAATTGGAAAGACAGTGTGGGAAGCTGGATGCCAGGCCGTCCTTACACATTGTCTTTTTCAAAGAATCCTCAGCAAATTTCTTTTCTTTTTTTTTTTTTTTTTTTTTTTTTTTTTGAGACAGAGTCTTGCTTTGTTGCCCAGGCTAGAGTGAGTGCCGTGGCGTCAGCCTAGCTCACAGCAACCTCAAACTCCTGGGCTTAAGCGATCCTACTGCCTCAGCCTCCCGAGTAGCTGGGACTACAGGCATGTGCCACCATGCCCAGCTAATTTTTTCTATATATATTTTTAGTTGGCCAGATAATTTCTTTCTATTTTTAGTAGAGACAGGGTCTCGCTCTTGCTCAGGCTGGTCTCGAACTTCTGAGCTCAAACAATCCACCCGCCTCGGCCTCCCAAGTGCTAGGATTACAGGCGTGAGCCACCGCGCCCGGCCCAATTTCTTTTCTTTTATTGGAAAATTTCAAACACATAAGAAAACATACAGACTAGTATTAATATAATAAATCCCTCTTTACTCATCACCCAGCTTCAGTGATTATCAACTCATGGCTGATCTTGTTTCATTTCTAGCCACTTGTGTTCACCTTTCCTTTTATTTTTTTTTAAATCAAATTCCAGATATCATTTCCCCTCATCTGTACTATTTCAGAATGTATCTCTGAAAGATAAGTACTCTTTAAAAAAAAAAAACCATGATATTATAATTTACCTTAAGAATTACAATTGTTCCTTAATATCCTGAAATATCTAATCAGTGTCTTTGGTAGAAGTGGTTTTTTCAGAGGCGAGCCCCCTGTGTGGGAAGGCTTGGTGGGCGGGTGCCAGGAGGCAAAGTCCCACTGGGAGGCTCCCACTGGTCCAGGCAAGGGGCAACCAAGGCTGGGTGGAGGCCGATGATGAAATAAATGGAAAGGAAGGAATGAAGAACCAACAGGGTGCTTGGGGCAGGGGGCAATAAGAAAAGGAAAGCTGGGGTAATTTGGGCTCATTGCTGGGGGCACTGGGTCTTCTTTTGAAAATATCTTTATCAGACCAAGGAAAGACCCCGGAACTCTGTGTGACAGCTTCTCCCTGTAACTAATCATAGACCTTTCCCACTGGAAAAAGAGAACAAAGAACATATGTTGCTGGGAGGAGTGTGAAGCTGGGGGTGAAGGGATCTTATTTTAATTTATCCATGAGTCATTGTTTAGTATGCACCAAGGAGCCTCTTTCTGCTCAGACTGGGAAGAAGGAAGCTGTCTTGGGGTAGTAGTCCCCCCAGTGTGAAGGGTGAGACTCTCATCTAACCCCACGGCAAGAGTCAGGACAAAGAGATTCAAGGCTCGTTCCTTGCCCCAGATGACTGCTCCTGGGAGAAATGCTGTATTTTCTAAAGGCTGGAGGTAGAGTAGAGAGAGCCAGACCTTTATGTAATGTTTGCTCACAGAGCGTTTTTTATTTGTGTGTTTTCCTTTTCCTTTTGCTGCATCAAGCAGATTCAATTTTACTTATTTTGAAAACAATGTTACAGCAATATGAAAGAGTTTTTAAAATTTCACCTATAGGCCTGCCATCTTACCATAACTGTGTTTATTTCTTCCAGTTCTCTTCCAACCTTTATCTGTAGGCATATATTGCACATTTAGTCAGGCTCCTAGGGAAGACAGAAGCCTCTCGGGTCTCAGCTTTGTGCCGATTAACAGCAGTGGGACCAGTCTGGGCAGCTGGTGCTCCTGTTAGATGAAGATGATCCAGTGACAGCTGAGTAGGGCAGAGAGAGAGACACCCACACCCCCCCCCCCATGCAGATGGATGTTCATGTCCTATCCAAAGTGGCTCTTGTGTGTGCTCGTGGCTCAGAGCTCCGTGATGGAAACGTGCTAACAGTATGACACAGCACACCATCCATCTGCAGAGGCACGTGAATGGCATTTGCATGTTTTTACTCTTCTTGCTTCTGGGTAGGCTGTGTCTTTCTTCTGCCCACCCTTCAAGGCCTGCCTAGTGCATATATGTCACTACCTCTGTGGAGGCCTGGCTGGTGGCCCCCTCCTGGCAGAATGCAGTGTGCCCTCATGTATGTTCTCATGCATACATGTATGCATTGTAACTGGTCGTTTTGTGGCAGTCCCCTCTTCCCAAGCCATTAGACAAAGAGGCTCTAAGGGCAAGGACAGGGTCTTCCTCATCTCTGAATCCCTGATTCCTAGTCCACCGGTCAGCACATAGAAGGCAACTCAGTAGATTGTCATGTGCATCAGACGACTCATCTGAGAGGGTACTGGGGGGTAACTGAGGCTTCCTGCCACTGCAGCCTTCAGGAAGTGCAAGAGAATGTTGCAGTGTGCATTTGTGGATGAGGCTCTGAGGAAAGCATGCTGTGGTATGATAGAAAGAGAGGGAGTGAGTGTGGTGTCAGCGGACAAGGGAAAGAATCAAGCATCTATTCTGCTTTTCCTCTGTGAATTACACCTCAGACTAACCACGTCATTGGTGTGGGGGAAGTTTCTCTTTTTAAAATATCCCCACTAATAAATGCAGAAGGAATGATAGAATATCAACCAGTACCTGTAATCTCTGATGAATGAATGAATCCAGCAAAGATCATCAGTGACAGCTAACATCCCAGAAAGAGGCATCCAGGCATTCTGGGCCTCTAGAGAGAAGTACACAACACCACACAGGAAGGATTCTGGCCCAAAATTGAACCAAAATCTGCTCAGACCTCTTGATATAACTTCTAGTTCTCAGGAATTGCAGGGCACAGAGGAACATGTTAAACCATAGAGGGATGTAATCAGCACATCCAGACTGTGTAAATTTATAGGACAAATGAGCTACTTTCTTTAACAAATAAATTGTAAGGATAAGGAGAGAGGAAGAGGAGCTTATCCCTCAAAAGAAACTTGAGAAACATAACATATAGCAGTGTAGGAACCTTCCTTGAGTCTTATTTTCAACAAACAAACTGTAAAAAAATTGTTTTGAGACAAATTGGGGAAATATTTGATATTAGAAAAAATTTTTAAATTTTTATAAGTTATTTTCTTTTATAGATACCGACGTGTTTGTGGATGAAATATATTGTGTGCGTTCTGCTTCAAAATAATTGGCGTGGGCAGGTGGGGTATACATGAAACAAGATTGACTCTAAATATATAATTTTGGTGGCTGGGTATGTAGGGTTCATGATATTATCCTCTTTACTTTTGCATACGTTTGAATTTTTTCATAATAAAAAATTTTAAAGGGGGAGAGTGCAACAGGTTACTATGGAAACAGATTTTTAATCCCCAGTATGTGATTACTTCAAGATTGGTAACAAAAATGTCAGGATTTAAGATGAGAGAAGTGTTGCAGGTTGGGTTCTCGGGGAAGCCTACTGAGCTGGGGTTTAGCAAGTAGGATGTTTATTTAGGAGAGTCCTTGGGCTCAACACCGGTGGGAGGGAATGGACAAACAGGAGTGGACACAAGGAGAAGCTGAACTGCATCCCAGGCCCAGTGACAGTGGCTGGCTACCCCATAGAATCTCTGGAGCCAGGACAGCCTTTAGAGAGGAGCCAAGTTGGGCCAATGAGGCCAGGCCTTTAGATAGATAGATAGATAGACACACACACACACACCACCACCACCACTACCACCACCACCACCACCCCATCCCTCCTTCATTGCCTGTGGCAGCCCAGGGAAGGGCGTGAGCTCAGACGGGGCTGCTCTGTAGCTGGGACTCTCCCTAAAGGGGCTGACAGCTGAACCTCCCGGACAACACTCCCAACTGCTGAGTCAACAGGGTGCCACGGTGGAGGGATCTGGGGGGCACCTCACACTGGCCACCACAAGAAGTGTATATAATACTAATAATAAAGCATTTAAGACTTGCCAAATAAGAATACAATGGTAGGCCGGGCGAGGTGGCTCACGCCTGTAATCCTAGCACTCTGGGAGGCCGAGGCGGGTGGATCGCTCAAGGTCAGGAGTTCGAGACCAGCCTGAGCAAGAGCAAGACCCCGTCTCTACTAAAAAATAGAAACAAGTTATCTGGTCAACTAAAATATATATAGAAAAAAATTAGCTGGGCATAGAAACAAGTTATCTGGTCAACTAAAATATATATAGAAAAAAATTAGCTGGGCATGGTGGCGCATGCCTGTAGTCCCAGCTACCCGGGAGGCTGAGGCAGTAGGATTGCTTAAACCCAGGAGTTTGAGGTTGCTGTGAGCTAGGCTGATGCCACGGCACTCACTCTAGCCCAGGCAACAAAGCGAGACTCTGTCTCAAAAAAAAAAAAAAAGAATACAATGGTAAAACAATGTGATTTAAGCTAAAATAGTTCATAGTTAATTTTAGTACAGGAAAAAAATGAGGAAAATAAACGTGAAAGTATGCATTGATGTACCTCAGAACTGAGATGGGATGAGATATAAGAAAACCATATTTGTCTCATGTTGTAAGATAATGTCTGCTTGTGTTTTTGGTAGCATGTATATTTGAAAGATTAACGTATAAACCCTTTCAAAATATATAGAGAGTTGACACATTTCCTCCGGTTTAGTTTATGCCACACATTAATGTAGTCCTGATTTTCAGAATGTGCTTTTGCTGGTATATTTAATACAAATTGAGGAAAAGTCTTCGTGGACTGAGTCATTTAAACCGTGTCAGTTGCCTTTTAAAAATAATAGGTAAGCACCAGGTGCTGCCAGCATGCTTTTTAAATTGGGCTGTTTTCTGATTTACTGTGGAGGACCAGTGATTGTTCAGCACAATAAATGCAATTAAAGGCATCATGCAGAGCCTGAAGGAGAAACAAGGCAGAAGTGTTTGTTTCAAAGATGAAAACAACAGAGCTGTCTTCATCTCGACTAAGATGGATCCTTCACCAGAGAGCTCTGTGCAAGCTCCGGTCCTGTATTTTTCTTCTTTCAGGTGCCTAGGAGAACAGCAGGCAGCTGTGCATGGTGGGAAGAGCTCCACCCAGCCAGCCGAGAGCAGCAGCAGTGTTGCCATGACTCCCACCCACGTGGACAGCCCACGAAAGGTAAAGGAGGCCACCCCAGCGGGGAGCTGCTGCATGATCTCAGAGACCCAGCGTGGAGGGTAAAACGGGTTAGCCCTTCGAATCCAGGATTGAACGTGCTGGGGCTTTGGATGAATTCTACCTGAAACCCTTTGAAGGTTCTATACTGTTACTATTTTCATCCAGGAACTTTCTTGCTCACAATAGTAAGGAAGCCAACTTCTAGCTAAATGCAGATAAAAAAATAGTCAAGCTAAACTATATTGGTCAATGCTCAAGATCTGGCTTGAGCTTTGAAAATGGCTGTCTTGTTTTCTTTCAACCTCATCTTTAGCTTTCCCAGAGGGGAGTAGAAAGTTACCAAAGCAACTTCTACAGTAGCTCACTCTTCTTTGATAATGAAATTCCCATTAGTTCTCTTAGACTTCTGAGAAATACTGTCCAATGGGAGCATCCTGGGAGGAAAAATACAAAAAAACCTGAAACTTTATACCTCTATGAGGAATTGAAGTATAGTAGAGGGGCCAAAAACACCATAGGTCAAGCTTTTTGTATCTTTTAAGACCAATAGACTTGGCTCTGTTAGCTCCTTTTATCTGTTCTCTACCCCTGGGAGATGAAAGAGATTCAATAGATATATGTTATTTTTTTAAAATTGTGGTCAAATTGTATATCCATCCCTATATTTACTTAGTTTACTTTCATATCATAATTTCCTGTCATTAAATATTTTTCAAAATTATTATTTTAAAAAATAACTATGTCATATTTATATATTATAATATATATGATATTTCATCATATGAATATACCTTCATTTTGTTAAAAATGTAGATGGTTTCTGATTTTTAAAATTATTTTTTGGTAGTCTGTAAATTTTTATAATTATTCTACAGTGTATCACAATTATAAATAATGTTGCAGTGAACATCTTTATAATCATTATTTGACCACATCTCTGATATTTCCTTAGCATAAATTACTAGAATTAGACTACTAGGGTGGAGGAATTAAAATCTGAGATAAAGCATCAACTGTGGTTACAGGTACTTTGTAGACTTTCTAGACCAGAGGTTGGCAAACATAAATACATATTTTAGGCTTTGTGGACCAAGAGGCAAAATAAGGCTATTGTGTAAGTACATTATTTCCATAACCATTTAAAACTGTAAAAAGCATTCTCAGCTCACAGACTATTAAAAAACTATGTGACTGGCCAGAGTTGTCCTGCAAACTGTAGTTTGCCAACCCCTGCTCTAGGGAGTGGCTTTAGGTCCCAAGGATAGTCTGTGCGTAAAGAATGATCTGTTGGTCTAGAGTCCTTCACATGTCCCTAAATCTCAGTATTATCAGTTTCTCTGCTTCTATAAGGGACACAAATGGAACAATGAGTACCCTGTGTGCTGTCCTCCAGCTGCTACCTCTACTCATTGCTGTCTTTGAGGATTAGAAACAATGCCAAGGCCACAATACTGAAAAGTAGAGAAATTATAGAGTCATGATGTAAACATTAAGGTTAAAATGCACCAAAGACCAAATGTCAGAAGGCTGTTTAAAACACTCTCCTGATCTTCCACCTGAACACTAAAATCTACATGTCTAAGCCACCAGTAGTGTTGGATGTAGACTCCTGAGTAGTTGACGGAAAACAAAGAGATGGCCAAAGTGAAGAACCCTACTGATTTTTCTCAGAAATGCCCAACAGAGTCTCCAGGTGGCATCTCGTAGTAGCATGCTGCCAGTTACCTGCATCTGCACCTCCACAGCCACAAGTTTCCAAGGTTTGTTACTTGAGTTTACAGTCACTTATGAGAGGTGGCGGCAGTATTGATAAAATGGACACCAAAGTATTTCAGTTATTCTACTTTTTGAATTGAGGAAAGCTGTAGGAAAGCAGGGACCTTGTGATTTATCAAGTGCCAGCTGTGAATTTCTGTGATAATCAAGCCTAAGAAGTAAAAAAATTCTGAAGGGACAGAGGGTACTACTTAAGAAAGATGGAAGGGGTGATCTTTGGAAAAGTCTTCTGTGTCATTCTTGTTTCAAATACATGGCCACCTCAACCCTACAAAGGTAGGCTAGGGAGGGGAAGACAGCTGTAGGAAGCCCCTCACAATGAGTCCTTGTATATCTGACATCATATGTGTCTTAGCTTCTTCACGATTTTGTTACACAACTAGTGGAGGAGAAGGTATGGCTGCTTCTGTATCTGCTGTGTGCTCAGAAAATTAAGCAAGAACTTATCTTGCATTGAATCCTCTTCTCCCATCTGGCTGCCATATTTAGTAACAGGCAGAAAAAAAACCCATGCCTTAGTGTCTCTCTTCAAGAGGGCTGCTAGTCACCCAGCCAGGTGGGAGGCCAGGATGTTGCCACTGAAGCCTTTCCCCTGCCAGCCCCACCAAGCTGCTCTGTGGCCTTTCCCTCTTCCTTGGCATAGGTCTGAAGGAACTTCAGAGCTATGTGGGAGGCTGAGAGCATCCAAGCCACACTCTGATGAGACATGAGGGAGCTTGGACACACCTTCTAACCTGGGTGATTTCTCCCACACAAGTGGGATATTCTGTCCAGGAAGGTGTGAGTTTCTGCTAATGCTTTGCATTTGGATATTGTCTTTCTGGATGGATCTCTATCTTTCTTCTTTTTTTCTTTTTTTTTTTTTTTTTTAATTTTCCCTAATCCCCTCATGTCCAATTTTCCCTAATCCCCTCATGTCCTTGTTTCTCTCCTTCCATCCTTGTTTTTATGTTTATTTTTTTTATTTTTCATACTCCTCTCCTTCCCCTGATGGTTAACCGCTGGTACACATTCCGTTTCTTCGCTTCCTTGCACCTGCTGCTGCTGCTGCTGCTGCTTCCTTCTCCTCTGACTTCAGGACGGGGCCTTCTTTATGGAGTTTGTCCGCAGCCCACGCACGGCATCATCCACCTTCTACCCTCAGGTTAGTCGAACTCCAGGGCTCCCCATGCCTGTCCCACTGGCAGAAGCCACGAGCTGGCCTTCTGTTTGGCTCTGGACAGAAGGAATTGGGCTGAAACTGAGTTTGAGGGGCAGTTGAAATTGAATCTGGTCTCAGAAGTGTACATTCCCTTCCATGGTGTTTGTGGCAGTGAAGGGAGATGGAAGGGATCAATGTAAGAGAGCCAACAGTTGCACCAGTGTTGACTCAAGTGTTTCTCACCACTGCCTGTGTGTCTCACATAGTTGCTACTGATTCTCTGCCACATTACAGCACCTTCCCTTTTAGGCTGTGTGAGCAACATGAAATATGCTTCCTCGAGGACTGAACACTTATTTTTTTTGCTACCAGTACAACCAGATAAATTTATAACAGTATGGCAGGAAGTGGTGAAAAACAGAGCAAACATTTATTATTAGGCATGTGTTATATCATAGGCTAATGGTGTAGCTCTCCTACCCTCTGGGCTTCCCTTAACTTATTTGTCAAATAAAGGGTTTGGACCAGATCTCTAAGGGCCTTCCAAGCCTTGAAATTCTTCGCTTACTCTGTGCCAAGCACATGTATTATTTCATCCTCACAGCAGAACCTACAAGTTGGCTGGACATGGTGGCTCACACCTGTAATCCTAGCACTCTGGGAGGCTGAGGCAGGAGGATCCCTTGAGCTCAGGAGTTCGAGACCAGCCTGAGCAAGAGTGAGACCCTGTCTCTACTAAAAATAGAAAAATTAGCCAGGTGTGGTGGCACATGCCTGTAGTCCTAGCTACTCGGGAGGCTAAGGCAGGAGACTCACTCAGGAGCCTAGGAGTTTCAGGTTGCTGTGAGCTAGGCTGACACCATGGCCTAGCACTCTCCCCCTTTAAAATTTTTTATTACGAAAAAATTCAAACGTATGCAAAAGTAAAGAGGATAATATAATGAACCCTACACACCCATGTATCCTGGGTGATTAAGTAAAAGTCTTATCCCAATTTTACTAATGGAGAAATTGAGGGATGAGGAAGTTGTGCTTTGTACAGCACGGGGTAGAGCTGGGGTTTATCTTCTTCTTCTTTTTTTTTTTCTCTTCTTTATCTTTTTTTATTTTAATTTTTTTCCTTCTTCTTTATTCTTTTTCTTTCTCTACCTTCTCTGGTATAGAGCTGGGATTTAAATCCAGGCCCACAGGCTTGACTCATGACCCACTGTGTAATTACTGTTAGTAATTACTATTTTGACAGGGCCTAGGAGAAGAGAAACAGGGCTCACTGCCTTTTATGGAGGGCCCTAAGTATATGAAATTGACTTAGTTACAGAAAACTGAAAGAGTTGAGAGGGTTTATGCAGAGTGGGGCAGGCTAAGGACAGTGGGATGTGGGAGGTTCAAAGGCAAAGGTTAAGGAATCCTTAATTAGTGGAAACCAGAAAACCAATATTTATGGAGTACCCACTCTGCCAGCTACTGTGCAAAGGGCCTTGCAAACATAATCTTCCCCAAAACCTAGAAGAAGGTACAGATATTATCACCCCATTTTCCAGATGAGGAACTGAGACTTAAAGAGGAGAGCTGATCAGAGAGCAACAACTAGTAAGTGGTTGAACCCCTACATCATCCTGCCCACTATGCTGGTAGGGTCAGGATTTAGTTAACGTCAGAGCCTTCCCTTTCTTAGGAGGCCAGAGGTTGCTGCACCTGTCTGTGCAGGTCTCCAGATGTCTGCACCTGCCTCTTCCCAGTGAGCCGCATGGCCCTGGGCAAATCCCTGTCGGAATCTCTGAGCCGTAATCATCTCTGATCTCTGAATGTGGGTGGCACACTGTATTTTTGGTTTGAAACAAACTTAGGTGGATCCTTTTACCTTTTTAACATTCTAACAAGAGACGGTTGTGGAAAGTTTTGGACTTAGATTAGAATTTAAAATAAGAAAAATCAACAGAACTAGAAGAGAGTTGTTTTATAAACCCCATAATACAATGATTCACACAGTTTCATGTGGTGGAATTCGCAAGTAGAACAAAAGTGGAGTTCCCGTAATTGGGAATAGCACATAGATCTCAGACTTTAGGAGAGAAGTGAAGAAAGTTTATATTACCCATCAATTTTGGCCAGGTCTGGTGGCTCATGCCTGTAATCCTAGCACTTTGGGAGGCTGAGCCGGGAGGATTGCTTGAGGCCAGGAGTTTGAGACCATCCTGAGCACAAGTGAGACCCTGTCTCTATAAAAAAATAGAAAAATTAGCTGGGCATAATGGCGCAGGCCTATACATAGTCCCAGCTGCTCAGGAGGCTGAGGCAGGAGGATTGCTGGAGCCTAGGAGTTTAAGGTTATAGTGAGCTATGATGATGCCACTATACTCTAGCCCAGGTGACAGAGTGAGACCCTGTCACCCTCATACACACAAAAAAAGCCAAATTTTTATCTCAACTCATATCTGGGCTAATACGGAAGCTCTCTATACATGCACAAAATTAAATTGCCCTTCTTTGTTTATGTTTGTTTTATTATTTATTGTGGTAAAAATACATAACAAAATTGGCTTTGTTTTCTAACATGCAACATAGAAAAAAATAAAAACAACAAAAAAGGAAAAAAGAGAAATAAAATGAACTAACATGCAGCATAGAACAGAGGAAAGGGGCCAGTGGAGTCAGATGGCTGCTCAAATCTTGGCTTCAGCACTATACCAGAGAGCTGCTTTAGGCACATCAATTAACCCTCTAAACCTCAGTTTCTGCATTTGTAAAAGGAAATAAAAATAATTTCTTTGTAGGGTTGTTTTGAGGGTCAGAAATAATACACGTTTCTCAAGAAATTTCAAAGGAATGAAATCACATAGAGCATATTTCTGACCACAGGGCAGTTAAGTTACATGCCAGTGACAAAGTATAACTAGGAAACCCGCTTTTATTTGGGAATTAAGTAACACACTTCTAGTCATGTATGTGGCTGGAATGATGTATGTGAATGACTAGCGGGGTGCTTGGTATGTGGTGGGCACACAGTAAACACCAGCTATGATTAGGTGTTACTACAATGCCAGATTATAATGTTAATTTGATGCATATCTGTTTATGAGTGCCTACCCCCTGTTTCTGCTGCTGCTTCTCTCCACCCTAATCCAGCACGAGAAAGTACAAAGAGGTATATAGTGAGCCCTTTAGACAAAGGGGTTATGTGGCGTGTTAAAAGACTGTCAGAGTGTAGGCTCTGGCGTCAGGCTGCCTGCCACTTCACAGGACTGGTCGTGAACCCTTTGGCAGCTGCACTAGCTGCTCCCAACCTTGGGCTTCTCATCTGTAGAATGGGAGTCACCATTGTGTTCTCCTGATAGGGTTGCTGTGAGAGCGAAAGGAGACGAAGCATCTTTGTGGTCAGCCAGACCCTGGTACATAGTGATTCTCCGTACTTGAATCTACTTGTCAGTGAGGGGGAGAGAAGAGGGGAGGGAGGCAGGGAGGACAGGGGTATAAACTAGTGAACCAGCTTGGGTGTGTGTATACAAATGGGCTTGGACTAGGTGTCCTCTCCTAGCCTTTCTAGCTCTGAACTTCTGCGATGACCCAACAGGGTCTTGGAAAGGAGACAAACCCTCCAGCTCTGGCTGAGTTGCAAAGGGTGTGGCCTGTGATTTTTGCCCTCAGAACAGGTCTGCTGAGAAAGGGTTCTTGTTGGCCCGAGGCGGTGGGGGGACATCGTCACCCAGACTCTGATTCTGCTGAGGGAAGGAAGTACCTGTAAGACTAAAACAGAGAGCAGTGCACAGAGGGTTCCAGGTAACAGCGTGGTGCACCAATCTTAGAAAATGGTCCCGCGTGCCACCAATTCATTATCTGGACGAATGTGTCACTCTGTCTGATAACTAGAACAGATTCACGCAGTTTTCTTCTCTATATCCTATTCTCTGGAAATTGACTTTTCTCATCACGAACTTACATAAGAATTGAAGGTCATGAGAAACACTTGGTAATGGGACTTTCCTCAGAAGGCAGCCTCATGATGTCTTCTGTCTGCAGCCTGAAGGGACGTGGCAGTCAAGCGAGGCTCCTGGCACATGAGGCCTGAGCCAGTGTTGGGGTCTCTCCTCTCCCGCTACTTCCCGACTCCCCCAGCGGTTACTTTCGAAAGGAGGCTTGGCTCCCAGCAGCCCAGCCCAGCACTCTGGGTGGATTCGCGTGTTAAATGTCTCCAGACATCTCCATCTCTATCACCACACCCCCCAGTCCACGAGACCATTTCTCACCTCCTGCATGGTTTCCCTGCTGCCATCCCAGCCCTCTCCAGTCTGTTTTCCACCCTGCCACCAGGGTCCCATTTTAAAATGAAATCTAATTGTGTCACCCCGATTAAACCTCTCCAGGAGCTTTCTTTCCTTTAGGATAAAGGCTGAAATCGTTACGATGGCCTGAAAGGTCCTGTGTGATGGGGGCCCTGCTTCCCTCTCCGGCCTCATCTTCTGCCATCCTCTTCTTCCCTCTTGCACTCCAGAGACCTCTGGAGGCACCAGGTTTCCTCCTGCCGCCCTGCCCTGGCACAAGCTCTTCACTTGCACTGACTGTGTGTAGTTAATTCCTACTCATCTAGTCAGATTCCGTGTTCGTGGACTTGCGTAGCCCCAGTGCCTCTTTTCTCAGCACTCCTCACAGATCTACTTTGCATTTGTGTGAGTAGATGTGATTAATGCTCATCTTCCCCACAAGACTATAAGCTCCGAGAGTGCTGCTGCCATGTCAGTTTTGTGAACTAGCTCAGCCCCTGGGACTTAGGAGATGTTCGTTAAATACTGCCTCTGAGATATTGATGGGGAAGACAGATACAACAAGGTTTATTTTAAACAATGGGACCCTTCCCCCGCCTTGATAATTTATACCAAACCCTGAAATACAGCTCAAACGTGTAACCATTCTGGTTTAAGTATGTGGGGGGAGAGAGGAGGAGCTGACTCATAGCCCTAGACAGTTGTGCCCTTTATGGCCCCAGAGACACTGGATTCTGCAGGATTCACTTTGGAGGCCACATCTCTTTAGGGTGGCAGTTTTTGGTGTGCTCCCGGGATCGTGGAGGGTGTTTTCTGGGGAGTCTGAGGCCATGTATCCAAAAGTGGGCTTTTTGCCCTTTACTCTGTTTTCTTTCTTTGGAGACATGAATGAACAAAAGGCTTGTATCCCCAGGGGTTCAGTCCCTCCAGAAGACCCCCAGGGACCCACTAATCAACCTTTGCCCTAACCTAAACCCTCTGATGTCAATCAGGCTCATGTTCTGCGTGCAAAACTTCTGCAAGGATCAGGGTGGTTCACCTGAAGGATGTTCAGTCTGGTCACAAATGTCCCCAAAACATATTCAGCCTTGCTGTGTTTTTAAAAATCTTGAATTGATTGGAAATATTTAAAAATCAGGAGATTTTATGCAAAAATCTAGGTTTTTGTCTTGTGTTGTAAAATAAGTAGATGCTGGGCTTGGGCTCCTGTCTGGCAGTAGTCACATGGCCACAGAGCAACCTGCAGCCTTTTCCCCCTTTAACACTCAGCCAGATGGGCCACTATGTATTATCTACAGGCCTGTGTACACGTTTTTTTGTGTTCAACCTTCTCTCTAGACCAGTGCTGTCCAATAGAACTTTCTGCAATGATGGAAATGTTCTCTATCTGCACTGTCCAACAACACAGTAGCCCCTAGTCACAGGTACCTGTTGAACATTTGAAATGTGGCTGGTAAGACTGAGGAACTGAATTTTTTATTTTATTTTGAATAATTTATATTTAAATAGCCTTTTATAGCTAGGAGCTACTGTATTGCACTGCACAGCTCTAGACATCTAAAATGTCGTTAAGATCAAAAAAGTACTTAGACTATAATTCCACACTTCTACCCTTTTTTTCTTTTTACTGGGTTTTGTCATGTATTTAATGTTATTATATGTCCATTTATTGGTGGCCTCACATTTTTTGGAGTGATGTGCGATATAAAAATATAAACAACCTGCAGGACAGGTGGAAGGACATGTGGAAGAAGGAGGCTGTACCTGTGGAGAAAATTCAGATCAACTGAGACAGCAAATCCTGAGCACCTGCCAGGTACAGGGCTGTGCCGAGTCCTGTGGGAGATACAGGGATGAATGAAACCCCTTATGAATGTGACTTAATGCCTGTTTTCTCCTCCCCACCTCCAGATGGAAGGCTCCATGAGGGCAGGGAGAGGGTTTCGATTTGGGATGATAGTCTCCTTCCCTGATATTGTAAACTTTGGAGAACATTCGGGCTCTGGGTCTGGGAGTTATTCCCAAGCTCTCCTGCTCTGCAGGGTACATGGGATTCTGTCCTGGGTCCCTTTGCAATGCCTCTATCTGCCTGGGAGGAGCTGGGTTACTAGAAAGCAGGACCACCACTTAGGCCATTTGACTCCAGGTAAGACAAAGCAGGGTATTGTCTCCAGCAGCCTCCAGGCACAGCTGGAGAGCTGGGCTGGCAGACCTGGCTGCTTCCTGGGGGCCAACTATCCTCCAGCATGAGAAAGTAGGGCTGTGACAGGCACAAGGTGGGTAAGGCCTATGGGGACACCTGTTGTGGGTGGTGCTAATCTCAGAGGCATCCGTGACAGGGTTCCCTCACTCACCTTCTCCCACAGGGGTCCTGGAAAGTGAGAAGAGACTGGGGGTTGGTGCTGCTGCTGAGGGTTTTTTTTTTTTAATTAACTAAACACCTGCTGGGTGCATTGGCTCATGCCTGTAATCCCAGCATTTTGGGATGCCAAAGCAGGAGGATCACTTGAGGCCAGGAGTTCAAGACCAGCCTGGGCAACATAGCGAGACCCTGTCTGTACAAAAAGTAAAATGAAATTAGCTAGGCATGGTGGTGAGTGCCTGTAGTCCCTGCTGCTTGGGAGGCTGAGGCAGGAGGGTCGCTTTAGCCCAGGAGTTTGAGGTTGCTGTGAGCTATGATGATGCTGCTGCACTAGAGCCTATGCAACAGAGCAAGATCCTGTCTCAAAAAAAGCAAAACAAAACAAAACAAATATGGGTTTATCTGATATTTTTCTCATGGTTAGAGTAGAGTTATGGTTTTTTAAAAAGAATGCCTCAGTGGTAAAGTGCCTTTCTTATCACATGATATGAGGGGGTACAAGAGATCTGCATGACATCACTAGTGATGGTAACCTTCATCACTTGATTAGTGGTGTATTTGTCAGCTGTCTCTGCTATGAAGTTACTCATTTTCCCTTTTTATACTCTATTCCTTGGAGGAAAGTCACTAAGTCTAGCCCACTCTAAAGGGAAGAAGAGAGTATCTACATATGTTAAAGGAATCCTTCTACAAGAAGATTTTGGCCGAAGTTCTTAAGATGAAATGCATCACAGACCAGGCACCTCCCTTTGCTTGGCTCTTTGCCAGGCATCTACGTGAGACATCTGCCATTCTGACCATCCAACCTGCCTTTTCTGTTTGTTTACCCCTGGTCTTATTCCAGAAAGTTACTTCAGATAGATTGTGGAAGTAAATGCAACCCCCCAAATAAAAATGTGACTAGATGGGGGAAATTCAGGAAAAGAGAAAATAAGATAGGACATAATATGAGGCATTGTAAAGTGCTAAAAATCAGCTCTGAACTCCTGGTAGCCAAAGAAAAGTGGGAAACGTCTGCTCCAAGATTCAGAGTGGTTATTGGGTAAAGATAAACCAGTTCCTTGGGAGAAGCATATCTTTTCCTGGTATTAAGATCTGAGCAAGATACCTTTTTGTTCAGCCTCTTAAAAGACAGACATTATGTGTTAATAGAGCAGGGGTCAGGAAACTATGGGCAAATCTGCCCCACCATCTGCTTTTACAAATAAAGTTTTATTGGAACACAGCCATGCCCATTCATTTACATATCGTCAATGGCTGCTTTCCCACTTTCTCCTGCAGAGTTGAGTAGTTGTGACAGAGACCATATGGCCCACAAAACCTAAAATATTTACTATTTGGTCCCTCACAGAAAATGTTTGCCAACTCCTGAGGTAGAGGACAATTCCTTAACCATACCCTTACCAAAATGAAACTGCAGGAGTAAGTTTCTGGTAACATCATTCAGTTTAGGCTGGTAGAGCAATTCTTAGGGTGCAGTAGATGAGAGAACCCCACCCACTACAGGGGCCTAGAAGGCAGGGCCTGAGAGCGACTCATTTTTTTTTTTTTTTTTTTTGAGACAGGATCTTGCTCTGTCTCCTGGGTAGAGTGCAGTGGCATCATCATAGCTCACTGCAACCTCCAACTCCTGGGCTCAAGCAATCCTCCTGCCTCAGCCTCCCAAGTAACTGGGACTACAGGCCCATGTCACTACTGCTGGCTAATTTTTCAATTTTTTTTAGAGATGGGGTCTTGCCCTTGCTCAGGCTGGTCTCAAACTCCTGGCCTCAAGCGATCCTCCTGCCTCTGCCTCCCAGAATGCTGGGATTACAGGCATGAGCCACCACTCCCAGCCCTAAGAGCCACTCTTATAAGGGCTGGGTCTCAACTTTCTCAGCTTATTCTAATTTAAATTTAGGGCATGATACCTGTTCCTAAGCCTTTCTGGTGAGGGACATATGGTGATTGGTAATTGCAAACTGCCTCTTGCTGCATTTCTCTGTGTGTTTATGATGCCAGCAAATCCTATGTGGCCCTTTTTCACAAACCATTGAGCCTTCCACAGGAGAGCAAAATGGTTCTGTCAGAATCAGGGGCAATTTACCCTCCAAGGAACGTTTGGTCATATCTGGAGACATTTTTATTTGTCACAAGTTGGGGAAGGAGGGATGACAGGTGAGGTATTACTGGCATCTGGTGGGTAGAAGCCAGGGATGCTGCTCAACATCCCACAGTGCACAGGACAGCTCCCCGCAACAAACATGTATCCACATATCTGACCCCAAATAGCAATAGTGCCAAGTTTGAGAAGTCTTGTTTTAGAAAGCAATTTTTATATCATCTAACAAAATATCTGATAATTTAAGGCCCTATTCTGGAAGTACCTAAGAACCTCAAGTTAAGAGGGACTAGAAGTCTTATACTTTTCCAGAAGTTCTCTGGAAGTCTTAGTAATTCTCTCCCAATATTTGCTGTGAGGTGCAACCTTTGATAGATGCTGCAGGGACTCCAGGTGAGCAAGTCATAGTCCTGCCTCCAGAACCCTTAAAGGAAATTAGATAGACATAATGCCATTACATGAGGCAAAACCTGGCAGCTACCAGCAGAGGTTCACAGAGGTCTCAAGTAGAGAGAAAGATGGTTCTGCTTGGCGGCTGGGGCAGAATGGATCAGGAAACGTTTTGCTAAGATGAATAAAAAAATGAGATAACATTTATTTCACTTATCAATTGGCAAAGATTAAAGTTGGGTAATACCAGAGCTCATGAGATTGCGGGAAAGGAAAACTCTGGGGCTCTCCTGGTGGGAATGGCACCAGCAAAAACAGTGGAAATAGCAGACAGCAGAAAAAGATCTGAGGGGACCTCAGATCTCGGAATTATCAGATTCAACTATATTTACTATACGTAAAGTAAGACTTAAAAATATCTGCAGGGAATAGAATATATTTTTTAAAAAGATCAATCAAGAATAGTTGAAAAAGAACTAAAGAGAAATTCTGGATATGGAAAACATATATTAATTAAAACAAAAATGCAAAGTTTAGGCTGGGCGTGGTGGGGCTCATGCCTGTAATCCTAGCACTTGGGAGGCCGAGGCGGGCGGATTGTTTGAGCTCAGGAGTTTGAGACCAGCCTGAGCAAGAGCGAGACCCCGTCTCTACTAAAAATAGAAAGAAATGATCTGGCCAACTAAAAATATATATGGAAAAAATTAGCCGGGCATGGTGGCACATGCCTGTAGTCCCAGCTACTCGGGAGGCTGAGGCAGTAGGATCGCTTGAGCCCAGGAGTTTGAGGTTGCTGTGAGCTAGGCTGACGACACGGCACTCACTCTAGCCCGGGCAACAAAGCGAGACTCTGTCTCAAAAAAAAAAAAAAAAAAAATGCAAAGTTTAGACTTTGTAGCATATTAGAAACAGCTAAAAAGCAGGTTCCATTTCTCCACTGGGCCCAGTGATCTTCCCTCAGGCCGATGGCCTCAGGCCTCCATGGTCCCTGGAGCTCTAGGGTACAATCTCACCCCCACACCCAGAGGTCCGGATCATAAGCCTGGATCTCTTCACACTCTTCCTGGGAAACTCTAGTCCTCCAGCCCATGGAGCGCATGAATTGATACCACAGTTTGTGGAACAGGGGATGCTGGAAGAGGCTCTTCCCATGGAGGAATGAAAAAATGGCTTGTTTAGGGGCCTGGTTGTCTTCCTCCATGTCACTGGCCAAGTAGAGTGCTATGAAGAAATGAATTCATTGGTATTGCCAGGAAAAGAGGCCAGCCCAGCTAAATAGGCTATGACCATAGATAGGAAATACTGATGGAGAGAGAGTAAAAGTAGTAAGAGAGAGGTCCCTTGTGGAAGAGGGAGAACATGGGGATAGGGGCAGGGGTTGCTGCTCAGAGAAGAGACCGCTGTGTCGGGTGACCATGCTCATTTGGTGGGGTTGAAGGATGTGTCTGAAGGTCGGTTGCACATCCAAGAAGTCAGAGGAAACGAGGTCCACGATGCTCCCAGGAAGACGAGCTCTGCTCGGATCTCTGGAGGGAATGTGTTTCAGATGGCTGGTGTCAGGAGGATCTTTAGTGAGCTGCAGCAAAGGGCAGTTTCAGAGAGCTGAGAGGATAGAGGCCAGGAGCTCAGGGTGGTGACAACCAAAGAGGCAATGTCCAGGACAAGACTGTGCTGAGGGCTCAGATGCCAAAGGACCCCCAGCAGGGCCACGCGTTCGCTCTGCAGGAGACCACCAGGCCCCAAAAGGGAGATATTGACAAGTCCTAAAATGGTCAGGACAGTGGGAGCATCCCGTTGGAGATATGCAGAGGGAGAGAGAAGTGCAACTGTGGGTTAGAAAGCTCTGCCCTCCCCAAGGCTATGTGTTGGAGCAGAACATCCTTACTTTGGCAGATACCCTCAGATTTTTGTCCCAGGCCAGGAATTTTTTAATGTCAATATCCTCAAACATCCTGGTAAAGACCTCTCGGTGCTCAGGAAGCAGTGACGACACTCGCTGCTTCTTCAGCTTCATCTTTAGCCCACATAGTGAACTCCATGACCCAGATGTCCTCAGACTCAGAGACCACCAGTCCTCCTCCAACTCCTGATCCTTGGAATCCGATGACTCGCTCTTCCTTTTCCAGCCAGGGGACTAAGGCAGGGGGCTGGGATCTACCCAAGGGGCTGATGGTCCTGGGCGTTTGTCATCCACCACTACCTCCAGGGGGTAGTACCCTCAGGTGCTGCGCTGGGGACTCTGGCTCTCAGACTAAGAGTCCAGTTGATAACTGGCCATGATTTCTCCCAAGCTCTTCCTTCTCTTCCATGGAACCCAGACGCTGTTCTGTCCAAAACGTTCTTCTGGGCTCTGGTTGAACCCAAGCCTGTTATCTCTTCTCCAAGTTGGGGAGAAGTTAGGGGTGGAGACAAGCTCTGCGAAGATGCTGTTGTCCACTGTACTGCCAGGCAGCCCCGGAGTCGGGTCCTTCCAATCAGGAAGATCGGAAGCCTCTGATGTCATCAGTCTCTCCAATCTGGGAAAAGTTTGAAGGATAACAGAAGTAACTGCCAGACTGATGTGCACATTTATCGGCAGGTTGGGGGTTAACGGTACCTCCAGCCACTGGCCTCTGACCGTGTCCAAAACTGTCCTCAGGGTCTCAAGATCCCTCTTTCCTTCTCCCCAGCAGATGCTGTATTCTCTCCACTCTAAACTGGAAGCATATTGGGCTCTTCTTCCTCTGTGCAGCCACACTTCGGTGTGTAGTTCAGTGGCATTAAGCACGTTCACAGTGTTGTGCACCACCACCACCACCACCGTCCATCTCCAGAACTTTTTCATCAGCTCAAACAGAAACTCTGTACCTATTAAACACCAGCTCCCCACCCCCTATCCCCAGGCCCTGGCAACTGCCATTCTACTTTCTATCTCTGTGAATTTGATTACTCTAGGGACCTCATATACCTCACATACTGTGGAATCATACAGTATTTGTCCTTTTGTGTCTGGCTTATTTCACTTAGTATAATGTCCTCAAGGCTCTGTCATATTGTGGGATGTGTCTGAATTTCCTTTTTTTTTAAATACTGCCCATTGTATGTATATACCACATTTTGTTTATCCATTCATCCATCTATTAATGTTTGTTTGGGTTGTTTCCACATCTTGGCTCTAAGTCTTACTTTTGATCCATTGGTAGAACTTATTGATGAGAAGCACATCTGTTTTTGAGGCTGTGCCTAAAGTTTTATTTTGTATTTTTATCCCTTATGTATTTCTAATCAACCCATATGAAGCATGAGACCAGTCAAATGAGTTAATCCAAGGTGCAGGGACTGAGTGTCTACTTTATCTGTAGTCCTCAACTTTCAGAGTTGGGTGAGGTGTCAGAGACCATCCAAACCACCCATGAGTTCCTGCACAGCTTCCTAACAGGCCTAGGCTCTCCTAGGAGTCTCTCGCTGCTGGGAAGGGCACGGTTGCTTCCGGAAGCAGTTCCCATCACTGTGGAAGTCCAGTTGTTAGGAAGCTCTGCTTACCTTGAAGCATCTTGCATTCATGATTTATCCTATGGTCATTGCATTTCAAGGACTGATGGATTTTTAGCCAGTGGGTGAAGGGAAGAGAACCCTAGGGTAACAGGTCACATAGATTATACATGCAGGGTTTGATTTGGCTGGAAAGGTACCCATGGGTGAATGGTGGGCAGGCACTGTGGTGAGATCACAGGTCACGCCAATGTTGTATAGGACCTCAGTGCCCCGAGAGTTGGTTTTTAGTGTGGTAGCTCATGGGGAGACTTGAAAGATTTCAGAGTAACAGAGTGGTGGGATTGGAACTGTTCCTTAGGAAGATACAAAAGGAGGTGGCTTGCAAGTAGGGTTTTCAGGGGAGAGGCTGCAATTGTGGGCTGGGGAGGAGACTTGTTAGAGTCCTTCTCTGGCTAGAGGAAGTACAGGCATGGCTGAGAGATGCATATGAGTATGCAGAGGGGTGGCCACAGGACGAGGCCTCTCTGTAGATGTGAAGCGGAAGAGCTCTCTGATGCCTCTGAGGCTGAGCCCTGGGCATTTGGAAGACTGTACCACTGACAAGATACAGGAAAGGAGGATTGAGGTGGGAAAGGGTACGTCATGGTAGACAGAGGATGCCCCTATGGTGTTCACCCATTTGTCTGCAAATGTGTTCTCTCTCTCTCCTCCTCCCACTCTCATAAGGAATGATTCTGACTTCTCTGCTCTTTCTATGGAGATTTTTCTTTAGTGTAAATCTTGTGGTTTGAGTCAGATGCTGAAGTGATTTCTTTGGTCCTGGGGATTTACTGTGAGGGGTGGCCTCTTGTCTGTCTTGGTTTGGAGGGTGGGAGTTCCCAGCTGCTCTGATAGAAGGCAGTGCACACCCGAGTGGGTATAGTCAAGACTCCTTTAGCTCTTCCATCAGGGACTAATGGGGACTGAGAATGAGAGGAATGTAAAGGACCATGTAAGTAACTTTAATTAAAGATTTTTTTTTTTTTGGTATTAGTTGTTATTGATTTATTTTTTATAAATGCTTGTTGAATGGATAAACCAGTACAGCTTATTTACTGTGTTTCCCTGTTGGTTATTCTTAGATCCAAGTATTAATTTTTAAATCTCCTACAGCTGTCTATGGAACAAACAGTCCCTCCGATGCTGGATGGCACCAGTTTGGGGGTAAGCACAGGCCAATCCGTGGACAGAGGTAACAGCCAGGCCTTTGGGAACTCCCAGAATGTAGGAGAACAGAGCTTCTCCTCTGCAAACTCCAGTGACAGCAGGTGAGACTCAGAATGGCTGAACTCATGCTCCTGGGGAGTGGTGGCCATCTAACCTCAAAGGCTGTGGAGGCAGGACTCCAAAGCTCTGGGCCAAGTTCTGACTCTGCCACTGATTATGTGGGACTCTGGGCAAGTCAGTCCTTATCCTTACCTGTGTGATGGGACAAATGATCTGTGTCTTGCCTTCCTCACAGGATAGCCAAGAGGTTCCACAGAGATGTAGGGAAGTGTCAGACACTGTGCAGGGAACAGGGCTTCAGGAAGAGGGCCCAGACCAAGTCTGTCCTGTTCACCATGGTGTCAGTGGTGTGATGCCTTGTACATGATAGCCTGCAGTCAGTAAGGAGATGAATGAACACTGAATGAATTACTAATTGTGGCTGAACATGGCTGTTCTTTTCCTATTCCTTAGTATCCAGAGGAAAAAGAAGCTGCCTGTACCTAATTTGCTTGAGCAAGTACACCAGCTTTTCATGCCATTGTCAATTCTGAAAAACTTCTCTTTTATTTCCTTCCCAACTGTGTTTGCTTAAGAATAATTCTGCCCAATCTGTTCTTGTTGTTTTCCTGACTGAGCAGCCCTTAGCTAAATGATCTAAGAAATTTGACTTTTGCACCCCTTTCCCTGGGAGCAGAAGGTTCTCTGGGGCTGCTCACCTGACCGGCCTCTGTCAGGAGTCACTTGGTTTCTTTTATGTCATAACTTCTGTGCTGGTTTTACCTGGGCCTCATCCACTGCACCTTGTTCGTTCTGGCCAGGAGAGGTAACGATCAGTTCAGAAGCAGGAGCAGGCCTGGACTGCTCTACTCTCATCTTCTCCCAGGCCCGTATCCCCATCAAGCCTGGCTGGCTTCTTGGCTCTGGCCGTGGAGCAGATTGGAGAGGCTGCCCAGTGCACAGGAGAGGAGTGCATTTATCTGCTTCCTTGTTTGTTACAAGGGTAGAACAGCAGGTTTTCTTCTGCTTTTGGGAGAAAAGAGAAACCAGGGATGTTTAGGCTGGAAGTGAGAAGATAAAAAAATAACTTGGCAGATAGAATAAGGACCAATGACTAAAAAATTATGGAGAACAGATTCCAATTCATAATAAAGAACTTACCGGGTCTAGGTACTGCTGCATGAAAAGGGCCTGTGTTGGCCAGGCACGGTGGCTGTCGCCTGTAATCCTAGCACTTTGGGAGGCCAAGGCTAGAGGATTGCTTGAGATCAGGAGTCCAAGACCAGCCTCAGCAAGAGCGAGACCCTGTCTCTAGTAAAAATAGAAAAATTAGCTGAGCATGGTGGTACATGCCTGTAATTCCAGCTACTTGGGAGCCTAAGGCAGGAGGATTGCTGGAGCCCAGGAGTTTGAGGTTGCTGTGAGCTAGGCTGATGCCACGGCACTCTAGCCCAGGTGACAGAGTAAGACACTGTCTCAAAAAAAAAGGGGGGGGGAGGTGCTGCATTTAGAGGAACTGAGTTCTCTGCCATTGAAGATGTCCACACAGATATTTCCCTGGACTGGAAGGAAAATCACTTCAAGGGTCTTTAGAGGCTTTTTCTAATTCTTGAGATTCTGAAATGCTACAGCAAGTCCTGGACCCTCCAAACAGGAAGAGAAATCCAGGACTGAGAAAAGAGAGAAGTTTAAAGAACTTGAGGAGCTTCCAGATAAGCCCCAGAACTGGCCCAATTTGGTATGGTGGGTGGCCACTCAACTGCTGAGGGTTAAGCTTGTTTTAAGGAACCGTCATTCCATTAAGGAAGAGCTTGGGCAGCAGGTGATGGCAAGAGCTGGGCTTTGGAGTAAGGCTGACCTGGATTCAAATCCGGATCCTGACATTTCTGGCTCTTTGACCTTCACCAGTTCCTTTAAGCAATCTGAGTTTCAGAAGATTGATGTTATTTGTTGTTGTATGTAGTGTTGTTTACCATTTGGGGCTTCATGGGTATCTATCCCTAAGCTCAGTACTGTAGAGACATTAGCCTCATAGCACCCCTGAAAGAGAGGAATAGCATCATCCCCATCTTTCAGGCCAAGAAAAACTAGAGGCCCTATGGCTGGGTAGCGATGACACTGAGATTCTGTCCCCTGTGCTCTTACTGTATCACATTCTCTGGTCAAAAGTAAATGAGGCTACTTGGGAGAGGCCCTTGGGGCAAAACTAGAGCAGTCCAGGGAGATTTCTTGGAAAGGGTCCGGCCCTTTAAAGGGGAGATACTCACTAAGGGTAAGTTCAGATACAAAACTACTTTGAATTATTTTTATTCTTTTAATGTGCATACTCTGGAAGTAGAAAACCCCCTGTGAGATATCCCCAGGATTTAGCTGTCCAGAATTTGCTTGAATGCCTTCTCTGTCAACATGGTTCTGGTTTCCTGCTCCGTAAGTAGAGAGTGTTCCTGATACTGTGCTCCCAACTGTGTGTCCTCTTGCTTTGCTGACCAGATGCTCTGTATCGCAGCTCTCAGCAGCCGGCAGCAAGCTCCCTGACGTCGTCCTCCACCCTGTCGGAGATCCTGGAAGCCATGAAGCACCCCTCGTAAGTAGCTCGTCACATATGTGAGTGGAGGGTCAGGAGGCTCCCGAGGGCACGTGTCACTGCAAGGCTCAGGCAGTGTGGTTTGGTGGATTCCTACCTGACTCTGCTGCTCACCAGCTTGGAGACCTTGGGCAAGTGACTTGACCTCTCTGACCCTCTGTTACCTTATTTGTAAAATAAGATTTTTTAAAAAATGGTTAAGGCACAGGGTTGATGTAAGGATTAAATGAAATAATTATGTGAAGGACCTAATGTAATGCCTGCAAGTACTGGTGTTCTGTAAATGTCAGTCCCTTCTCCCCTTCCTCCTTTTCACCCTGTAACACCTTCTTCTGTCCTGTCACGGTTATTTCTCTGGGTCTAGGAGTAACAGAGAAATTGCTTTATAGGGGTTCTTATTTCAGATATTAAATGTGTTACTGGGAGTCCCTTCTTTTTCATCTTTTTTTCTGCTTGTTGCCACACTGCTCACGGTGTTGGAACCCAGGACAGGAGTCCAGCTGCTCTCTGAACAGAAGGGCCTCTCGCCATACTGCTTCATCAGTGCCGAGGTGGTGCACTGGCTGGTGAACCACGTGGAGGGGGTCCAGACGCAGGCGATGGCCATCGACATCATGCAGGTGAGGCAGCAAGGCAGGGCCTGCAGAGCTGTCTGCTCAGGCCCCCATGGGACCAGGCCCTGTCTCAGAAGCTGTCACCCTTTCCAGAAATGAGATCTGCACGTGGGGTGAGAATCTGTTTTTAATAAGTTTAAGGGCTGTCTGGAAATGATGAAAGAAAAAGGCTTGCTTCGAAATACACTACATCTTGACTTAAAAATCTGGCAGAATTTATTGTCTGAACTGAAATGTTCTGTGTGGGATCTGTGCACTTGTAAACCTTGGAGAAACCTCTGTGAAAGATTTTCAGAGAATTCTCTCCCTCTGACCTCAAGCCCCCAATTTCCTCTGGTCAGTGTCTGTTTTATTCAAGACTCAAAGTTGGATTCAAGGCTCTGCCCCAGGGGCCTTCTGGTACCCTGTACTTACTCTGGCAGAGCCCTGGGCACAACAGAATGAGGAATCTGTCTGTGTATCTCATTTGTCTCCTGCCTAGACCAGCTCCTGGAGGGTGGGGCTACCTCTTAGTGTCCATTCCAGTGCCTGGCATGTTGCTTGGTACGTGGTAGGCACTTAGTACCACACTTGCCGGAGTTACTTACACTGTTCGGAACTGGAATAGTGAGGAGAGGAATGGGAAAGATTGAGTTGACTCAGCCATGTCCCACCATCCTGTCTGTGTAGAGGTCCCTCCTGGAAATAAATCAGTACTGTTTACTGACTAGCTGGGTTGTCATCACAGAAATGTAAAATCAGTAACTGATTTGAATAAGCATGTGATCCTCAGTGATCTCTTTGAGGGTCTTGATGTGCTGTTTTGATTAGTCTTTGCCTGGTAACTTTATATACTCTCACCTCCCGGAGAATACTATTTTCCTTATTCAAACAATGAAATGTGGCCAGGTGTGGTGGCTCACACCTGTAATCCCAGCACTCCAGGAGGCCAAGGCGGGAGGATCACTTGAGGCTAGGAGTTTGAGACCAGCCTGGGCAACATAGCAAGACCCCATCACTATAAAAAATAAAAAAATTAGCCAGGCGTGGTGGTGCACGCCTGTACTTCCATCTACTCAGGAGGCTGAGGTGGGAGGATCACTTAAGCCCAGGAGTTTGAGGTTACAGTGAGCTATGATTTCGCCACTGCACTCCAGCCTGCGCAACAAAGCAAGACCCTGTCTCTAAAAACAACAATGAAAAGCTACTACAGCAGTTAAAATGAATGAGCTGGAGGTACATGTATCAACATGGATAAATGTCAGAAGCATGGTGTGGACTGAAAAACCAATTTACAAAGTGATATGTAGTATTATGCTCTTTATTTAAAATTTAAAATTCCATAAGAATACCTTATTTTCTATCCATACATGTCTGTATAATAAAATTATTAAAAATGTGCATGAGAATATTATACTAACCATTTATTTTTGGGGAGGGAAGAAGGGGACTGGGACTTGGGAGAGTCCGTATGATTTTTTTTTAAATAAAAAGATCTTAAGTCAGTATAACAAAAGGTTAAATTTATTAAAGCAGAATAGTAGCATACCTGGATTTTCTTTATGCTTTTCTGCATGTTTGAAATATTTGATGATATGAGGCTACTTTTTATAATGTAACTTACACCAGGCACATGTCTAATGGGGGGGGAGTAGGGTCTCCTTAGTGCTCCTTTCACTCCATTGACTCCAGTGCATGATGGAGGGCTGCCCCTTAAGATGTCCCTCTGCAGGAATTTCAGTGTTTCAATGTCTCTCCTAGAAAATGCTGGAAGAGCAGCTCATCATGCATGCATCTGGCGAAGCCTGGCGGAACTTCATCTATGGCTTCTATTTCTACAAGATAGTAGTGGACAAAGAGCCAGACCGAGGTCAGAGCCGAGGCGTATGCGGTTGCCCACGGGGGCGGACGTTTTTCCTGGCGACTTGCCCTTTCCCATGACAGTGCTTCTTGAGCTCCATGTGTGACTTTGTATTCCAAGTTGTCAGAGCTGTCAACTTCCTTGAACATTTGTATTTAATTTAAGCATAGCCAGAGTGACAAAGGTTTCTCAAGCTACAGTATGTGCTTGGTGAGGACACTGTGGGTGGAAGATAGACCCCAAAGAGGCCAAGGGACCTGGTGTGAGGAAATTCCCACGAGGCATTTTTTGGTAGCTGTTTTTAATTATAGCACCCCAGCCCTCACTTCCACCCCCACTCTGTGCAGGTGGTTCTGGTTATAACATGAGCGGCTCCAGTCTGTGATTAATAGCTGTTTTCACTTGCTGGGTCTCCAGACTCCATTCCTTTCCCCTGGAAGACTATTAAGTCCTAGCAAGTTTTCCCAGATATATTTTAGGTATTGTTTTTTTTTTTTTTTTAATGAGAAAAAGTAATTCCCAGAGGGGAACAATTTCTAGCATGGTCAGAGCTGGCTCACGTAACTCTGGAGGCACCCAGGATTCAGACCAGTGTCTCTAGTGTACCCAGAGCACATGGGGACCTTGGCTGGAAGTGACATGCATTCTGTAGGCAAATGGCTTCTCCATCTCCAGGCTTAAGGAATCGTATCTGAGATGAAGTAGCTAGTGCCACTCACTGTGCTGTCTAAGGACATGTTGAAAGTGGACCTGTGTGGATTTTTTTTTCCTTGTAGTCATTAGTATGTCCATCAACACTTTTTCCCTTAAAGTCTGAGTTTGACCGGTAGACACCTGTTTTACCTTCCAGTTGAAAAATACTAGGTTATTGTTATATACTCTCAAATGAAAGATATGAAACTGAGGATAAAATATTTGTTTAAGTTGAAGTAAAGTTCCTATGACATAAAATTAACCATTTGAAAATGAACAGTTCAGAGGCAATTAGTACGTTCACCAACCATCACCTCGATCTGGTTCCAGACCATTTCCATCGCCCCAAAAGGAAACCCTATACCCATTAGCAGTCACCCCCCAGCTCCTTCTCCTCCTGCCCCCACATCCACTAATGTGCTTTCTGTCTCAAAGATTAGCCTATTCAGGACTTCTCATATAAATGGAATCATACACCATGTGGCCTTTTGTGTCTGGCTCCCTTTACTTCACATATGTTTTCAAGGCTCATCAGGCTGTGACATACATCAGTCAGAGAATAAGCATTTGTGCTGAGGACTCCTTCTCTCCCCTCTGCCGTTCCCAGTGGCCATGCAGCAGCCCGCCGCATCCTGGCACACAGCAGGGGTAGACGACTTCGCCAGCTTCCAGCGTAAGTGGTTTGAGGTAGCCTTTGTGGCAGAAGAGCTCCTGCACTCCGAGATTCCTGCCTTCCTCCTGCCCTGGCTGCCCAGCCGGCCAGCCTCCTATGCAAGCAGGCACAGCTCCTTTAGCCGCAGCTTTGGAGGACGGAGCCAGGCGGCCGCGCTTTTAGGTAAATGCCTGGTCTGGACAAGGTCTGGGGATATGCTGGTGGGCAGCCGGGGGAGGGTGGCAGCCAGCCAAGGGAATGATACCACATGAACTGGGATTAGGGCTGCTGTGGCTGTCAGCACCGTGGGCTCCTGTGCGAACTTCTGCTGTCTGAGTGGCTTCATTATTATCCCAACCAACAGTGTTTAGCACCTCTCAGAGCATGATGCCAGAACTGCTCGGATAGGAAAGAAAAAATTGTGGCCACTTTTCCCAAGAGGCCTTCGGGATACAGGGGATGTGAGCTGGTGCCCACTGCAGATATTTAGTTCCTGCCAGAGGCCTTTCCTAGAACTATAGCATCTTAGGATGTCAGAAGATGAGGGAACCTAAAAGGTCATCCATTCCAGACATTCATCCTGAGCAGGAACCTCCCCTCCTCCCTTCCTTCCCAATGTGCTTACCACGTCCAGGGTTGTACACTGGAACTCTTCCTGTCCTTTCCACGGTTCTAAGCTCTAAGATGGGGTGACCTCTGATAGGAAATGGGGAAGTCTGCCCTGGAGGACCCCGAAGGACTGATGGGTTGAAATGTGAGTATCTTTAGAAAACACAGGCCATGGGCACAGCACCGTGGGATTTATCTCAAGGGCAGGTCGGAGAGACCCCGAAAACCCTTTGGTGGAAGGAAGCAAACATAACGTAGACCATGCTTCAGTGAAATTCCAAATTCTGCTTCGTTTGCCTATAAATGCCCAGCTAATTGGAATTCTTACCTAGTTGGGAGATGAAAATGTTAATAGTCATTACAGTTTCCAGAGCCTCAGATTCACTTGGACCTGGGTGTGGCTGCGACCTCCCCTTATATCCTCGCCCCAGCGTCACTTAGTGTGGTGTGTGAGAAGTGAAGGGGTGGGGAGGACAGGGTGGAACCCTGAAAAGGGCAGCTCTTCCTCCTGTCACCCAGGCAGTCGTGACTTACCCTTCTCCCTCTTATTGCATTTCTAACTCTCTACCTCCATGAGGTCTTGGAAACCACATACTCCCTGTTATCCTGGGGTGCTCACTTTCAGCAGCCTAAACCACCTAGAGCACCACCAAGGGCTTGAGACCAAAGACCTTCGAGCACCTGGAATAGCGAGCAGCAAGCTCGTGCATTTTGTGCCACGAAGGGCCTGTTAGAAACAGCAAATAAAAGGGCGGGTACCCTGATACCAGTGGGAAGCAAAAAGCAATACTCTAACAATGAAGGTGGAGTCAGGAAAACCTATTGCAAATATAATAAGCACACGAACTCGGTAAGTACAGCGTTATTCATTTATAGCAGTGGATTGCATATGGGAAGCTTCTCAAGAAACTAAGCTTTACACCATTTTCCCCACTAAATGAAGCTTATTTTTAATAGCCACATTTTAAAGCTAAGGATTTTCCTCTTCTCTGAGGAGCAAGAAGCAATGCCTGAAAGCTAGGTGCTTTCAGATATATACTAAAGAGAGAGCTGAAAAGTCAACCCTACCACTCTCTCTGAGGTCATTTTGTGAGACAAAGATACAATGAGTTACTTTAAGTAAATACTGGATCATGTACAGTGACACTGTATTTACCTGAGACCTGAAGGAAGCAAAAAGGTTTCTGAAGAACCCACATAAGTGCTGCAAGTCCAAGTGTCACCTCCTTGTGGTGAAAGACCCTTGGACCAGCACATACAGCCTGTTCACTGAGGTCTTACCGGTTTGGGTATAGGTCCCTCACTAATACCCCAGATCAGAGGGAGAGGCTTAGGGGCACCTAATGGCAGCAGGTGTACTAACATATTTTAGCAGAATGTTTTGCAAAATAAATCTTTTAAGTTTTGGTCCTTTAAGGTAGGGAGGTAACTATAATTCTCCCTTTTCTTGAAAGTCTTCATTAAAAGGAATTATTTTAATATAACTCTTCTCCTGCAGAGTGTACAAAACCTTAGAGCAGAATTTCTCAACCTCAGCAGTACAGACATTTTGAGCCAGATCATTCTTTGTTGTGGGGAGCTGTTCTGTGCATTGTAGGATGTTTAGCAGCATCCCTGGCCTCTACCTACTAGATGCCAGTAGCACACTGCAGTGTGACATTGCCACATGTCCCCTGGAGGTTATAAAATCGCCCCCAGTTGAGAACCACTGTCTTAAAAGGAAGGATTCCAGTAGGAGCCAAAATTAGAGAGCTCAGCAAAACCTGAGAGGCTTTGAAGCTCATCAGTAACTCCCTAAGGAGGTGTGAGATTGATGTGTAATGTGGGCGTGTTTTCAGAGCTTGGGGGTAGAATGAATGGTCAGCGCTGGAGCTGTGGTGTTGGAAGGAAATGCTGTTCTCTGCTCCGTCCTGGCCCCTGGGCAACTCTTGTGCTGTCAGCGCTAGTGGTTGTGGTTGCTTCATCTCTACCTGATGTGGCGCAGTAGCAACAACAACATTAATGATTTCTAGAGCATGTATGTGTCAGACACTGTACCAGGCAGAAAATTGTCTCATTAAATCTTCATCTGAGTCTTGTGATAGTCTTTTTTTTTTTTTTTTTTTTT
>CM052452.1:17846462-17908721 GCA_028533085.1 Varecia variegata
TTTTTTGAGACAGGGTCTGTTGCCTGGGCTAGAGTACAGTGGAGTCGTCATAGGTCACTGCAACCTCAAACCCCTGGGCTCAGGCAATCCTCCTGCCTCACCCTCCTGAGTAGCTGGGAATATAGGTGTGCACCGCCATACCCTGCTCAGTTTTAAATTTTTTTGTAGAGACAGGATCTCACTATGTTGCTCAGGCTGGTCTTAAACTCTTGGACTCAAGCAGTCCTCCTGCCTTAGCTTCCCAAAGTGCTGAGATTACAGGCAGGAGCCACCACACCCAGCCTCAGCAGCTTATAAAGCTGGTACAAGCTTACATAGCTTAACAGCACCTTTCCTAGGAACTCAGTCCAGGAAAGGAGATAGGCATTTCACCTTCTTTAGTTCTCCCTACATCACTGCGTTTGTTACATAAACCGCTCAGACTTAGAGGACAGGAGCCACATCTGTTACCACGTCCTTTACAGCTCTTAGCAGGTAGAGCTGTAATAAATGCACTTTATGGAAATAGAAAAACCAGGAATAGAACAAGCCAGAGATGAGAAATGGAACAGAACAAGGCATAGATGAAAAATGGCTCCTCCTGCCTGTTTCCAGAGCACGGGGAATCAGAGAGGCCCAGATTGGTGTTCTTTACTTAAGAAAAGGACTTCAGTCACGATACTTCATTCCATTTCAATTCAAGGCCTTTATTGAGAACCTTCCACATGCTTAGCCTAAGGACAGTGGAGAAAGGGAGACAGGTATGGCTAGGGTGAATTAAGATAAGGACCATTCCCTTGAGCGTGCGGCTAACTGGGACATGAGGGACATTCCAGCAAGATGCAGAGGAAAGGTCCAGGGTGGGGTTGGGGAGAAGGCACAGTGGGCAGGTCTGCAGGGGCTGCTGGGGGACGAAACAATAGGGAAGAAGCATCTGAGCAGAGACAAAGACTGGGTGAAGAGTGCAGTGGGTGGGAGCGCTTTCATTCACTGTGGTGACGGTGACACAGTGGACCTCAGAGATGACAAGTGGCTGGGTGCAGGGAGGTCTGGTTAGCCATGGTGGTAGAAGGGGTAGAGGTTGGAAAGCAGCAAGGACAAAAATAAGCAGCCTGGCCGGGCACAGTGGCTCATGCCTGTAATCCCAACACTTTGGGAGGATGAGGCAGAAGGATCACTGGAGTTCAGGAGTTGTAGACCAGCCTGAGCAACATAGCAAGACCCCGTTTCTACAAAAAAAAAATTAAAAATTAGCCAACTGTAGTAGTGGTGTGCCTGTAGTCCCAGCTACTTGGGGGGTTGAGGCAGGAGGATCGCTTGAGCCGAGGAGTTTGAGGTTGCAGTGAGCTGTGATGCCACTGCACTCCGGCCTGGGCAACAGAGCAAGATTCTGTCTCAAAAAAAAAGCAGCCTGCATGTTCCATGTTGAAGGAGATTTTTCTGGATCCCTTTATCTCAGGATGTCAGCGAGTCCTATTTGCCACATTCTTTCCTTTTGTCCCCCTGGCTGGGAAGGCCCTGATCAGTGTGTCTTCCTGTCCTTCCCTTAGGTTTGGGTTTGTACAAGATAAATATTCTGCCTCTGCCTTTAACTTCCCTGCTGAGAACAAGCCTCAGTACATCCATGTTACAGGTGAGGAGCTGGGCAGGTGGGCCCCTGTGGTGGGAGCGGGAGCGCTGAGGGCCCTGGCCCTGTTCACAGAGGTCCCTGCCCTTGCACTGAGCTTGTGGCCAGAACCACCTCAGCTGGCCCCAGGTGCCCTCCTAGTGGCTGTGACACAGGTGCTCTCCTTTGTCTCCAGGGACAGTGTTTCTGCAGCTGCCCTACTCCAAGCGCAAGTTCTCAGGGCAGCAACGGCGGCGGCGGAACTCCACCAGCTCCACCAACCAGAACATGTTCTGCGAGGAGCGGGTCGGCTACAACTGGGCCTACAACACCATGCTGACCAAGACGTGGCGCTCCAGCGCCACGGGGGATGAGAAGTTTGCCGACCGGCTGCTGAAGGACTTCACAGACTTCTGCATCAACCGCGACAACCGGCTGGTCACGTTCTGGACGAGCTGCCTGGAGAAGATGCACGCCAGCGCCCCGTGAGCCCAGGCTGCGGCGGGATTAGAAGGCTGTGCCCATGCTAGGGGCAGCGGAGCGAGCTGCGACCCTCAAACCCGGGGCGGAAGATTCCAGTCAGTCCCTAGGCGTCAGGTGTCCATTGGTGAGTGGGGGCCATTGCTCCTTTTTGGCCCCCCAACAAGCGTTGTTCCACTGGAGGAGAAAGACTTTGGAAGCAGCTGCTGCTGCTGTCACCACCCAAATCCCGTCAGCAAGCGCCCAGAGGAGGTGGGAGGCACAGATTGTCCGTAGGAGGGCTTCAGTGTCTGGCAAGGGGGGCAGGCAGCCCCCATGAATGTCCTCAGAAGGGGGTGGCTCCTGTTAGCGTCCTTTTCCCTCACTATCCGTGGGATATTAGGAGCAGAATCTGCTGCTTTCCGCCCAGGAGTGTGCCAGGGTGTAAGATAATCTTACGAAATAATGTACCATAGACTTCATACCAACTGTACATACCTGTACATACCAGAAGCAAATAAAGCTCCACGTGCAGCTTCTCTGTCCCCAGCCCGGTTGCCAGCAGCAGCGGTCCCATCCTGGGCTGGGCAGTCGTGCCCAGCGGTCAGGGCCATGGTGGTCAATGGGGTTGCCACAGACAGTGACAGGGCTTAAGAATTCCCTGGCTTGGAGTCTGGCTGTGGATTTACTGAGCAATTTCTTTTCACAGGCTCTTGGGCCAGGAGCAAGGATAGATTTGGTCAGGACTAGTATGCAGGCAGTACAACATGCAAGGTAACTAGGCTCATGCTGTAGGAGTGAATCTTGCTGAATGGGTAAGCCCAGCTCTGGGACACAGACATCATGGCATTCTGAGAAAAATCAAAGGGAAGCCCCTATGGACTCTAACGTAGGTTTAGGTCTCATTGTGTATTGAGATAAGACTCAGCATTTGCCTCAACCTCAGTGCCCTTCCCTGACCTGCACAGGGGTAGGCAGGGGGCCACGGGCCAAAAGGGAGCACCTGATAATTACTGCCACTTGCTCAAAAACGCTGTGATTGGCCAGGCGCGGTGGCTCACGCCTGTAACCCTAGCACTCTGGGAGGCCGAGGCGGGAGGATTGTTTGAGCTCAGGAGTTCGAGACCAGCCTGAGCAAGAGCGAGACCCCGTCTCTACTAAAAATAGAAAGAAATGATCTGGACAGCTAAAAATATATATATATATATAAATTAGCCGGGCATGGTGGCACATGCCTGTAGTCCCAGCTACTCGGGAGGCTGAGGTAGGAGGATCACTTGAGCCCAGGAGTCTGAGGTTGCTGTGAATGAGGCTGACGCCACGGCACTCTAGCCCGGGCAAGAGAGTGAGACTCTGTCTCAAAAAACAAAACAAACAAACAAAAAAACGCTGTGATATGCCTGGTACTTCCTCAGAACTCCTTGGTGACTTGAACTTCAAAAATCTTAGATGTGGCCCACATGGCCCTGCACAATCTGGCTCTGTGGGCTGTTTCTACAGCCACACTGGCCATCGTGCAGTCCCTGACTTTGCAAACTCTGTACCAACTCAGATCCTTTGCACACGCTGCTCCATCTGCCCAAAACATGCCTTCTCTCCACGCCCACCCTGTCTCCCTAAATCCTGGTGGTTGTCATCTATCAGCTCTTAGCTCAAATGTCACTTCTCCAGAGCACCTTGTACTTCAACCTGGTGCTTGATGTTTAGATTTGTTTATGTACATATGTGAAAATGCGCTGGTTGATTCCTGGCACAGAGCAGGTCTTTGATAAAAAACCATTTTCCTTTCCTTTCACCTGACCTTCTCTCAAACCATTGCTTCTCTCTCAGTGTCAGTGCCCTCATCTATAAAATGGGATGCTATCTCCCATGGTGGCTGGAGGATCAAAGGACAGATGTGCATGAAAGGACTTCCTAACGAGAAGGCAGTAAACAAATGGCTGCTCTCACTTCCCAGACAGGAGTCTTCACTGTGCTCCCCAGCCAGATTCCTGAGCGATGCTGGACATGGCAGCCTGCGATCCTCAGCATCCTGTGTGTAAGGCAACAATTGCCCCTGCAGTTGCCCAGGAGAAGGCCCAGAGAATGATTCGGCAGAAAGGGCGGCTGAAGAGTGAGGATGCTGGGTCACTCACCTGGCAGAGCTGGCTGAAGCTTGCCTGCCCTTGAACCCCAGTCCTCCTGCTGCCTGCTCCCCTGCAGTCCTTCTCTCCCTGGTGGGCACCTTCTTCCACCCACTTGTCCAAGCCGAACTCAGTGCCTCCCTCCTGCACCATCATCTGGTCTTCCCGCCTGTCTCAGTGCTGCCCACCTTCCTCCATCCCTGCTTCCCAGACACAGAGCTCAGCCCACAGGGAATGTGTGGTTTGGCTAGACACGGAGGACACATGCATGCAGACCAGAAAACCACCACCAGGTGTGTAGATGTGAATACCCATGCCTCGGTATAGAGGCAGAGTGGGTATAAATGCGGTAAGCTTGGGGCCAAGAGGACCCGGGTTTAAATTCCAGCCCAGCTGTAAACAGAGATGATGTGGCCTCACCTTTCTCCCCAGCCCCCACCCCCCACCTTCTAAATGTTGCTCTTCTGCACTGTGACACTAATTATCTGCTGGCCTGTTTCAGCTCACTAGGCTGAGGATTTCCCTAAGGCAGGGACCACGCCTCCGGTCTCTGTCTAGCCCTGTGCACTGTAACCTCTGGCACACACTTCAGTCAGTGAGATCAACAGAGCAGGTGTGTGTGGCCGGGTCCCTCACAGGGCCCAGCACATAAGAGAGACACATGAACTGGAAGAAGGACCTTGACAGGATTACCTGATCTGCTTCCCTAAAGTGAGTCATGGGAAGGACTTATTCCTATTGAAAAACGAGGCTGTTAAGGCCCAGACATGTGCTTGATATGCCTTGGGTCACCCCAGTGTCTGTGGAGATGAGAGTGGTCCCATAAGACAAGAACCTTAACATGGAGGGGCTCTTGGAGATCTGGTCCACCCCTTTCATTTTCCCCCAGATGAGGAAACAGGCCCAGAGTGGCCTGCCCCAGGCTCTGGGAGAGAACAAGGCAGGGACCCAGGTCCTCTGGCTCCCGGTGCAGTGCCTTTCCAGGCATTTGGTTATGGTCAGTAGCATAGTGGTTAAGAGAGCAGGCTTGGGGGGCAGGTGCCTGGGTTCAGTTTCCAGCAGAGCCACTTGCCAGCTGTGGAAGGTGACCCTGAGTAAGGTACTGTACCTCTCAGAGCCTCAGTTTTCTTATCTATAAAGTGAGTGGATAATACCACCTCGTGGGGTCGTGAGGATCACGCAGGAGGGTGTGTGTAAAGCTTAGTGCCTGGAAGGTTGTAACCCCTTCATAGATGTTAATGTCACAATGACGATTATTAATGTAGACTCTGTGAGCCCCAAGAGTTTAGAGAATGGAGTAATCACCGGGCCAGAGTGGACAGGGTACTGTTTAAAGAGGAAGTAGCCTTGCTCCTTGTAGGATGTGTAGGGGTCAGAGTGGGCCGAAGAGCTATGGAGAACACTCCTCTAACTGGCTCTGTAGCTGCCAGGATCGTTCTGCCTTGTCTAGGTCCCAAGAACCTCTGCTGGGAAAAGTTTTTTCTGTTGGCCCGAGGCGCCACATTGCAAAGAGTAGAAGAAAGGTCTCCTCACCACACTGCCCTGGTGCCTGCCCATTGTGAACAGGGCTGTCCCCAGGGCTGGGCAGCTCCTGGGAAGTTTCTCAGCTTTGTGGTTGTGCCCAGGGGGTGCACACAGGCCCCACTCTACCTGGGGCAGCGCAAGTCAGCCTCCTGGATATAGAAATGGAGTGGGGGTAGGAGGGAGCCACACAGGGAGTGAGATGCAAAAAAATGCAGCAGGAAAAGAAACAAGGTAGAAGGCTGCACACAGTGGCTCAGGGCTGTAATCCTAGTATCCTGGGAGGCTGAGGCAGGAGGACTGGCTGAGGCCAGGAGTTCAAGACCAGCCTGAGCAAGAGCAAGGCCCCGTCTCTACAAAAATAGAAAAATTAGCCAGGCATGGTGGTGCATGCCTATATTCCCAGCTACTTGGGAGGCTGAGGCAGGAGGATCACTTGAGCCCAGGAGTTTGAGGCAGCGGTGAGCTTTGATGATGCCACTGCACTCTAACCTGGACTACAGAGTGAGACTCTGTCTCCAAAAAAAAAAGAAAAAGAAACAAGGTTGAGTAACACATTCCTTACCAAAGGAACTAAGAATAAGCCAAAAGGCTTCAAAGCAGAAGTAGCTGTCTTAGTATCCCCACCAGTGGCTCTCAAATGCTCCCATACATTAAGAGCTCCCGTAGAACACAGATTCCAGGGCCTCCCTCGCAGAGCTGCTGAATCCTGAATCGGGAGGTCTGGGACCCTGTACTGCAAACGGACACTCCAAGTGATTCTGCCATCAGTGCTGCATTGGAGAAACCCAGATTCCTTCTCTGAGCTTCTTCCCTGGAAATACGATTCTCAGACCACAGCAGATTGGAAGCAGCTGGAATGAGATAGTAGAGGCAGAGAACCGGACAGCAGGCTGAAACAGCAACTGACTGCGGCAGCAACTGGAGCCGACAGAGAACTAAGGGCCTGTGAAGGTGCAGGACCGCCAAAGGCTGAGCAGCCGGGCAGGGAACTGCCAAGCTCTGTGATGACTAGGCACGGAAGCCGTATCCAGTTTGTAGGCAGAGACCCATCAAAATAATGAAAATGGAATCTTTGGCTATTAAAAGAAAGGTGTACACGACATATGTCTGAGACACTCAGCAAATATGCGAGGCCTGGCTAAAGAGGGTAGGAAATCGTGGGGGAGAAAGCTGAATAGAAGAAAATTTACAGGCCTCTTCAGTTGCCCAGAAAAGGTCAGGTACACGGAGTAACAATGATCCCTCCATTCCCTGAGTGTTTCCTGTGCTATGGGCACTGAGTCATATGCCTTTTCCTCTCATAATCTTATCAACCCACTGTATGAGAGGGCTCAGAAGGTAGAGCCCAAGGCCACACAGCTGATGAGCAGCTGGGCTGCGGATCATGTCTGCAACCTCAGAGCCCAGTCCCTGCCCACTGTGCTGTCCCCTTCACCTCCTGGGAGTGCTGGGTCAATGAGTGCCACCTGCTGCTCCATCCTGGGGCCTGGGTTGGAGGCCCCTCCACTCCTCTCAACTGACGGTATTACAAGTGCAGTGCAGCCTTGAGGGGGTAGAGAGGAGGTTTTTCCAGGTTTTCTCATAGGGAGTGGGTGGTGACTTTGAACCAGGGCCAGTGGCCTTTCCTCTCCTGGCTCCCATCTGGAAGGCACTGTCTGGTCCTTCCCTTCTGGCCTGCAGCTGTGGCTTCAGTCTGCAAGTGTTTCAGGCAGCTCCTGGCCTTCAGGCTGGGCCACACACTCACCCTAAACCTGGCCTGAAACGCCCGGATTGTAGCATTTGCTTGTAGCAAAGCCGGTGCCAAGAACTCAGTCCTACCAGCCTTCAGTTTTGACCTCCATCTGCTTCTCTGGATGCAGCAAGATTCATCTGTTTCCTCAGTGAATCAGCACATAGTCCTTCCAAGAAAAAAATCTCTTTCCCCGTGGGGGTAAGGGGAGATGGGGAACCACTGTGCAATCTCCAGAAAACCCCTTTCTCTCTGAGCTCCAGAATTTTCATCTGAACTAGTCTGGTAATGAGTCTGGGAGAAAGCTTGAGGACCAGTTTATAGACCTTTCCCCTTCTCAAAACAACGGGAAGGCTGAGTGCTGGGGGGGAATTCCAGCTCCACTTAGTCCCTCTGGCAGCTCATGGCAGTTGCAGATGGAACTGAATCTCTTTCCTCGTCTCCATGCTCTTTGCATTGTACCAGATTGCTTGTCCATGCTCAGTTTCCCCCTTTAATACTCCTCAAACGCTTCCTAAGAGATAGAAAATTTTCTTTTTAAGCTCTTGACATCCTGGGAGAGAAACATTTTCCCAATGCCTTTGATGTTCATCCAACTCTAGTAGTTTATGTTCTGGGTCCTTCTCTCTCTGCAGTCTGAGAGCATCTTGTAGGCATGATCAGGTGCTGCCTTGGGGAAAGAGCCCCTTTTCAAGGTGGTATGTCCTGCCTCTCCTCAAGCTGTGTGTCCTCAGAACCTGAGTAGACAGACAAGCTTTCGGGGGTGGGTAGGGACTATGCCAAAGGCAAGCCCTTGAGGCTTTTGTCCCAACACTGTCTCAAAACACCCTGACCCCTTTCCAGGCCCCTGGACACAGCACGGGAGGAGAATCAGGAACTGGCCAGGAGCTCTCAGCTGGGGGCAGTTTTGCCCGCAGGAGACATTTGGCAATGTTTGGAGACACTTGGTTGTCACAACTGCAGGAGGTGCTACTGGCATCTAGTGGATACTTCTAAACACCCTACAATGCACAGGACAGCTCCTACAACAAAGAATTATTCAGCCTCAAATGTCAATAGTGTTGGGTTGAGACACCATGAACTAGACTCTGATTGGGTAAGAGGTTTAGATGGGTGGGGGCTTCTGGGGTCCCTCCCCCTGTGACTTTGGTGGAAAAGGTACCTGCCACTTTCCCCTGGCTGTGGAGATCTGAATCTTTTTTTTTTCTTTTGAGAGAGGGTCTTGCTCTGTCACCTAGGTGGCAGTGCAGTAGCGTCATCATAGCTCACTGCAACCTCAAACCCCTGAGCTCAAGTGATCCTCCTTCTTCAGCCTCCCAAGTAGCAGGGACTACTGGCACACGCCACAATACCCAGTTAATTTTTCTATTTTTAGTAAAGACAGTATCTTGCGCTAGCTCAGGCTGGTCTTGAACTCCTGGCCTCAAGGGATCCTCCTGCCTCAGCCTCCCAAAGTGCTAGGATTACAGGCGTGAACCACTGTGCCCAGCCTGAACCCTTTCTTAATGGCAGCCCAGTCCCAATCTCCTGTAGTGATTACTCTTGCTAGGTTCCAAGGCCAGAGTGGCTAAGAGACCTGCTTAGAGCCACACAGCAAGTTTTGGACAGCACCAGGATTAGAATCCTGGTCATACCGAGTGCTCACATGCTGTTGCATGGCTCTTAGGTTTCTCCTCCACTTTCCTTGTTTTCCAGTCGTATATAAACGCCTTGGGGGCAGAGAGCACATCTTGCTCATCCTCCTGTCCTCCACGACAAGTGCCCATCACACATTAGGTGTTCGTTTACAGTTGGTTGAATTCATTCATTCGGTCAATATTTATGAAAAGCTGGGCCGGGTGTGGTGGCTCACGCCCACTCTGGGAGGCCTAGGCGGGAGGATCGCTCGAGGTCAGGAGTTTGAGACCAGCCTGAGCAAGAGTGAGACCCCCGTCTCTACCAAAAATAGAAATTGTCTGGAAAGCTAAAAATATATAGAAAAAATTAGCCAGGCATGGTGGCGCATGCCTGCAGTCCCAGCTACTCGGGAGGCTGAGGCAGGAGGATTGCTTGATTTCAGGAGTTTGAGGTTGCTGTGAGCTAGGCTGACACCACGGCACTCACTCTAGCCCGGGCAACAGAGTGAGACTCTGTCTCAAAAAAAAACAAAAAAAAAAAAAAAAGAAAAGAAAAGCTGAACCAGTGGGGGCCCTGCCCTCGTGGTGGAGGGAAACAGACACGCAGAGCGGCAACTGTGGCACCCTAGGACCGACCGTGGGTAAAGCACTACAGAAATAGAGGAGGGGACTTGGCTCTGTGTAAGGGAGCTGGGGAAGACTGGACAAAGGAGCATTTGGGCTGGGTTTTTATGGCTGCATAAGAGTTCTAGCAGGTGAGGAGGATGGGGTGGGGAAGGGGACGCTGGAGCGCTGGAGGGCTTTGGCACCAGATGAGTCAGGAGGTGACTCAAAGCTAAAAAGCTGAGAGAACTGGGGAGAGAGCTCTCCAAACCTGCCCCACCCAGCCCTTTCAACAACTGACTTCCAGAGCGGAGGTGAATGTTGTCAAGTTCCAGGGTGCAAACTGGAGCTGACAAATGGCCCATTGTCTGGAAGCCTTGACCAGCCTGTCCCCTGGGGTCGCGCCACGTGGGGCCTTGCTCACCTGTCAGACGTTGGCCTTCCTGACCCTGGGCTGGATAGAACAATGGGCTCTAAACACACCCAAGCTCCAAGACAGCGGCTGGTGTCTTAGACAGGACAGGCAGGGGAACCGTCCTCTCTTGTGACCCCCTTTCTCCTCAGGAACCCTGCTCCTGGGCTCAGCCTGCTGTTTCTTCACCACGTGACGCTGCGCAAACTCCCAAAACCACCCTGACCCTCACCAGTGCATTGACAAAATGGGAGTTACCAAGTCTTCCTTACTCGGGGAGGGGGCGGGGTTGCCATGAGAACCTGGGAGATAAGGGTTGTAAAAACATTTTGAGAACTGAGCCACTACACAGTCGGAGGTAGCATCGCTGTTATTGTCTGACATTAGTGCCAACTACCTGTGTGATCCTGAGCAAGTCATTCACCCTCCTCGACCTCAAGCTGGGGGTGTGGTGATGGTGGCGTTTCTGCAGCCTCCTTCAAGGGGTCACGGGGAGGATCTGATGCAGTCAGCTTTGCAAAGGTGTCTGGGTGGCGCAGAGCGCGCCCTAATTTTAAGGCAGTGCTCTAAAGTCTCCCCTGATGGAGGCCGAACGTCCTGTTTTGAACGTGCCCAGCAGGTGCACCAAGAGCCTGGTGTGCCAGCAGCTGGTCTGAAGCTCAAGAAAGGAGGGAGGGAGCAGAAGCACCAGCCAGAGCTGCCTTGTGTGTTGAGCCCCAAGCAAGCGTGCACCCATCGTCCTGCTAGAGCCTGAGGACAGCCCTGAGGGAGGCGGTGGGGGATGGAACCCTTCCCCCCCACTTCTCAGAGGAGAAACTGAGTCTCAAGGCTGTGAAGGGACTTAGCCAGGGTTTTTGAGCACACGTGGCAAAGAAGGGGTTGAACCCAGCTGCACTCTCCACCCCGGGGCTCTTCCCCTCAGAGAGAAGAGTTGGGGCGTGGGAGAGAAGCCCCGTGGGGGTGGCCTCTGCGGTGGGGCAGGAGGGAGGGAGGGCAGGCGGGCCTTGAGACCTGGGCTCCCTGCACAGTGGTGAGAGCCATGTCCCCGGTCCCGACTCCCCAGACTCTCCTGGTCCTGCTCACCCACCACACTGGCCACTCCCTGGCTGCTGCTGGTGGTTGGCACTGGGGGGCCGGGAGCACTCCCCGGTGGGCTGACACACAGGATGTGTCTCACCTCAAAGCAGAAGCGAAACGGGCCAGTTCCCCCAGCCGCCGTCCCTCTTCAGGAAATAGCAGAGTGGCTGCCACCTCTGGGAGCCAGACTGGGGGATGACAAGAGAAGCCGACCTGCTCTGGGGCCCAGCCCGTGTAGGCAGCTGGGTGTCTGCCTCCCGCTGCACACATCTTGGCATCGCTTTGCGCACGTCTCCTTGGGCAGCATCCTAGTGACTGGAAGATACTGTTTCTACCAGGTTTTATGATTTAGGGTCTAAGGGAGGTGGCGCTTTGTACAAGTCCAGTCTCCCAGCAGCATCAGAGCCAGCCCATTCCTGCGAGAGGGAGATCCGTTTGTGGTTTATTGGCTCACTCGTCGCTCACGTGTTCGGTCATCGTGCTCCCATAACAAATACGTGTAAACGACCGTCTGTGTGCAGGCATTTCGTGCATACAGCGGGGAGAAGGATGTTGAACAAAAAATTACACAAATAACGAGTGCTGTCGTTGTGAAACAATTAGTTGTGAAAAGGGCTCCAAAGGCAAAGGAGAGGCTGCCGGGAGAGGTCTGAGGAGGACCTTGACCTGTTCTGGGGCTCAGGGAAGGCTTCTGGACATTTCCGTGAAGACCTGACGGGTGGCCCAAGGGGGAGGAGGGGACGAGTGCCGCTGGAGCAGGAAGCAGAGACCAGATCACGCAGGACCCTGTGGGCTACAGAAGGGGGTCCTGCCTGTTTATATGTCTTTCAAGAGAAAGAATGTGTGGAAGGCTAGGTGACCTTGGGCAAGCCTTCCTCTTCTTTTGGCCTTAGTTTCCTCATCTTTTCAATGGAGCATGTTCGCCCTCCTTGCAGGGTTGTTGAAGAGCCCTTACTTAGGTAAAGCACCTAGCACAGTGCCTGCCACATTGGAGGTGGTCCAGTAAATGGAGCCATTAGTGTGATTGTGACAAACACAGGCCAGGGACCCAGGCTGCCTGCCCAGCTCCCCTTCCAGTGGCTGCCATGGCAGTGGCTGCCTTCTTCCCAGGGCTGCTTCTAGGAGACACAGAGCCAGGAGCCGTCTTCAGGGTTGAGCACATTGGCCTGAGTTCACTTGCTCGCTGCTGAAGTGTTTCTCTGCGGTCATATCCTGCCCTCTGCCAGCCAAGGTAACACAGCCTGGGGAAAGGCTCAAGTGAGTGGACAGCTGTGGTCAGCCTGAGAAGCTGATGTCCCCCCTCCCCACTCCACCTTCCACAGCACCTGAGACTCCAGCTGGGTGACCTAGTCAGTCTTTGCAGACCCCCAATTCCTGTGATCAGCTGGGTATCTATGTGCCGTGCACGTGAGAGGCAGGGGTGGCACAGAGCTGGCAACCCCGGGGTTGACCAGCAGCAGGACTGCATTATTCAGAAAGGGCAGAGCCACCTTGGACTCCCTCTGTTCTGATTCAGGGGGAAAAATCTTCCTAAAGCAGAAAGGAGCCGTCATTGATCGCATGCACGCCTGGAGCCATGAGGATGCTTCGCTTGCTACCTGGCTTAGTTCTAGCAACCCCTCACGCTGGCTATTTTTGGCTGCCTTTTACAGATAAGTAACTGAGGATTGGGGTCACCCACCTGGCAAGTGACAGAGTCTAGGTCCGGGTCACCATGACCTTGCCCAGCCCTCCATCCCTGGTGATGGACCTTTGGGCTATGCTTTGTTGTATTTTGGATTTCACCCAATGCGAGACCATTGTAGGAGGGAGTTGGGCAAGCCTGGGCTTTTTTCTTTTTTTAATTTTATCTATTTTTTTATTTTTTCAGCAATTAAGTATCGAGCAAGAGCCTGAGCTTTGATTTCTTCCTCTGGCAAGTGGCTGCTGGAGTTGCTACTGCTCTTTCTCAGGAGTGTCACAGAATGATCAGGCTGGAGCCACCTCAGCAATGAGTGTGGCCATCCCCTTGTCTACAGAGGGGTAACAAGGTGGGTCAGTGGAGCTAGGTCAGGCTGGGGCTCTCCTCGAGGACTCCTTCATTGGCTTCCTGTCTCACCCTCCCTTGCTGGCCTCTGTACCTCTGTGCAGTCTCTGCATGTTGGGGGACTGACCCCAGGTTGTGGCCTCTGGGCCTCTTTTCTGCATTGCATTCCGTGGGTGACCCAGTAGTGTGATTCTAACTACCACCTACATGGCCACGAGTCTCAACTTAAGATCTCTAGCCTTGAGCCCACCTCTCAACTCCAACCTGTCAGCCCACTTGCCTTCCTGGCCTCTCATTAGAGACCTAAGAGTAATAACAAACGTGGTATGTCTAAAACCGGCTCTTCATTTAGCTCTGCACCCCACCCCCAGCTCCCACCCAAACCTGTTTCACCCACAGTCTTCCCTGATTTAGTAACTGCACCATCGTCTACCCAGCCTTGGAATTATGCTATATTTCCCTTTCTCTCAACCCCACATCTAATCCATTGGCAAAAATATACTGTCGTCTGATCCTCCCCCCACCCCCTTCACCTGATGCGACACAACCTAACTGGTCCTCCTGCATCCTCCTCTGCCTTCAGGAATGTGTTCTCACAGCAACCAGCCTGCTCTCTTCTAAACATAGGACATGTTGTATCATTCTCCTGCTCAAATACCCTTCAGTGACATCCCATCAATTCAGGATAAAAATCCCAGCTCCTTGCCAGGGCCTGCAGGACCCTATGAAGCCCACCTGGCCTTCTCTGAAAGTCAAAGTCTCCATTCTCATCTCCTCCTACTCCCTCAGAATGATGCAGCTTCTCTTTCTGTTCCGTGAACACCCCAAGGTTGCCCCTGCCTCAGGGCCTTTGCACATCTCTTCTTGGGACCCTCTTCCAGAGATTGTGATTCAGTTGGTTCCTCGTTGTCGGTGTCACTTGTTGCCTTCTCAGAAAGGCCTTCCCGACCATTCTGTCTAGAGAAGCACCACCCTACAGCCCTGTTGTTTCTTCTTCCTAGCCCATCCTCATCTGAAATTATCTGCATTATTGGCCTACCTGTGCCAATCTTTTCTCCTCCCTAGAATGTAAGTGCTGGGACTGTTTTTGGTCCCCGCCATATCCTTGATACCTACACAGTGTGCTTAGCACACGGTAGGCTCAATAAGAGTGCGCAGAGTGAATTGTGTGGCTTAAAGGCCTAAGTTACAAATCAAGTTTGTTCCAGGTCATTGTCCCCAGAGTCTCTTTTGTAGGATAGCATTTCCCTGGCCTATGACTTCTTCTTCTTCTTCTTCTTTTTTTTTTTTTTTTTTCTGAGACAGAGTCTCACTCTGTTGCCCAGGCTAGAGTGCTGTGGCATCAGCCTAGCTCACAGCAACCTCAAACTCCTGGGCTCAAGCTATCCTCCTGCCTCAGCCTCCCGAGTAGCTGGGACTACAGGCATGCGCCACCATGCCCGGCTAATTTTTTTCTCTATATATTTTTAGTTGTCCAGCTAATTGCTTTCTATTTTTAGTAGAGACGGGGTCTCACTCTTGCTCAGACTGGTCTCGAACTCCTGACCTCAAGCGATCCACCCGCCTCGGCCTCCCAGAGTGCTAGGATTACAGGCGTGAGCCACCGTGCCCGGCCCTATGACTTCTTTAAGACAGTAATTTCTTTCAGTGTTCAGAGGTCATTCACTCATTTTCCAGCTCTACCACCTACCAGCTGTGTGACCTTGGGCAAGTTACTTAATCTTTCTGTGCCTCAGTTTTGTCAGCTGTACAATGGGGATAATAACAGTGTCCACCTCATAGTACATAGGACATAGTATCCAGTAACATTAGTTCTATTAGTATTTTTTTTTATCATTATCATTATTGCCACCACGACCATCATCGGTTTGACGCCTGGAAGAGGCGATTGTTGTTTTTTCTCTGCCTTCAAGTAATAATACTTATGCCACTTTTCACATTCGGTGCCTTTCAGTGGCTTTCTATTTCACTCAAGAGAAGGACCAAACCCCTTTAAGTCGTATGTGAGCCCCCACCTACCTGTCCAGCCTCGCCTTGCATGTTCTTCCCTGTCGCTGGTCCCCACGGCGGTCACACAGGCCTCACTGGCTGTTCTTCATGCGATTTCTGCCTGGAACGTGCTCTCCCCGCTTCGCCTGGCTAGCGCCTGCTCTTCCTTCTCCCAGTCCCAGCTTGGACATTGCTGTCTCAACTTTCCACGGCCACTGACTGAGGGAATTCCCCTCATGTCTCGCTCTCAGGACAACACGCGCCCCTGTCACAGCCCGTAGCACTGTCGTCAGTTTATACTTATTCCTTCAACTTGGACTAATGTCCGCCTTGCCTAATAGACTCTAAATTCCATGAGAACAGAGACCAAATCATTCCTGGCTCACCTTGTACTCCCAGTGCTAGCCAGCGCTTTGCACATAGAAGATACCCAATCAATATTAAATGAACGAATGAATGAGTGGTGAGAAACCTTTTGGGCTGGAGGGTAGCCCTTCAGGTCAAGCCCAGAACTGCCCCCAAAGAAAGTCTGTGGCCTTTGCATAACCAACCAGCCAGCCTTTCCCACTGGCCTCCTGTCATGGAACCAGAACAGCCCTCCTGACTTCTAGTAAGTTCCTCCTGCTAGAGACGTGGCCTCCCCTGGTCACAGGGTACCTAAGGAGTTACCAGAGTAGGGAAAGCCTTTGTTCCTCTAAGCTGACACAGAACGTGGACATGAAGCCACAGTGCAATGGAGAAGTCTGTGTTGCTTCCTGAGCGTGGTTGTCTCACAGTGCCAGGCACTTTTGGCTTTTCCTTCCCTTTTGAGACAGGGTGACTACTGTGTCCTGATGATGGAGTGCTCTGCTCTGGTTTTCCGGCTGGTGATGTTTTCTCGAATGGGTTGCAGCAGAGGTTCTCACGGGCCTCCAGACCTGGGCCAGTCCCCCACGGAGTGAGCACCAGGACCTGGCCAAATGAGAAAAACAGGGACAATGTAGCTAGTTTTCAGAAAGCTAAATTAATTCTGAGATTGTCTGCCCTACTTTTTTCTGTGTCAGGATGCCCTTTCTTTTATGAAACAAGGGTGCTAGAAAATTGGTGATTTTTTTTTGATGTCCTTGTTTGTCAAAATCATCTATTTAATTTTTTTTTTTTTTTTTTGAGACAGAGTGTCACTCTGTTGCCCGGGCTAGAGTGCCGTGGCGTCAGCCTAGCTCACAGCAACCTCAAACTCCTGGGCTCAAGCGATCCTACTGCCTCAGCCTCCCAAGTAACTGGGACTACAGGCATGTGCCACCATGCCCGGCTAATTTTTTCTACATATATTTTTAGTTGTCCAGATAATTTCTTTCTATTTTTAGTAGAGACGGGGGTCTCGGTCTTGCTCAGACTGGTCTCGAACTCCTGACCTCGAGCGATCCACCCGCCTCGGCCTTCCAGAGTGCTAGGATTACAGGCGTGAGCCACCGCGCCCGGCCTAATTTTCTTTTGAAATATACGGGTCTGTGGATGGTGGCTGAGCCAAGATGAGAACCTGGGTTTTCTAGCTCCAGGTTCGCATTCTCTCTGCTCTGCAGCCCCTCCCTGGAGAGGATAAGATGCAGGGGAGCCACAGAGCTGGCTGTAAATTATTGACAGGTTGCCATGTGGAAGAGGGGATGCGCTTGTTCTGGTTGTAACCAGGGGGCAGAATCAGGGTCACTGGGTAGCAATTTCAGAGGTGCACATTTCAACCGGTTTAGAATAAAGTCTTTTGACAGGCAGGTACGCAACAATAGAATAGGCTGCCCTGCCCAGTGGTGTTCAGGCACAGGTGTAGCAGATGGTGTAGCAGCCATATTTGGGCTGTTGGAGAGACTATTTGGATCTGAGAATACTGGTTAAGGATCTTGGCCTTGGATTCAAACCGACCTGGGTTTCAGCACCAGTTTCACCATTCATTACCTGTGGGCAAATCACTTTCCTACTCTTTACAGTGGGGGTAGGCCTGGTGCAGTGGCTCACACCTGAATTCCCAGCACTTTGGGAGGCTGAGATGGGAGGATCACTTGAGGCCAGGAGTTTGAGATCAGCCTGGGCAACATAGCGACACCCCATCTCTACAAAAAATAAAAATAATAAAGAAATAAAATGGGGGTAATTGTGCCTCCCTTGGAATCCTGTGACGATTAAAAGAGGGAAGTGCGTGTACAATGCCCCCCCCCCACAGATAGGCTTTCTGTGAGATGTGAATCCTCACATCTGTCCCTAGGGAGCTTCCTGGGGAATAGGTAGGATTTCCACTCCTCTGGTGGAGAGGAAGAGACAGAGAAAGGATAATATGAAGCAGTTTATGAGCAAGGACCAGCAAGAGTGCCCCAGAAGTACGTGCTGGTGCAGTTCTGAGGATGGGAGATCAGGCATGGGCTGACGCCTAAACTGAATTTTGAAACACCGATAGACTTCTGGTCTCTACTACTGGAAAAGTAAAGAGAAAGGACTGGGAGCTTCCCAGGAGGAGAGCCTACAGTGGTTGCTGGCACATAGTTGTAAGGGTTAATTGGAAGTAGCTGTCATTATTATCTAAGTTTCAAGGGCATGGAAATCCCTCTTTCCTTGGGTTCCTACAGCACTGTGGGCATATTCCTGGCACATCAGAAACGTGTGGTATATGTTGAATAGGGGAAAGATTAGCTAGCCACAGACTAGAGGGAGATATAATTAGATCTAAGTAAGCTGGGCAAAATGGGAGTATCCATCTATACACTCATGTATATACCCATCCATCCATTCATCCATCTATCCTTCCATCCATCCATCCTTCCTTCCTTCCATCCACCAACTCTCCATCCACTCATCCATCCATCCACCAACCCATCCATCTACCCACTCACCCATCCATCCACCTACCCATCCATCCACTCATCCATCCATCCACCAACCCATCCATCTATTCATCCATCCATCCATCCATCCCTCCATCCACTCATCGATCCATCCACCTACCCACTCACCCATCCATCCACCTGCCCATCCATCTATTCATCCATCCATCCATCCATCCCTCCATCCATTCATCCATCCATCCTTCTAACCACCAACCCATCCATCTACCCACTTACCCATCCATCCATCTACCCATCCACCTACCCACCCATCCATGCATCCATACACCATCTATCCACTCATCCATCCAACCGTCCATCCATATACCTATTCATCCAACTCCTGTCCATCCATCCATGTTTCAGGTGGAGAACAAGACAAAGTCACTGCCTTCATGAAGCTTACATCAAAGGGGTCAGGGCTTACAGATACGAATCAAATAATTACCCACCAATAAGGGTAAAATTGTGACTGTGTTAAGTGCTACAGATAGATGAAAGGAACATACGGTGCCAGGAGAGCCATTCACAGGATGATTTAACCTTGTCAAGGAGGTCAGCAAAAGCTCCCCAAGGAAGTGACCATTGAACTGAGAGCTACAGGGTGAGCAGGAGTAATTAGAAGAATTGGGGAGGGAAGAATGTTCCAGGTAGAGAGGGAAGAGCATGCACAAGGGTGAGATAAAGTTGGGGGAGTAGGCTGATGATGATTTTTATCCTTAGAGGTTCTAAGCAAGCAGCAGGTGATAGGATTAGATTTGTATTTTTAAAAGATTGTTCTGGCTGTGGTTATAGAAGAGAGAGGCGGGGGATGGGATGAGCTAGTGTGAAAGCCGCAGGCCTGTGGGAAGCCAATGTAGTTGTCCAGGAAATTCATGATGGAACCTCAGACTTGGGAAGTGCTGGGGGGAGGGGAGGAGTGGATGGACTCGAGGGCCATTTAGGAGATAAAACGGACATGATTGGGTCATGGGTTTTGTGAGAAGGATAGGGTGAGGGAGTTGTCAAGGATGACACCCAGCTTTCTGGATAGAACTGTTGCCAGGCAACAGAGTGAAAGCCAGGAGGGAGTGGGGAAGGGGTGGGACGTGCTTTCCCTTTTGGTTGTTTTTATGCCTGTGTTTGCAAAATAAAGGGTGTTAGAGGTGTGGGGCACACAGCTCCCTGATTGCCTGCCCAGGGGTGAGGAGGCTAGTTTAAGGAGGCTGCACTTCACAGGCTACAGGGAGCTAGGGCATCTTGCCTCTGCATCCAGGTAGCTGTGTGACTTCAAGGGGGCCGCTTCACCCCTCTGGGCCTGAGCTCTAAAAATGATGATCCTCCTAGTCTGGCAACTTAAGGGCACAGAGCAGTCTGAGTCTTACTTGTGTCCACTTGCACTATTTACAGGGCTCCTCCTTGGGAAGCTATTCCTTGTGGATCCATTTTATCCAGAGCCTGGAGGTGAGAAAGCATTAAGTCTAGAATGTGAAATCTAAAAAGAATCACAGGGCCCATGTGCACAGTCTTCTAATTGTACAGAGCAGGGCAGCGGCTGTGTCTGACCCCTACCTATCTCTGTTCTCCTGCACTACCTTGCCCGTAGGAGGAGAAGTTAAGGAGTTTATCGAAAGCCACAAAGCTATGGGGCAAAAGAGGGTGAGCCCCACATTCTTTTTCTTACTTTGGGAGTGAGGGTTTGTCTGCAGCCTACAGACATTCCCTAGGACAGACAGGGCTAGGTAGAGCTGTGGGAATGGGCCACGCTCAGAGACACAGGTGATGCTGAGCATCTGGGGGAAGAATGATGAAGGGATCATCTAAAGTTGTGTCCTGCTAAGCTGGAGTCCTTCTGACTCTTTGAAGATTGCCTCTTGTCACGTATGCCTGCTGTGACTTCTGAACATCCTCCTAGGGCTGTAAGATGCTCTTTGCAAAAAAAAAAAAAAAAAAAGGAATGCAGAAAACCCAGCCTGCCCCCTGCAAATGAGACATGAAGACAAAAACATGGTTTGAACCTCGCTGCTGAGGTTTCCATGGTGGCTCCACTCTGCTGCCCTTCCCATTGGCTAGGTGTCCTGCTCCAGCTTTAGCAACAGAGGCTCAGATACCCATCTCCTTCCTGATTGGCCAGGCAGTGCTGCAGTGCCATGGCAACAGAGGCAGAGGGACCAGTCTCTGCAGAACAACTTGAGTCACCATCTACCTGGGGTGGGCTGAGATCCAGAGGGCTGCTTGTAAGGGATGGGAAGGGGAACAAGTAGCCCCCACCTAAGCTCACAGTCAGGTGGGGGATCCGCTCCCCTGGTTTTCCAGGGGTTTTGGAAGCTGATGGGCTTCTTTCTCATCTTGTCTATCCTGTATCTTGCAGCATCTTCCCAGCCCTTCTGTTACCCTGTCTCCCATAGAAGAAAAACCAAACCTCTGGCAGTGCTAAAAGTCAACTCATTTGCCCAAGTTCTTGCACATTGCAAGCCAGGATTTCAAACCACATTATATTGCCTGACTTAATGGCTTTAGAGAGTCTTTTTTTTTTTTTTTTTTTTTGAGACAGAGTCTGACTCTGTTGCCCAGGCTAGAGTGCTGCGGCGTCAGCCTAGCTTACAGCAACCTCAAACTCCTGGGCTTAAGCGATCCTCCTGCCTCAGCCTCCCGAGTAGCTGGGACTACAGGCATGCGCCACCATGCCCGGCTAATTTTTTCTATATATATTTTTAGTTGTCCAGCTAATTTCTTTCCATTTGTAGTAGAGACGGGGTCTTGCTCTTGGTGAGGCTGGTCTCGAACTCCTGAGCTCAAAGGATCCACCCGCCTCGGCCTCCCAGAGTGCTAGGATTATAGGCGTGAGCCGCCGTGCCCTGCCTAGAGAATCTTTTCTAGAGAATCCGGGGGTCCTTTCAGTTTTAATAGCTATTCCCTTTTTATTTGTCAAACAACAAATGCTTTTCAAAGTACTCTTTGAAAACTACCTCATCATTTCATCATTGCAACAACCCTATGAGTTTAGTAAGAGGTAAATGACCATTTTATAGATGACGACACTAGAGCCCAGAGAGGGCAAGAGATTTCTTCCCTGTCACACAGCATATTAGTGCCAGAGCTGGGCCCCTAACCCAGGCCTTCTGAATCCTTGTCAGGGCTCTACCTCCAAACCATTGACTTAGTCACACCAGGAGGCCTCCAGGAGGGTCGCAGGGCTATTCTGAGGGGCTTTCTCATCTGCCAGAGAAGCCAATTAGAATCAGACACTCCAATGTGGGCCAAGGGTTTCACACTATAACCCTAGTCCCTGCCAGGCAATGCCAGGCAACTCCTAAATGCGGCCCTGGTTCCTGGGAAGAGTCCGTGCTTAACTGCAAATCTTGCCCCCTGCTTCCAGCCATCACCCCCTGCCCCTGTATACCGACAGGTAAAGGGATGCTCATAAGCTTAACCACAATCAGTTTTACTGTCTCCGTGTGCTTGAAGCTGTGCTGAGCATCGTGTTTTCATTGAATTCTCCTCACAACCTTAGGAGTTCAGCCTTCATTGTCCACTGTTTATAGATGCAGAAATCGGTGCTCAGGAAGGTGAAGTAGCGCGCACAAGGTCACACGTCGTGCCTGACTTGGAAGCAGCTTGGCAGGAGCCACAGTGATGCTCTCTCTGCTCCCACAGAACGCAGAGTGCTGTAGCTCGAAGTCGCATCCTGGAGCTGATCCTTTTTGCTGTCACGTTCGCGTTTCTTGTGCTCCGTGGAGGCTGTGGCTGGATCAATTTCTTGGCACTGGAAAAAGCAGACTCTGAGGACTCTGAGGGACTTGGAAATACTTGGCCCCTGGGCAGTGACTCAGTGTCCCCAACATTATCTCCCATTGCCCCATTTCTCCACTTGCTCATCTCGCAGGAGGGCGTGGCTGAGCCGCAGATAATCAGCAGCTGGCAGGAGGAGAGAAGCCCTGGTGACTTCCTTGGTCTGAACCTGAGCCCCTGCTGAAAATGAACATGTTGGCAGTTTCTCTTCCTTCCTGTTCAACTTGGGCTCCCTGAAGGTCTTGTCCCTGAAACAGAGCACAGCCACCTGGCCAGCACTCCTGCCCTCCCAAGGGCACTGGTTTTGGAAGGTGTGCCCAGATGGGAGCTCACACCTGCCACTCTGCTCCCCTAAGTGCCACACCAGCAAGCTCACGATCTCTCCACCAACAATTTGCAGCTTCTTCCCTGTGCCAGACACCACACAGGCGCTAGGGAGGTGGCGAGGAACACCATTCTGGCCCCTGCTGTCATGGACCCTGCAGCCTAGTGCAGGAGGCGGATAGTAAGTCCACAAGTGAATAAATCATGATTTCAGATAGTGCTAAATGCCTTGGACAGGATGAAACAGGATAATGGGATAAAACAATGGCTGGGGGGGTAGAGGTGATGGGTGGGTTTGGGGAGGGTGGGGTGCTATTTTAGCCAGAATTGTCAAGAAAGGTCTCTCTGAGGAGGTGACACTGGAGCAGACACCTGAACGAGGAGCAGGCAGTTGGATCAGTTATGAATGGCCATATAACAAATCCCCAAATGTAGTGGCTTACAGCAACTATTGTATTATTTCTCATGAGTCCGTGGCTGGCCTGGGTGGGTCCCTTGCCCACTTCTCCTGGTCACACGTGCGGCTGCATTCAGCTGGAGGCACAGCTGGTGCAAGACGGTCTCACCCACACCTCTGGCGGTCCGTGCTGGCTGCGGCTGGGGCACCTCGGCTCCGTGTTACGCGGCCCCTCATCCTCCAGCTGGCTAGACCGGCTGCCTTACGTGGTGGTCTAGGAGCGGTGTTCTAAGAGCGTGAAGGCAGAAGCTTGCAAGGTCTCTTGAGGCCTGGGCTCTCAAACTCATAAAGGGTCACTTCTGCGACATTCTGTTGTCAAAGCAAGTCCCAAGGCCGGCCTGGATTCGAGAGGTGGGGAAAGAGACATCACGTCTTAATGCAGGGGAGCAGCGAAGTATTTGTGACCATCTTTCATCTGCCACCTCACCCACGTGAAGAGCTTGGGAAAGAGTGTTCCAGGCAGAGGAACAGCAGGTGCAAAGGCCCTGAGGTAGGATGGAGCCCAGAGACCTGAGCCTTGAACAATGGGTTCCTCCACTTCCTTGGTTTCCTCTCCTGTAAAGTGGGAACTAAGGATGCTTCCCTTCCTTTATAGGCATATAGGATGTGAGATGCTTTGCCTCAGGGCAGCATTAGGATTTTGGTTATTGGCCACTGGGTGGGAGGAGAATCAAACACGAGCTTGGTTTGGCTTTCCTGAAGCTCACAAGCATCTGTTGAGTGCTGTCTGGCAGGAAGGCACAGCACTCAGCACCACAGGTCACGGGAGGAGAGTCCCAGGGTTGCTGATCTTGCTGAGCTTATGGGATGACAAGATTGCTCACTGGCCTAGGTGTGACTGAGACATGCCAGGTGCATCTCAGAAGGGAAGAGCTGGAAGGATTTGGGGGCTCAGGGAAGGCAAAGAGGAGATGGGATTCCAAAAAGGCCTTGGAGGGCACACAGGATTTGGCTGAAGGAGGGGGAAGTGTTGACAGGACTGGTGTAAGAGGCTGTGGAATTTAGCAATTCAATGCAACAAATGCTTGCTGAACTCCTATGCTATGCCATGGGAACAGAACAGGCAGAGAGAGGCACTGTGGGGGCCCAGGGCAGGCACCAGCCAGGACTGGAAAGCCAGGAAGGCTTCCTGGAGGAAGTGACGATGCTCCAGAGGACTGATGGATGAGTCAGGTCAACCACAGTGGGGCACTAGGAGGAGCAGGGGATACCAAGAGGGTCCCAGTGGGAGGAACAACAACTATAAAGGTCAGAGAGGAGGGAGGGCTTGGGACTCTCAAGTAAAGGCAAAGAGTTGTGTCTGCAGCAGAGAGTCCATGTGGAAGAGAGGGGAGGGATGAGCTCTGGGCCAAAATGGGCCTCGTGGGCTAACTAAAGTCTTCATCCTTTTTCCTGAGGGCAATGTATGTAGGATTTCCAGATTTCACAAAAATACAGGTTGTCCTGTTAAATTTGAATTTTAGATAAACAACAAATAATTTTTTTTTAAGCATAAGTATGTGCATGCAATATCTGGGACATTCTTTTTTTTTTTAAGACAGAGTCTCGCTGTGTCACCCAGTCTAGAGTGCTGTGGCATCAGCCTTGTTAGTTCCCAGCAACCTCAAACTCCTGAGCTCAAGTGATCCTCCTGCCTCAGCCTCCCTAGTAACTGGGACTACAGGCATGTGCCATCATGCCTGGCTAATTTTCTTCTATTAGTAGTAGAGTTGGGGTCTCACTCTTGCTCAAGCTGGTCTTCAACTCCTGAGCCTACGCCCTCCCACCTCGGCCTCCCAGAGTGCTAGTGGGAGATTCTTATACTAAAACATTATTCATTGCTTATCTGAAATTCAGGGTTTCTTTTTCTTTTTTTTCTTTTTAGAGTCAGGGTTTTATGCTGAGTGTATGCTGACTTTATGCTATGTTGTCCAGGCTGCCCTCGAGCTCCTGGGCTCAAGTGAGCCTTCCCGTGTAGCTGGGTCTACAGGTGCACACCACGGCACCCAGCTGGAAATTCAGTTTTAACTGGGCCTCCTGGTGACCTTAAGTGTGGGATCATGGAAGGGTTTTAAGCAAGGAAACTACAAGTTCATATTTATATTTTAGGAAGCTCCCAGGATTTGTAGGAAAATAGACTAGAGGGAGACCAGGCAGGGGCAGGGGATGAGGTTCCTCCTATTGTGGAGGCCAGAGAAGTGGAAGTCCCGGCCAGGAATGGGGGCATCGCATCATGTCTGCCAACCCATCTGCCTGCCCCACGCGGGAGGTGGCCTTGGATAAGCGCCAGGTGATGAGGCCCCGGAGGGCTGCAGACCAGATCAGACCTCAGCTCTGCCGCGTGAGCCTCTAGCACGGTCTGCTCCCTCCCGGACCCTCAGTATCCTCATCTGCCAGACAGAGGGGTCAAATGGCCAGAGAGATCGTCTGTGAGGGCCCTTCTGCTTCTGCCATCCTGGGGCTCTCTGCCCATCCTCTCTCTGGAATCTCTCCTTGGGTGGGCCACCATGGTGGAAAGTCCAAACCCGAGATGTTTGGCTCCAAGGTCACCCTTTCTGTGCCTCCTTGCTCCTTCTTCCCTTCTGCCATCACTCTGGCCAATGAATGCACGAAGCGTCCCCTCACCTCCTCTCTGCACCTTCAGGTCCCAGGCCTGGTCGGGGAGAAGGGACTCAGCATTTGTGGACGTCCTGTTATGTGGCAAGCCAGGGTCTCCGCGCAGCGTGTCTCATTCGATCCTCACAGCAGCACAGGCAGGTCTTGGCCCCATTTCACAGATGAGGGAGCTGAAGCTCAGCAATCGGTTGCTGCCCCGGTCACAGAGCTGGGCAGGGCCAGCCTGGAGTGGAGTCCAGATCTGGCCGGCGCCAGTGCGCTGCCCTCCCCCTGTCTCCAGGAAATGTCCCCGGGAACCCCTAATCCCCCATGTATTCAGCGCTTGGGCTCAGTCAGCAGTCTTCTTGTCCCACTGCAAGCACATGCTGCCCGGCTCTTCCTGAGTTAAGCCAGGGACTAAAATGGGTTGGCACAGTGCTCATCTGCCGGGGCCTTATGGTCTGTGAAGCCCTTTCCCATCCGTGCCCGCCCCACGACCCCATGGAGAATCTGCACGGCCCCTCCAGCTCTTGGAGACTGGGGCTTTGCCGCAGTGATGGCCACATTAAATATTAATAGGGCAGCTCCTAGCACTGCTGTGATGTCAATTACCGGGCCACTTGGCGAGGGCTGCGGCTGCCTTTCCAAGGTGAAGCAGTGACCGGAATTAAGCCGGCTCAAATGGCATCCCGGGAGGCCGGCTGTCAGGCCTCGGAGAAGATGCTGCTAATGTAAGGCGTGGCAGGAGGCCAGAAGTTTTCCTCTTCCTCTGATCTCGCCAGCTCGCTCAGGCTCCGGAGGCATCCTGATGCTGGCATGATGCATTCAGTCACTTGGCAAGTATTTACGGAGCACCTGCTGTATACCAAGCACAGTGCTAGGCTGTGGAGATACAGCCGTGAGCGTGACGAGGTCTTGGCATCGTGGAGCTCCCTGTCTGTTGGAGGAGAGTGAGAAACCCAGCACTGCAGGTGAGGGCAGGTGCCTACCCCAGCCTAAGGCCGAAGGATCCTTCCGAAGGAAGCCAGGGTGATGCTGAAACCTGAAGGAGGAGCCCAAGTTAGGCAGAGAAAGAGGAGGGGTGTTTCAGGCAGAGGGAATAGGTTGGGAGCACAGATCCTTGTTCCACCTGTTCTGAGCCACTTATCTGCAAATTAGGGCCCCACCTCACAGGGTTGCTATGAAGACCAGATGAAGCCATTGCTAGCAACAGCATAGGGCTGGATGCATAGCGAGGTACACAGGGAGAACTCAGGGGTAGCTGTGTTATGAAAATAGCTCTCTGCCTTTATATGATTCCTTTGCACTGCCAGGAATTCTTCCCCCCATTTGGTAAGCAGAGAAACTGAGGTTCAGAGTGATGACCAGACATGCCCAGGGTTACATGGTGGACCCCAAGTTGGACACATGACCCTAGGCTCTGACTTGGGCATTTTGCCATACTCCAGCCACAGGAACCCGAGCAGCTGTTTCAGCTCAGTGAGACACACAGTCCCACTGGTGATCCCAGCTTGAGTTCCTTGGCTGCATTTCCAAGGTCAGTCTCGGCTTCTTTGAGGCAAAGCCCCAACTGTCTGAGGACAGGCCCAGGGCTGGGCTTTGGGAGGCCTGGATATGGACTTGGTTTTGCTGCTAACCTGCTGTGTGACCATGGGTGAATTGCTTTCCCTCTCTGAGCCTCATTTGCCTTAGGACCAGCTGAATAACCAGCTGCCATTGTCTGGGTCTCTGATCCTCCCAACAGTGCTGTGGGAACGGAACTACTCTTAATTCCATATTAAAGATGAGGAATAGTCTGAGGGGGGCAAAATGACATGCATAAGACCACACAATTAGCAAGTGGGGACCAAGATTTGGAGCCAGGCTTGTCTGCTGGCAGAGCTGGCCATCAGTCCACCATGCTGTGCCACCTCTTGGAGTAAGAAAGCCAAAGCGAATTGTCTTCAAGATCCTCATTATGGGTCTGTGATTCTGCGAGTCTGTGAGTTCCCGGTTGCCACAGCTTTCAGGGCCCAGTGACTTCATGGGGAAGGCTGATCCTCCAACTGTCCCCATTTAAAGGGGGTGACAACATTGTCACAAGTACCAGGTAGGCAGCACCCACTCCCTCCGTCAGGCACAGCATTACTCCTCCTGGCAACAGCTCAGAGAGTCTAGCAAGGACAGCAGGATGCCCGTTTTATGGAAGAGAAAACTTAAGCTCAGAGAGGTGCAGCAACCTACCCAGGTTCCCCCAGCTACAGTGGAAGAGCTGAGATCCAAGGCCAGGTCTGGTAACTCCCAGTCTTGTGCTCTGAGTAATCCCAGACCAGCCAGATTCAACCTGGGCGCCCTCCCCCTCTTTTCAGCTCCTTCCCGGCTCCTGCAGTCCTGCCTTCCTCCCCTCTGCTCCCTCCCTTGTCTTATCTTTCACTCAGCTGTCATTTAATCAGTAAGCTGCCAGTTGATTTAAGGTGTTTCCCCTCCTGGGGTGGAGGAAAAGGAAGACCTTGGACACTCACAAAGATGGCTTTCATGGTGGGATTTCTGTAATATGCAGAAGGTGTAACCACATTCAGTTCAGCATTCATGGAGCGGTGTCTGGATTGAGGACCCTCAGCCGGGCATCCCAGGGGCTCAGTTAATGAATGAAACACAGGCTCTATCCTCTGGTGCTCACATTCTGCAAGGGAAATGGCAACTTCCTGGGAAGTGGGAAGCAGGTGGTATAAGTGACAAAGAGCATTAACTTTATAGTCAGAAAGACCCGGAGTTCAAATCCTAACGCTTCCACTAGCTGCATGACCTCAGGTGAGAGGACCGCCTCGCTGAGCTTCTGTTGCCCCATCTGTTTAACGGGTATAAAAGGAATAGTTGCCATGAGGATTAAATGAGATTATGCATTACACTAAATGACATAACACAGGGCTCGACACCCTGTAGCTGGCCACTAAACATCAACCCTACTGATGCTGCTCTGTGCAGATGGTGGTACCAGTCACAGTGGGAGTAGGTGGAAGGCAAGCAGACTTCTTGTTGCAGAAATTGGGAAGGCTTTTTAGGGGAGGTAAGATTTCAGCTGGGTATTAAAGGATTGAAGAAGCAGGGAATGAGGTGGAGGGATGAGAAAGGACATTCTAGAAACTCATGGATAGAGTCAGGGACCGGCTGGGCCTACAATGTCCAGGGAGTGGGTGATGCCCTTGGAATGATGGGCCTGGGCCAGGCTATGAAGGGCCAGGCGGAGGAGCTCTGATGTTTAAAGGGGGAGAGGTTCCACCTACGACCCCAGGAGCAGCTCAGTGCTGTGTCTGCAGAGGTCAGCCTCCTAGAGCCAGCCCTCTCGTGTGGCTTTGTTCCTCCCAGATCCCTTTGTTTCCTGCGTCAGGGCCAGCCTGCCACCGTTTTGTCTGGGCTCAGAGGACAGAAGGCTGTGACAATCTGCTTGCCTCCTACTAACATACTGGGGAGGAAAAGATGTTTTTTAGCAGAGTTTCCTGGCAGGGAGCTGTGGTGAAAACTCAGCGACCCCCTCTCTCTCACTCCCAGGGAACGGTTGCAGCAGCAGATGATGACAGTTATGCTCACAGCTGAGTGACTAAAAGAATGTTCTCAGGCTCTCAGGTCAGGGGCAGCGGGGCAAGAGTGGTGGAGATGGAGCGGCTCTGGATCCTGGTTCCTGCCCCTGCTTTCTCTGCTGCAGTTGGGCAAGACGCTGAACCTCCCTGGGCCTCAGTTTCCTCATCTGTAAGATGGAAACAATAATACTGACCTTGCCTTATTCAAGAGGGAGCGTATTGGCAAATGCTGCCCCGTGGCCTGCTATGGAGTAGGGGTTCAGTACCTTCTTCACTCCATGACTTGACGTGATCCAAACACTTGGCTTTTGAAGCATCCCTGTTTTATCCTCTCGGGTTGTCCTGTCATTTTCTGTTCATCTTCCAATGGTGAAACACCCTAGACTTTCAGAGCTCGGGGAAAAAAAAAGGACTTTGCCATCCACCTGTGCAACCTCCCATTTTACAGGTAAGAAATCCAAGGCTCAGGTGGGGCACGGTGGCTCACGCCTGTGATCCTAGCACTCTGGGAGGCCGAGGTGGGCGGATCGCTCGAGGTCAGGAGTTCAAGACCAGCCTGAGCAAGAGCGAGACCCGGTCTCTACTAAAAATACAAAAAATTAGCCAGGCATGGTGGTGAGCGCCTGTAGTCCCAGCTACTGAGGAGGCTGAGGCAGGAGGATTGCCAGGAATTTGAGGTGAGCTAGGCTGATGCCACGGCACTCTAGCCCAGGCAACAGAGCAAGACTCTGTTTCAAAACAAAAAAGAAAAAGAAATCCAAGGCTTAGAGGCGAAGTAACAGCATTCTCCAGCTTTCCTGGACCACGACAGCCCTCCCACCTGGGCCCACCCAGTAGGTGCGCCATGCAGAAGCTTGAGGCAATTATCCAGACGGTTCGAGCCAAAGGATCTAGAAAATCCTTTCTCAGAAACACAAGCTCCCAGACCATCTGCAGAAGCCTCTTTCGCCCTTTCACTGCAATCCCATAGCTGACAGCTTTGCTTCTCCCCCTGGGCTGAGCTCCTCTGAACAAGCCTGAGGGGGGCGGGTGCTGTGAATGGGGCTCTGAGCTCCACCCGCTCACAGATTGCAGCTAGCAGGACGTTTTTGCGTGTCTTAATGCCAAAAGCTGCCTTGGGTACCGGTCTGCTTCCAAGGCAGGCTCTGAAAGAGCGACAGAAGGCTCTGGATGATCCTGAAATCTGTGTGCTCATTCTGATCTTAGACACGGGCGGCGGGATTCGGGATCAGCAGAAGAACACTGGGGTCAAAGGAAATGACAGAAAATAGGTGTGGATGGGGCAGGCTTTGGATGACTGCAAGCATCTGACCCTTCTGGGTCTCAGTTTCCTCGTCCGTATAGCGGGGATAACAACCTCCCTCCAAGTGACGATTTTTTTTTTTTTTTTTGAGACAGAGGTCTCGCTATGTTGCCCAGGCTGGTCTTGAACTCCTGGGCTAAAGGGATTCTCCCATCTCAGCCTCCCAGGTAGCTGGAATCACAGGCGTGTGCTGCTGCACCTGGCTTCAAGTGCAGAGGATTTGATGAGATAATATATGAGGGCAAATTGTTTACCCTCAAGGCAGGCAGAGAGTGATTAGTAAACAAGAGCTGTTGTTGATGCTATTGTTGGTGGTGTTTATTGTCATTGGCTAGGGATAAGCAGGGTCACCTTGGCAGCAGGCAGCCTGCATTGGGGGAAAAAAATTAAAATCCTATCTGGGTGACACTAATTTGTGGCCAGGTAGCCCCGCCAGCTCAAGATGGTAACCATGCCAACAGTGTGAACACCATCTCTCTAGAACAATCCCGGGTTTTCTTTGTAATATGTCCCTTGGTGTCCAGACTTCTCAGGCAGCTCAGAATGTCCTGGAGTATCTGAGAAAAAAACCCAAAAACCAGGTCGTGCCTTTTCTGGGTCACCTATTCACTGGGCTCTGGTGGAGGGTTCTGTCAATGCTTTGGAAATCCAGCCCCGCGTGAGGAGCAGTCGTGACCACTAGCTCAGAGTGGGTTGCAGCAAGGAATTATTGCAGCTTTGCAGCTGTGACGGCCGCTGCCAGCACCGTGCAGGACAGCACACACGCCTGCTGACCCCCACAGCAAACCACAGACCTAAGACACAGGCATGGTCAGTCCTCTTTATTTTATTTTATTATTTATTTATTTATTTATTTTTTGAGACACAGTCTCGCTCTATTGCCCGGGCTAGAGTGCCGTGGCATCAGCCTAGCTCACAGCAACCTCAAACTCCTGGGCTCAAGCAATCCTTCTGCCTCAGCCTCCCGAGTAGCTGGGACTACAGGCATGCACCACCATGCCCGGCTAATTTTTTCTATATATATATATTTTAGCTGTCCAAATTATTTCTTTCTATTTTTAGTATAGACAGGGGGTCTCGCTTTTTGCTCAGGCTGGTCTCGAACTGCTGACCTCGAGCGATCCTCCTGCCTCGGCCTCCCAGAGTGCTAGGATTATAGGCACGAGCCACCTCGCCCGTCAAGTCCTGTTTATTTTAAAATGAAGATTCTGATTCAGTAGGTCCAGGGTGGGACTTGACTGACTGACTTCCTTCCTTCCTCCCTTCCTCCCTTCCTGCTTCCTCCTTCCTTCCCTTCCTTCCTCCTTTTCTTGAGACAGGGTCTCACTTTGTTGCCCAGGCTGGAGTGCAGTGTTGCGATTCATAGCTCACTGCAGCCTTGAACTTCTGGGCTCAAGGGATCCTCCCACCTCAGCTTCCCAAGCAGCTGGGACTACAGGTGTGAGCCACTGCCACTGCATCAGCCGCGGTTTGTCCCTTTGTGCAAGTAGCGGGTACTCAGCTGGTACACTGGCAGAACAGGATTCGAACCTAAGTCCAGAACCATGTTCTTTCTCCCATCACACCACACAACCTCAGGAAGCCAGGGGGCTTCTTGCTGTGTTCCCTGAGTGAGACTGTGTAGCAGGTGAAGACACAGACTGGGCCCCTGCCCTGGGGACCTGCTTTGAGCCCTGGGGCAATACAAGTGTGTTTGATATTAACTACTGGCCTCCTTCACCTTGCTCAGGTGGAGTTGTTCAAAGGCTATGTTTACTGATGACACTTAGGAGCCCTGGGAGCAGGGTTTTTTGGCTCTCTCCCCAGAGAGCAAAGAAGATGAGTGCTGGTAAGCGTGCGCAGGCTATAGGGTGGGAGGCTTGTGTATGCTTTTTACAATTTGAATGACCCCAACGGGGGAGTCACACTTTGAGCCCTTCTTAGTTGACACCCCAGGGCAGTGTGGGGCTGGTCAGACTTGGGATTACGCCGGCCCTGAGCATGAATCCTGGCACTGCCCAAGACCAGCTGTGTGAGTTTGTTCAAGCCCTGGAAAAGGTTGGAAAGCAGTGAGGACAAAAATAAGCAGCCTGGCCGGGCACAGGGGCTCATGCCTGTGATCCCAGCACTTTGGGAGGATGAAGTAGGAGGATCACTTGAGTCCAGGAGCTCTAGACCAGCCTGAGCAACATAGCAAGACCCCGTCTCTACAAAAAAAAAAAACAGAAAAAAATTAGCTGAGTGTGGTGGTGAGCACCTGTAGTCCCAGCTACTCCGGAGGCTGAGGCAGGCAGGAGGATTGCTCGAGCCCAGGAGTTTGAGGTTGCTGTGAGCTAAGGCTGACACCACTGCACTCTAGCCCTGGCAACAGAGTAAAACTCTGTCTCAAAAAAAACAAACAAACAAAAAAACAAACAAAAAAACCCAAACCAAAACAAACTCAATTATTCAGAATGTTCCAGCTCTACCTATATTTTCACTGTTTTGAAATCAATCTCAGTTGAACATGATCAGAAAAGCTGGAAGGGCTCTCAGCCCTTTAAGAGCTGGAAGGAGCTGAGGATGTGTCCCCATCCAGTGCTGGGCCTCCTCCCTCCTCTCGCCAGAACCCCATCCTCACGGAGGGTGGGTGGGTGATTAATTACTATCCAGCCTGCGCATGCTCTTTGATAATATTCACTAGGGAGAAGATCAGCCTGGTTTGTTAACCTGGATTCCATCAGCAAAGGTGACTCTCAAAGCATGGCACAAAGCCTGGGGTGGGGGCGCCCTCTCAGGCCCACACTCAAATCCTGTTTCGTGGGCACCGAAACTGTGGTCATTTTAGCATCCCAGCAGGAAGAAGAAGGCCTGACAGGCAGGAGACCTGGTATGGAGGCCCCAGACATGCTCACTCGCTGCACAAACTAGGGTCAGCTCCCTTCTTCTCCTCTGACCTCAGTTTCCCCTTATGCAGGATAAGGGGTTGGACAGTGGTGACTCTAAGGGTCCTGCCAGGTCTGACTTTCTAGGATGCGGCTTTCTATTCTGCAGTCCTTTAAACCAGCGGTCTCCATCCTTTTTGGCACCAGGGACCAGTTTAATGGAAGACAATTTTTCCATGGACAGGGGGTGGCTGGGGTGAGGGGCAGGCGGAGCCCGGGCAGACGTGCTGCTGGGTTCCTAACAGGCCACGCAGGGACTGGTACTGGGCCATGGCCGGGGGTTGGGGACCGCAGCTTTAAATAATTCTTTAAGTCCAGTTTTCCAGATGGCAAAACAGGTCTCTCTGGAAAAGTCCCAGTCTCCAGTCCCTCCCTTCTCTCTTCTACAGCATTTTAGTCTCCAGAGCAAGAGTCCTGGCCTGAAATACGGCTTCCACCACCTCTAGTGGTTCCCCCATTACCTAAGGATGTAGCCTCAGATCTTCAGCCTGGCATTTAAAATATTCCCGAATCTTGTTTTACTCAACCTTGTTTCCCACTGCCAGGCCTCTCTTCTCACCATCTCCCAGATTTTGTTTCTGTCCTCACCACCAAGCCTTTACCCATGCTTTCCCCACCCCTGTTATCTTTTCCTGACTCTCTCCTTCAAGGGCCAGCTTACCTGCTCTTTTGTACTTAGACCTCACCTCAGAGGCAGGGGCTGTGTCTTACTTATCTCCTCCTTCCCTCCAGCCACCCCATGCATGCAGTAGGTACCCATTAAAATTCTCAGCGAGCCCAAGGCTACTGTCCTACACTGCCCTTGGCATGTTAGACTTCGGACGGGCCCTGTTTTACTCATTGGGATTTTCCTAGCTTGTCGGGGGCAGCCCAGCCCAGGGCCTGGGCTGAGGGACCCTCAGCATCCAATGCCAGTACTGGGAGGGGCTTCGTGACCAGCCAGTAGGTCCAGTCCCGCCTTGGCCACAGGAGGAAGTCCAGCTTTGCGCTGAACTCGGATTCTGGCCCCGCCACTTACAGGCTGTGTAACCTTGAGCAAGCCACTAAACTCATTTTGCCTCCGGTTCCACATTTGAAAAATGGGGAGACCAGCTGTGGCCCCCCACGGGGTGGGGTGTGAGGGTTAAATAGGATAATGCCCGCACTGGGCCGGCTCCTAGGTGTGTTCTGAACGTTACTCTTAACGGGCGGGCCACCCAGACTCTCCTCTCTGGGAGGCACAGTCTGCCCAAGGCCACGTCTCAGGGTGGGGGCGCAGTTCTGCAGCGCGGCGGGTGTGAGTGTGTGTGTGTCAGGGGTGTCGCCAAGGGTCCTGCCCAGGGCAGTGCAGACCCAAGCGCAGGGTGTGGCCCCGCAGAGCGCATCAGCCCGGCTGGGCTCGGGGTGGGAGAGACGGCGGGGGCGGACCCCCGGCTTCTCCACCCGCAAGGTTTATTTGCTTTTTCGGCCCTTCTCAAAGCCAGATCGCTAACGTGGCTTCAGTGGCGCTTTTCGGGGTGCGGCTGTGACAATGCACTGCCTGTGCAGCCGCCATCACCGCGCCCCTGCTCGGGCTCCGCGTCCCCAGCACGGCTCGCCCTGCTCCCACCTCCACCTCTGCGGCTGTAAAATGCAGCACTCGCAGGGCGCCTGCGCGGCTTTCGGGAGGGGCGGCGGCGGCAGTTATTTATAGTAGGTGACGTCACCTTGAAATAGACCGTTAGGGCTGGCCCGCCCTTCCCCCCTCCCACTGCCGCCGCTCCGCGGCGCCCGGACCGGCCGCTCCCACTGCGCAGGCGTCGTGCCGTCCTCCCATCCCCCCGCGCGGCCGCCTCTCCTCCCTCGGCGGCGTCGGCGGCGCGGCCACAGCGCGCGGGGCGAGCCAGCGAGAGGGCGTGAGCGCGGCGCTGCCTGCAGCCTGCAGCCTCCGGCCGGCCGGCGAGCCAGTGCGCGTGCGCGGCGGCGGCCTCCGCGGCGACCCGGGAGCGGACCGGCGGGCGAGCGAGCGAGCGGTGTGGGGCGCGAGGCGAGGCCGAGCCGCGAGTGACATGGGGGACCGGGAGCAGCTGCTGCAGCGGGCACGGCTGGCCGAGCAGGCGGAGCGCTACGACGACATGGCCTCCGCCATGAAGGCGGTGAGCGCGCCTGGAGCCCGGGGGGGCGGCCGGGGCAGCCGGCGTTGGGGAGGGATGGGGCGGCCGGGTGGCATTTCCCTCTTGGCCCGGGGCGACCCCGCGACCTGGCAGGGCGCGGCCGCCCCGCCGCAGCCCGCGCTTCCCGCGCCCGCCCGGCGCCCCGCCATTTCCTGAGGCTGGGCCGGGGTGGGGTCTCGGGAGGGAGCCGCGCAGGGTCGCGGCCGCAGCCCTGCGGGGCAGGCCGGCGGGCGGGGGTCGCCGCGTCCTAGCTCGGAGCCCTGCGTGGGCGGCGGGCGTGCCCGAGGAGGCGTGAGGGAGCCACATTTTTCCTTCTAGACCGTTCTTCCGGACCGGGGGGCTGATCCCCTTCTCGCCTTCCTCCATTCCCCAACTTGTAATAAAGAATCCCCTAGTGAGTGGCACCCTGTTTCTCCCGGATTTCTCTGCCACGACCTGAAGTCTGTAATGCTGTTCTGTTTTGCTTTGCTCGCCCGAATCATTCTGGTTCCACTTTCCCACGCCTGGGGGCTGGCTTTGTGTGCGAGGACCCCCTTCCTGCAGTCTGGGGTGGACGACGGCGGGGGCACAGGGGCGTGGGGCCCCGGGTATGATGCTGCGCAGTCTGCCAGGAGGTTAAGATGAACGTGACTTCTCGGTCAGACGAACCTGTGTGCCTTTGCATTCCCTAGACCCTCGTAAAATCGGTTCTGCAACTTGATTTCCGGTAGAGTCGTGCCCAGCCACACCTTAGCAAATACGGTGGCTTAGACACCCACCTGCATTTCTGACACTCTGGGTTCCGGTTACCATTTCACTGTCCCTCTCTTTACATTATTTTTCGTTTTCTCTAAATGAACATTGCTTCTCTCTGCGTCAAGGTCACACAGTGGTAGAGCCACAGCTGCGGCCACCTACCTGCTGTGTTCATCCAGTGTACAACCTCCTGAGACCTGGGAGGATCCCTTGGGACTCCCCCTTAGATCAACTAAAGATTTGGAAAATCTGGGGGTGAGATTCAGAAATCTGCATTTCAACCAGCTATCACAGGCAATTTTTAGCTGGCTTAAGTTTGAGAATTACCACCCTGGGTTATAGCTAATATGTCCTTTTGAAGGGATTTCTTGAAACTACAAATACCAAGGTTTTCTAAAATTTTAAGAGTCATTTGAAAAACTCGTTTTAAGGCTTTTGCTATTAATATCAGATGAAGTATGTAGTTGAGGCCAATATTTAGGATTATTCAGGGAAGACAGATACTTGAGTTATCTTTCCTGTGGTGTCCTTGTTACACATTTAAGTAGGTCTGTTTGGAAGCTGGCAACAGCAAGGCCATTTGTGGATTCATTGGTGATCCTGGTCTGAACCTTCTGGCATGCTGTTGTGGTTAAATACGAGCTTTTCATCCAAACCAGGGAATGGTCTAGGTTTGGGGCCTGAAATTTATGGGGTCCCTCTGTAAAAAAAAAAAAATGAGTCTGTAATTTTATAAATTTGCAGAAATGGGACTGCCTGTATGAGTGTGTTTCCTTGGGGCCCTAAAGCTTCATCTCTTTAAGATAAAGCTGCCTCTGTCCACACAGCAAGTCACACTTAAGTGAGCCTCTTCTCCCCAGTAACTGAGAGGAACTGGGATGGTGGAGGTTGAGGCCTCCGGACATTTTTGTAAGGCCCTTGCTAACCCCGTGAGTGGGACTTCTGAAGGCTGCAGTCTTAGGAGCCCTTTGGGAAGTAAAGATGGTGAAAAGAAATAAAGGATGGGGTTTGAAGGTGAATTGAGGTTGAGCAAAAACGGCTAGAAGGTACATTCTGGAGCTGTCAGAAAGCTGAGGTCACTGAAATGGGAAATAAAGGAAAGAATGGAGAGATGTTTCCAGAACGAAATCTAGTTGGAGCAGAGAAGATGGGCTTTCTGGTCTTCCGAAGCAGCTTGAAGATGCTTCCCTGCAGCTAGCTTCTTGTGTCCAGCAGACCTTCTCTGAGGCGTTCAGGTATTGTTTTGCAAACTAATGGCCCTTTCAGTGTGTTGGGAGTCTATAATATCTCCACCCGAAATGATTGATGAACATCGAAAATTCAGTCCAAGCTTTAATTATGTCATCTTAGAATTGTGATAAACCATTTCCTCAGGGTAACTCCTATCAAAAAATACATTTTTTTCACCAATATGCCTGTTTCTTATGTTAAAAATTTTTTTTTGTCATGTAAATGAAATATATTTATCGGAAGGGACTTAGCAGGGGTCAGTGGTGAACATCTTATTTTTTATCTGTTAAGTCAGTGTTTGTAGATTAAATTCTTAATGTTATTGGGATAACTCAGTCCCCGCTTTATTAATATAAGCCTTAACGAAGTTCAGTAACTCTTGAGTTTACATGAGTATTCTTCAGGGCGGTGGAGGGCAGGTAAGTAGACCATAGGGAGAATGGAGCAGGGTACCTGCGCTGAGGGTATGTTCTGATGCCACCACTCTGTGACCTTGAAACTTTAACCTCTCGGCTTCCGGTCCTCTGAAGTATAAAACTAGTAATGTTGGTTTTACTAACAAGTCAGTTTTCACCTTCAATCTTCTAACTTGTTCTCTGTTTCCTTTATAATTTAAATGGTCACCTGATAATGTTGCCTGCTTGTAATAATTGATGTTCCTTATTCTACCAGCATCACCTGCAGGACAGTGTCGGTAAGCTTTGAGAAAAGTCATGCATACTGGAAACAATGCTGTTCCCTCATCAGTTGCGAACTATGATTCGTGCCTCACCCCATAATCTGAAGAGGCAAGAAATCTTTCTGAAATGAACTATAAAGGAGTATCTTCAAGCTCTCTTTATCTCGTACCTAGTGGCTTGCATAGAGTCTAATAGAGGGAGGAAACATTGTGAAAGATTCTAGAACCCAAGTCCTTTCAATGACCTTACACAATTCATAGAACCTCTGTAAAAGGAGTATAACACTATTTCATGAGAACTATGAAATCCATAAAGTGGGATTAAAATGTTAGTACATTAGACTAAGTGATTTAAGGAAAGAAGAAAAATAACCAGATAGATTTCCAGTGAATATTCATGAGTAGACACAATCAAGTCATATCTTTTATTGCCCTGAGTCAACTATTTTATAAAAAACATAGGTGGTAATCATGAAGTTATAAATTGTAAAAATTATCTGGGGTAGCATGGTGTGTTTGTTTTAACACTGATGCCCCATCGATGACCATGTTGACAGAAGACGAGGAGAAATATGTTTGAAGGACTTGAAGAATATCTATAGAAATCTTAAGTGCAGGAAACAAAACTGCAGTTTAAGGAAACAGGAGTTGGAGAGGAAGAGGCACTTGGCCCAACCAGTGGCAAAAGGCTCTTCCGACAGCTGTGAGATTCAGGGAAGTGGGGACATGAGCAGGTGCTGTGTAAGAGGAGAGCAGGACTGAGTGGCCCAGGGTGAGACAAACTCCGATAGTGAGGGGTGATTTGAGGTGTACCCAAGTTGTGGGCAGTATGAAATCTCTAGAGCCACGTTGGTACTACAGTTTGAAATACACAAAAACAAGGGAGCCCTGTTTCCCACTAACTGGTCATTTGAAATGTAATTATCTCAGTCATTTATTGGCTGAGGAAGGAAGATAGCCTTCTTTCTGGATTATTGTAATAGTCTGAATTAAATGTACTTCAGGTGGCAAACAGCTCACATAGATTTGTTGCACTGAAGTGGGAATTGTGGCCCCCTCTGGGTTTGGGTTCTTGAATTAGCCCCAGAAGAGCTTCTTCCACAGTCAAGGACTGACTCCCTTAAAAAGAAACCAAAAATGTGTGTTCTCATCTTGGTCTCGGATTTTATATTAGTGGTAGACTATAGTGTCACACTTAACCCAGAAGTATGGTTTGGATGTGTTTTTCCTGTTATATTCGGAAAGTTTATGGAAGTTTTCATTTTACTTGTTAGGCACTAAGTAAATGGTAGCTGTCATTCTATGTGTACATTCTTGTTTAATCTTTTTTTTTTATTAAAAAAATTTCTTTATTCTCATTTAATCTTTTTTTTTTTAATTAAGAAAATTTTTCTTTTAATCTCCTAAATGTTCTCCAGGCCTCGTTTAATCTTTATAACAGTTCTGGATAGGTAGTGTTATTAACTCCATTTTACAAATGACACTTTTGAAAGAGGTTGATTTTTCTCATGGTCAAATAGCTAGTTAAGTTGTGAAGCCAAGATTTGAACTCTTGAATTTAGAGCTCTCACTTTAACCACTGTATAATAAGGTCCATGAAGCTGAGGGATAATATGTCTAGTGTATACTTTGGTATATTAACCACTGTTAACATTGGTGACTAAATTCCAAGCATTTTACACAAGTGGGCTTACTAAATAATTTTATGTATTGGATGCAAGTCATTTTTTTCTGAATAAAAACAATCCACCACTTATGGGTCTTAGCTACTGCAGAGAAGCATAAGGGGGAAACTCACAGATCTGGATTTTGCTTGTTTTCCTGAAGGCCAGAAGGTTTTTTTTTTTTAGTTGAACTTGAGTTCCTGCTATTACATTAAATTTTACTTGGGTTATTTTAAGAAATCGTCTCATATCCTTGGCACCAATTTTTTCTCCATATTGCCTTTAGTAACTTACAAGCCTGTAGGCCCCAAATTTGTCTCTGGATTGCTGGTAAAATTCCTCCCAAGTGTCCAAGCAGAGTCAGCTTGCCCTCTGCCCCAGCATTTTGGTGCTCCTCCCACCCCTGTTCCTTGCTGCAGTGACATTCCCTTCTGCAGTGGTGGGTGTTGGCACTTCCATGATTGGAACCTGGCACGGCTTCTGAAGCCTTCAATCCTGGTGCCTGCCAGGGACAGTAGCATGCAGTAATGCCATTCAGATAGAGTTGTATTTGATCTCTGCCAGTCCCTCTGAAAATGTTCAATTATGTCCAAAGCAAGGCAAAGGCAGTCTCTTAACTATACAAGGATAGCTATTTTATTTGACTAACATTAAGTTTAGAGTGGATATTACCTGAAATTGTCTGCTCTGAGCTTGAAGTTCAGCCTATCTTGTGTGGCTTTACAGAACTGCAACCTCGCCCTGGTGAGGAAGGGCTGGGCCTGGTCCTGGCTGGGGATGTTCCTTGCACAGTGCCCTGTAGGGAGTGGTCTGATGGTGGGTGCTTTGCCACCTTGGGGTCAGGCCAGGCAAGATCCTGGGTGTTAACTTGGGAAAGAGCCAAAAAGCTTTCATCCCTCTAGTTCACTTTTTAAAAAAAAAAACAAAAACAAAAACACAAGGTTCTGCCAAAGAAGCTTAAAGATTTTATGATGTGGATTTACTTAATTGTTTGTGAGAATCATTTTCTTCTGTTATAAACTCTTAAAAGGAAGCCAGCTGATAGCACACAAGTGTGGCTAACTGCAAAGTACGGGCCAGTAGCATGTGTCTAGGATTTGCTCAATATTACTTCTGGTGCTGTTATTTCCCAGATTAAGAACTTTAAATTTTCCTAAATAGTTCCTGTGCTATTTTTGGCAGTGGATCTATTTTTACTCACAAACACATAGTTTATTGCCTTGTGAGTAGTGGGAGGAGGCCCTTAGGGATTTTTGAGTAAGCAAATGGTGTCACAGGAAGATAAATGAATTAGCAGCAGGACAGGTCATTTGTGACATTTAGTAATGCTGTGTAGTTCTGGAGCAAAGAAAATTTGTGGAGTGAGTGCCCTGGGGTTGGGAGTGGGTGTAGCCGAAGGCTGTGTGCTAAGAGTCGGCAAATGGCTGGCAGGGACTGCCATCCTTAAAAGACATGGAGAGGAGGGCCTTTATATGTGGGAGGGGTGAAGTAGGATTAAATGGGGGTGAGGAGGTGGCAGAGGATCAAGAAGACATAGGCTGTGAGTAGAGGTGGCAAAATCCCTTAGGTGGGTTGTAGCCATGAAGACTTAGTGCCCAGAGTTGTGGTGCTGTGGGCAGCTATGTGTGGCGGAAATGAGTGTTGTAACTCTGGTGTTGGACGGGAAAGAAGGTTGAGAACTTGTCTACGTCCATCTCTAAAATTTTCTGTCTTGTCTTTGCTTCATGTCCTAATTGGAAACTATTTGGAGCCAACTTCAGTGGTATTCGTCCCAGCTACTTGGGGGACTGATCCCCTTGAGCCCAGGAGTTCAAGGCCAGCCTGGGCAATATAGCAAGACCTCATCTCTTTAAAAAAAAAAAAAAAAGAAAGAAAGAAAAGAAATTATTTGGAAACCTGTGATTGTAGAGATGCAATAGATCTCATCTGTCTAGATTCTGCAGACGATCATCCAGCTGATTTCATACGTAGCGTGGGTGGAACTAGGAGTGTGTCACGCACGGGCCTTTCCATAACACTGCGCTGCCTCCCAGCGTCTGCTTCCCTGAGTACTTTTGTTAGTTTCCTGGCTCCTGTATTTTGGTATTGGAAGTGTTTGGAACCCGTTGCTAATGTTAATGGAGGTTATTCTCCATAAACATCACCGATTAAGACTGGCTGTAAGTGTTTTTTGTTTTAATGGGCCATCTGATTTCACTTGGGTCTGTAATTTTCCAGTCTGGGGAAAACTCAGTTTTCTTCAGTTATCTGATCAAGTAATAAAACTATCTTCATTCCGTAAGTTTTCTTTTGTTAACTGAGTTATAGAGAGTATTAAAAAATCCTATCTTTAAATGTATCCAGTTATTTCCTAGTTAGGCTCTGGCTGGGGTTCTAAGAATAATGTTTACTTGCTTAGTTATGTTAGTCACCCTCAGCTGATGCTGATAGTGATTCATTCAGACTGGCAGGCAACCAGATGATTGTTACATAAACACTAATACTCCCAGTAAATGATTTTTCTTTTGAAGGTGTCACTATAAATATTGCCTAGAGCCTTTTTTGGCCATTTGCTTCTGATGGAGAAAGGATACGCTTACGTGAGTTCCTGAAACCCACAGATACACCCAAACTTCTATGCTAATAGGGTCACCCTCAGCCTTGTGCCTTACCACACCTTTTATTGGTGCTCAGGAAAAATGGAACCATGCCATGCTGGAGCCGAAGGAGGCCTTCGGGATCATTTGGGCTCATCCTCCTTATTTTGGTTTTGATGTACAACAGAAAGGTGGTGTTGGTTTAAGGTCACACAGCTAGCCCAGACTAAACTCCAGATGTCTTAGGTTTTAGTAATTATACTGCCCCTGTATAAACACACTGTATGATACATAAATGGATTTCAGATACACACTCAATTTTAATGATATACTCTGGGAGGTTACCTTGGTGTATCTTTGCAATAGTCTTATAAAAGCAACTTTGTTATGGATATCAGTTCCACTTAATGGCAAGTGGTCTTAGTTGGGTTTAGTGACTGCAAGATTGAAGGAGGCTCCAAATTCTGTTCTTTGCCTCATGCTTTGTTGAATATTGCCCTAGAAAATCGAGTCATTCTAGAGGATTCACACATTCTGAAATTTCTCAAGAGTATTTGGGATGGAATTTTGATTTAGAAAGGTTGCTTCCTTAAGAGACTAAGTTATTAAATATTTACAAAATCTCTTTGTATTTGCGGCAAGACAATGTGAATGTTTAAAGGCACTTACTAGAGGAGAAAACCAGTGGGGTTACAGGTCTTCCACCAGATTTGAAGGGAGCATGGATTTTGGATTAGTGGTAGACTGGGGCAGATCACGGAGAGAGGGATGGAGACTAACGCACGTGTGAAGAAGAAGAATGAGAAAGGTGGCTTGACTGGAGGGGAGGCAGCCCTCCTGGGGAGTCGCCAGGCCACACTGAAGAAAGAAGTGGGGTTCGGTTGATCAGAGTAGGCAAAGGAGGAGAGACATAGCCCTGGGTTAAGGATTTGCAGCAAAATAAGGGGCCTGGGAGCAGGGAAATGGGGAAATTAGAAGAGGGAACTGGTGTTTTTATTTTGTCTGGGGTTTAGGGGCAGGGGAGACTCAGACAGTTGCTTGTTCTACTTTGTAAGAACTTGTTGGATCCCTGGATCTCAGGATTGAAAAAAACCCCAAAAAACAGGTTTTCTGAATTTTACATGTAATGATTATACTTGTTGCTATGTTCTTGAACCACTAATTCCCCCAATAAGCCATCATTGTTTGTTTAAAATAAATAAAACAAAATTTCTGGTTCCCTGCAGCTCAATCTTCTCAGACCATTTAAAGCATGTCTGTTTGAATGTGCTATTGATAATTTTCTCCACTGAACTTGTTTTTTTCCCTCCATTGTTGGAGGTTCTGTTCTTTTTTTTTTTTTTTTTTTTTGAGACAGAGTCTCACTCTATTGCCCGGACTAGAGTGCCGTGGCATCAGCCTAGCTCACAGCAACCTCAAACTCCTGGGCTTAAGCGATCCTCCTGCCTCAGCCTCCCAAGTAGCTGGGACTACAGGCGTGCGCCACCATGCCCGGCTAATTTTTTCTGTATATTTTTAGTTGTCCAGCTAATTTGTTTCTATTTTTTTTAGTAGAAACGGGGTCTCACTCTTGCTCAGACTGGTCTCAAACTCCTGAGCTCAGAAGATTCTCCTGCCTCGGCCTCCCAGAGTGCTAGGATTACAGGCATGAGCCACCGCACCCGGCCAGAGGTTCTGTTCTTATAGTTTGATTTAAGTAATACTTTTTTTGTTTAGTATTTTATGATTTCCTAAAAGTGCTTTGCTTTTTTTTTTCCCCCTGGTCTTTTGTAAAATTAAAGGCCTTTACCAATAGGTCATATTAAGGAATCCTTCTGCTTTGTAGAAGATGCAGCCTCTTTTGAGGGCCTGTGCTAGGTCAATATGCTAGGTCAATTTAGCAAGTTAGTGGCTTTGCTGGGGCCCAGACCAGGGCTTTCCGATTCTAACTCTGTATATTTCCTAGGGTTGCGAACCAATTACCACAAACTGGGTGGCTTAAAATAACAGAAATATATTCTCTCGTAGTTCCGGAGGCTAGAAGTCTGAAATTGAGGTGTTGGCAGTGCCATGCTCCCTCTGAAGGCTCTAGGGAAGAATCCTTCCTTGTCTCTCTTAGCTTCTAGCAGCTTCTGGCAACCCTTGGTATTCCTTGGCTTGTAGGTGCATAACTCCAGTCTCTGCCTCCATTATCACATGGTGTTCTCTGTGTGTATCTTTGTGTCTGTCTCCAAATCTCAGTTGTCCTTGTAAATATCATTGGGTTTAGGACACACCCTAATCCAGAATGACTGAATCTTAACTAATTCCATATACAAAGACCCTGTTTCCAAATAAGGTCGTATTCACAGGTACCTGGCGTTAGGTCTTCAAAATATCTTTGAACCCCTGGGAAGGTCTAGTGCTCTTTCTACTAACTACATAGCTAGTTCACTTGTAGTTGGCATTATGGAGAACTAGGAGAAGTTACAGCTTATGAAATTTAACTCTAATCTGAAATAATTGATGCTCCCATCCTTCATGGCCAGTCAGGGTTTCCTGTCCGGTCATCAGAGTACAGCTTGTACTGCGTAGCTCTGCTTCCCTTCACCAGCGGCTGGGGCGTTTTAGTGTCACTAATGCACTGTTCGTCATTCTGGTTTGGGGGAATATCAGTGGGGTTCCATTTGTGACCACACGGGGCAAAGCTCTGGCCACTATATCGGTGTGATGTTTGATCTCATCTGGGAGGCTCCTGTCCATCTGTATGTATTCGAGGAGTGACTGGTTTTCTCTAGACTATGAAGCTGGAGGTAGAATCTGAAACAGAATTCCAGTCTGTCATCTTGGAGCATTTGATAAAGGGATTGCACGATCTTGTTCAGACTATCTTTTGCAGAGTAGCTGAACCTTAAGGTTTTCTTCTTCGCCATTATGTACCACGACCTCACAACCTTTCCTTGTCCCCTTTCCTCTACCAGTAGGGAAGCAACATCTTTAAGACTTGCATTATGAATTTCTCAAGCCCTGTCACTTCCTATATTGAGTTATATTTATCTCTTCTGTTAGACTACAGTCTTCCTTTAGATAGGATCCTTGCCTGTGATGGTTTTGTCCATGAGTGGTGCTTATTCTCCATCGATTTGTCCATAATCTTATTCTTGAGAAGGATTGTTGATTGTATCGAAGAGAATGTTTCTTTCCAAGATTTTGAGACTTTGCTCTCAATGTTTTTCTTTTTGGGGTTTTGCAGGTGACGGAGTTGAATGAACCTCTCTCCAATGAAGATCGAAACCTCCTCTCTGTGGCCTACAAGAATGTGGTTGGTGCCAGGCGATCTTCCTGGAGGGTCATTAGCAGCATTGAGCAGAAAACCATGGCTGATGGAAATGAAAAGAAATTGGAGAAAGTTAAAGCTTACCGGGAGAAGATTGAGAAGGAGCTGGAGACAGTTTGCAACGATGTCCTGGCTCTGCTTGACAAGTTCCTCATCAAGAACTGCAATGATTTCCAGTATGAGAGCAAGGTGTTTTACCTGAAAATGAAAGGCGATTACTACCGCTACTTGGCAGAGGTAGCTTCTGGGGAGAAGAAAAACAGTGTGGTCGAAGCTTCTGAAGCTGCCTACAAGGAAGCCTTTGAAATCAGCAAAGAGCACATGCAGCCGACACACCCCATCCGGCTGGGCCTGGCCCTCAACTTCTCCGTGTTCTACTATGAGATCCAGAATGCACCCGAGCAAGCCTGCCTCTTAGCCAAACAAGCCTTCGATGATGCCATAGCTGAGCTGGACACACTAAACGAGGATTCCTATAAGGACTCCACGCTCATCATGCAATTGCTGCGAGACAACCTCACCCTCTGGACAAGCGACCAGCAGGATGAAGAAGCAGGAGAAGGCAACTGAAGATCCTTCGGGTCCCCCACCCTTCCTTCACCCACCACCCTCATCATCACTGATTCTTCCTTGCCACAATCACTAAATATCTAGTGCTAAACCTATCTGTATTGGCAGCACAGCTACTCAGATCTGCTCTCCTGTCCCTTGGGAAGCAGTTTCAGATAAATCTTCATGGGCATTGCTGGACTGATGGTTGCTTTGAAGCCCACAGGAGCTCCCTTTTTGAATTGTGCAGAGAAGTGCGTTTTGAATGAGGCATTTTACTATGCCTAGTGATCTGTGAGAAATCCAGGTGAAAGTAATGGGGGAGAGTAGAAAGGAGAATTAGCCAACACAGGCTACAGTTGATACTTAAAAGATCCATTTAAAACAAGCTGATAGTGTTTTGTTAAGCAGTACATCTTGTGCATGCAAAAATGAATCCACCCCTCCCACCTCTTCCTTCAGCTAATGGAAAACTGTTAAGGGAAGCTGATATAGACAGACAACTTGCTCCTTTCCGTCAGCTTTATAATAAACTGTTCAACGTGAGGTTTCAGTAGCGCCTTGTTTTTGCCTCTTTAAATTATGATGTGCACAAACCTTCTTTTCAATGCAATGCATCTAAAGTTTTGATACTTGTAACTTTTTTTTTTTTTGGTTGCAGTTGTTTAAGAATCATGGATTTATTTTTTGTAACTCTTTGGCTATTGTCCTTGTGTATCCTGACAGCGCCATGTGTGTCAGCCCATGTCAATCAAGATGGGTGATTATGAAATGCCAGACTTCTAAAATAAATGTTTTGGAATTCAATGGGTAAATAAATGCTGCTTTGGGGATATTATCTGTGCGTATGGTGTTGATTTTTCCTCTCTCAAGGAGCCATTTGACTGGTCACCCTTTTGGATTCTGGTTTGAGTCTCTCAAACATTGAAGTATTTGTAGTTTGGTATTCAAGTTTCCCTGCCCTCTGATTCCATTACATATTTTGCAGTACACACATAAGACTCAGGGATTTTAGATAGTTTTCCTATGAACCCCGTTGACATAGCCTTTCTGATCCATCTTCCTGATAATGAACTGATGCCTCGCAGAACAAAATGCAATCTTCCACAGTAGAGCACCTCTGAAAGGTTGTGTGTGTTTAACTTGGGGGGTGTTGCTTAACCCACCCTGGAATGTTGGTTTATCACTGAAGGTAAACACTGAGTTTGTACGTGTCCTCAAATTTTCTTAATATTCTTTCTGTGTTAGATGTAATAAAATGTTAATTAGGGGCAGAGCCTGGATCCCTGAAGTCATCTTTAGTGATTATTAGTAAGAAAGCTTGTAAGTATTCTTTAAAATAGAGAAACATTGCCTCAATACCATGGATGTACCTAAAGAAAAAAAAAAAAGGAACAAAATAAAAGAAATAATGAAAAAAAAAAAAAAAAAAAGAAACCTCATTCTGAGTTTTGGAAGAAAAAAAGCCTAACCCCTTAAACACTCCCCAATTTGGTTGACCCCAAGGTGTCCCTGGAGGCCCAGCACCACTAATGGACCGTCCTTGAGTGATGTGGTTTCCGGCCCCTCAACGATGTTTTTTCGCATCCAGTGTGGAACCTAGGAATGAGCATGTTGGGTGGATTGGTTCTGTTATCCAGAGGTCTTAAACACTTTATTTTTGACTAAAGCTTGGCACTGGACTGATGAAAATGGCCATGACCTTTTCTGTCCTTGAGTTTATATTGTGGAGCGCATAACTCTTAAGGATGGAAGTTTAACCTGTTTCCTCATTCTGAAGTAGAGGTATGACCCCCCCCCCCAGCACAAGCCAATGAAAGCTACAAGCTTTATTTGGCTAAGACACTTGGTTTTGATAAACATGTAGACATAAAAATTGCTCTTGCATTTGAAATGTCCTTCACAGTTGCTAAAGCACTTGCATTTTCGTGGCCGTCTTCTGAAAGGTTTTGTCTCCACGGATGAGGAAGCTGAGGTGCACGGTTGTGGACCCCTAGAATTCACACAGCTAAGCTACAGAGGACAGCGTCTGCCCGAGACTTCTAACTCAGAACTTTTTTTTTTTTTTTTTTTTTTTTTGTTTTTTTTTTTCTAACTCAGAACTTTAACTGCCCTCTGGTGGGCTCCAGCAGAGCCATGCTGCCTTGGCAAGTTGTGCCAGTTTTGAGGCTCAGGTTCCTCTTTTTTTAAGTGTAGGGTTTGGATTATATATTCTAATTCAACTCATGGTTCTCAGTGTGGGTAAGGTGCCTTCTTTGGTCTGGTAATGGGGTACAGGGAGGAATGGACACGCGTGGTTAAAATTAGCCCCATCAATGATAAATGTGGTTCTTTGAGAGGACCTAAGAGGGAGCTATAAGTGACAAGTGACATAAGCCTGGAAGGCTTCTCTGGTGGTTTAACCTTTTCTCCAGTTCTACACTTAGTGTTTTAAAGCTTTTCCGATCTAGATAAATTTCTGAAGTAGTTAAGAAGGGGTCATCTCAGTGTTACGGCAGGGGAAACTAAACTCCAGAGAAATGAAATAGGTTTTCTAGGTCATAGCAAAATTAGTGACAAAACCTAGAGCAGTTGCCGAATGCAGTGACGGTGGCCTGTAGTCCTAGTGACTCGGGAGGCTGAGGCGGGAGGATCGCTTTAGCTCAGGAGTTCTGGGCTGTAGTGTGCTATGCTGATTGGGTGTCCGCACTAAGTTTGGCATCAATGTGACCTGGGAGCGGGGCACTGCCAGGTTGCCTAAGGAGGGGTGAACTGCCCCAGATCGCAAACGGAGCAGGTCAAAACTCTCGTTCTGATCAGTAGGGGGATCACGCCTGTGAATAGCCACAGCACTCCAGCCTGGACAAGGTAGCGAGACACCATCTCAAAAGAAAAAAAAAATCAACCTCGACCAGCATTCAGATCCCCTAAGTCCTTGTCCATGGTTCTTTTCACTGTGCCATGCTCTTTGGGTTGAGACTAGAACAAAAATGAATGTCACATATCCCCCACTCTGAGTGCTTTTAATGTTTTCACTTAGAATTGAAGAAATTATACTTGGAAAGATGTTAACATTTATTGGTGCTGTTGATTTCCAGTAGGTCCTCGAACCCTGCTCAAAAGTCCATTTCTTTTTTTTTTTTTTTTTGAGACAGAGTCTCACTCTTGCCCAGGCTAGGGTGCCGTGGCTGTCAGCCCAGCTCACAGCAACCTCAAACTCCTGGGCTCAAGCAATCCTCCTGCCTCAGCCTCCCGAGTAGCTGGGACTACAGGCATGTGCCACCATGCCCACCTAACTTTTTCTACATATATTTTTAGTTGTCCGGTTAATTTCTTTCTATTTTTTAGTAGAGACGGGGTCTCGCTCTTGCTCAAGCTGGTCTCGAACTCCTGACCTCGAGCGATCCTCCCGCCTCGGCCTCCCAGAGTGCTAGGATTACAGGCGTGAGCCACCGCGCCCGGCCCAAAAGTCCATTTCTTAGAGGGTTCTTGATAATGGAGCTATTATTGGGTACCTACTTGGCCATTCAAATCACCTGGGATTGGGGAGCCCAGGATCCCTCAGGGCTCTATAAGATAAAGTAGGCTGTGTTTGGGCTGTCAGGCCCTCCGCACCTTCCTCCCATACACCCTTATAGCGGCTGTCTGCCATTCAGAGACTGAGATGGGGCCTCAGTTCTTACGGGACCCTTCCAACCATCAGGCAAGCACAAACACTGTGATTCAGAGATGAGTGGGACTTAACAGATCAGCTTTCCTTATGAAATGCAGTAGTTAGGCTGGCTGGTAAAAACCACTTCAGATACCTACTGTGGGGCATGGTGGCGTGTGCCTGTCGTCCCAGCTACTTAAGAGGCTGAGGTGGCAAGATCACTTGAGCCCAAGAATTCAAGGCTTCAAAGAGCTGTGACTGTGCTGTGTGCACTCTAGTCTGGGTGACAGAGCAAGACCTGTCTCTTAAAAAATAAAACAAAACAGCAAAAAAACAAAACAGAAAAACAAACCAAAGTCAAATACCTACTCTGTTCTGAGCACTTTATGTGCATGGTGTCTGAATCTTTACAGCAAACTTGGAAGGTGGGAATGTTAATATTTTTTAACAGATGAAGAAACCAGGTATCAGACTAGTGGTATAAGGTACATAGCTAGTAAAGTAAAATCAAGATCAAAACTGGGCCCGTCTAGGCTGGGTGTGGTGGCTGTAATCCCAGCACTTTGGGAGGCCAAGGTGGAAGGGTTGCTTGAGGCCAGGAGTTCAAGACCAGCCTGGACAACATAGTGAGACCCTGTGTCTACAAAAAATAAACATATTAGCCAGATATGGTGCGTGCCTGTAGTCCTAGCTATTTGGGAGGCTGAGGGCAGAGGATCCCTTGAACCCGAGAGGCTACAGTTTGTGCCACTGCATTCCAGCCTGGGTGAGGACGCAAGACCCTATCTCTTAAAAAAACAAACCAAAAATAAGCTTTCTTTGAGGCTTTTTTCACTACCCAGTGGATATTTTGATCCCCATCTGGAGAAAAAGAGTCCTAGAAAAGTAACAATAACTAGCCTCTCTGCCTCTGGTCTCTGTCCTTCCTAAATCAAATTCTTCCTTCAAGGCTTAATGAGGCCCGGCCTGGTGGCTCATGCCTGTCATTGTCATCCCAGCTACTTGGGAGGCTGACATCACAGGAGTTTCAAACCAGCCTGGGTAATATAGTGAGACCCTGTCACCCTGTCTCAAAAAAAAAAAAAAAAAGAAAAAAAAAGCCTGATGAAACGCCATCTCTCTCGGATCTGGCTGGAAGCCTCCTCTGTCTCTTGAGCCGCTGGTGACTTTCAGTCAGTCTTTGCATCATTATTCTAAGTTACTGGTCTCTTCCCCATCTCCGCCGGACTGTAGGCCCCTGTGGCGCCTAGCAAGGCAGGGCCTCCAAAAGGTTGGGTGAGCTACAGCTCGAAGGAATCCACTGTCAAGTTCATTTCCCAAAGTTCTGCTCCCGTGCCATTGTGGAGGGCAGAACCTGTGTCAGGAAAGGTGAGGAGGAATAACTTTTGCTGACTTTCTTCTGTGGGCTAGTCACTCTCCTAAGTGGGGCTTTACATACGTTTTAAAATTCAAACCTAATAATCTTGCAAGCTCCAAGATGGTAGTGCAGCTCCAATTTAGAGGCTCAGAGAGAACTGACTTTGCTGTGGTCACAGCTGGGAGGTGACAGAGCATGTCTTTGCGCAGGTCCTTGTTCTTTTCAGAATGCCACGTTGCCTTCAGGCAGGGGTTGAAAGCCGGACATTCCAGGTCTTTCTTGATGAGACCTTGTCCTCCCTTGCTAGGCAGACTTCACTCAGTTAACTTCTTTATGTTTGCCCGACTGGTCTTTTTCGCTGCCTCACCCCCATCCCCAGGCGTATCTTGCAATCCGAACCTTAATGCTTTGCTTTCTCCTAAGCCTTGGAGCTCCTTTACCTCCTAAGGTGAGGCGCCTGTAGGTGCTACATTCATGGTAAAAATTCAAGCGGTGGATCAAAAGGTACCACCAGTTGAGATCCCTCTCCACCTGCACCCACCTTGCTCAGCCTGTTCTCTCCCTTTTGCTCAAGCTGTTACCCTCCCTTCTGGCTTTCTTCTCTCGCCCTATTCAAATTCTATCTATGAATCCTACCTCCTCCCTGCCAGCTACTGTGAGCCCCTCTTTGGGGTCCTGTAGTGGGGGTCTGTCGCACACTGTGGCGTTTATCTCTCTGTCTTCATTCAACAAACACATTGAGCCGCTACTGAGTGGGAGACGCTGGGCAGGTGGCGCGAGTGCCTTGGTAAATTATACAGACATGGCCCTTGTCCTCATGGCGCTAACCCTTTAGTGGGGGAAATACAATCAAAATATGTAAAGTAACTGAAAATGTCACTCAGGATCCTCTCTAGGCCGAGCACACAGCTCCCAAGAAGAATTTGTTGAATTTATGGATAATTGATTGATCTGAGGCCAGAACTTTTAAAAAAGAGATGACAGAAAGGAATCCTTCATTTCCCTGCCCAGGTCTACTGATGGGCCATATAAAAAACTGGAGAGTCAGGAAGCCTCAGGCTTGGTTCTAACATCACCTGTAGTAAAGTGGTGGGGTGACCTCGAGCAAGTCCTGGCCTCTCAGCAGCCTATGTAAAAAAATGAGGTCGTTGCTTTTGGTGGTCTCTGGGGACATTTCCGTTTCTGAGATTCTGTGATGCTGTATTATTTTCAACTTCTCTGGGATGGTCCTCATCCTTTTCCTGTCCTTTTTTCCTGCCCCCCTGCCCCCTCCCCCTTTCCTTCCGCCCTTCATATTTGTCCCTTCTGTATCCGCCCTCCACCCCCTTCACTTTCCTGGCCACCCCCCAGTTCTACCGAGATGGTTGCCATGGGAATCATCTCCTGGAAGTGACATCGCTCATCTCCTAGGCAACTGTTTCCAGGGCAGTGACATCATTCGATCACCGTGGCAACCCTCCAGGAGAACACTTCTGCGGTGAAATGGGCAAACGGAACTCTTATGTATTTCTAGGGCTTGGGGGGAATGCAGGGAGAATAGTAAAAGAAGAAAAATAGGAGAAGAAAAAGCTTTCAGCTTGTCGGGGAAAAGTGGAAAACGAATGTGGGTCTGGGAAAGAGCAGAAGCTCTGGGGTGAACCCCTTCTCTTTTCTAAGAACTAGGCTGATCATATGTCACCGAATTGGGATACTTGAGAGTGAACAGAGGCACTATCATTATCATGCAGGGAGACAGGTAGACCCTGGGCCTCCCCAGGAAAACCAGGACATGTGGCCCCCTGCCCATCATCAAGCAGGGGCCTGGCCTTATTCCCTCACCAATGACCCATCCAACAAGCACTGACTCAGCTCTTCCCGTGTATGGGTTTGGGGATGTCATGGTCAACAAAACCAGCCCTGGTCCCTTGTGAACCCGGAGCTTACAGTTGTGTGTGCGTGTGTGCACGTGTCACGGGGCGAGGGTATCCCACAGTAACCCAAATGCAAGCTGTGATATCGACTGAGTGCCATGCTCAGAAGAAGGCACCAAGCTCCGGGGACATGTTTAACAAAAGGTACCTGAAGCAGCTTGGGCAGGAGGGTCCAGAAGCCCTCCCTACGGAGGGGAGTTAACGAAGCGGTGGGGTGGAGTAGGGGAAAAGACCACTTTGGCAGAGGGAACAGCATGTGCAAAGGGAGCATGCAAAGAGTATCAGCAAGGGAAAGGAGGGTGGGCAGCCAAGTGCAGAGCAGGGAAAGGAATTTGACATGAGTGGAGAGGGCAGGGTGGCAGGGACTAGGCCTTTCAGGGCCTTGGAGGCCGGGGCTTCGGCATCTGTCTTCTGAGCACTGGGAAGCCCCACGGAAGTGTTTTGAGTGGTGGGAGACATGATCCTGTTTGTGTTTTAAAAACATCTCATCCTGGGCCGGGTGTAGTGGCTCATGCCAGCACTTTGGGAGGCTGAGGCAGGAGGATCGCTTGAGCTCAGGAGTTTGAGGCTACGGTGAGTTATGGTGATGCCACTGCACTCCAGCCTGGGCGACAGAACAAGACCTTGTCTCCAAGAACAAAACAAAACAACAACAACAAAACACCCTAGCTGTTGTGTGGGGCAGGTAGTGGGAGAGCTGTTCGTCCAGGAGGGAGCTTGGGTCGTGGGGACCTGGGTAGTGGCAGTGAGATGGAGGGACACAGTGGATATAGATTTGGGAGGTAGGGCCGGCAGGAGTTGCTGGATATGAGGGTGAGGGCAAGGGAGGACTTGGGCTGACACCCAGGTTTCTGGTGTGAGCGACTTGGGGTGGGGGAGTGATGCTGCTCAGCTCTCAGATGAGGAAGGCAGGCAGGGCTGGGACCAAGGTGAACAAGAGAGATGTCCAGGGTGTATCATGCAAGGAGGCACACGGTCAGGGTCAGTCTTAAACAGGAGTGCCTGCTGACATGCTGCACCCTGGGATGAGCAGGTTTTTGGGTTTTTTTGAGGAGGTGGGGGTTGCATCCATTCAGCAGTAATAATGACAATTTCTTGTGCTTGTAAAACAGGGCCTTCACTTTTACCACCCCCTAACAAAGGTGGAGATAATAATATGTGCCAGCTGCATTACTGTCCCCATAGGAGCCCTGTGGGAGAGGGGGTGGGGGTGGGGGGCTCCTCACTGGAGATGAGGAAACCAAGACTTAGACATGTTCCAGAACATGCCGAAGGCCCCGCAGTTTGCCAGTGGCAGCTCCAGGCCTCAAACTCAGGCTTGCTGACTCAGGAGCCCACGCTCTTTCCACCCGCTGATGTTTCACCAGCCTCCAGTGGTGAAAGGAAGCCAGTGCCTGTAAAGCTCCGAGTGTTTCAGGCCGGCCACCTCCTTGTCCACCACCAGGAACCAAGGGTCTGGGAAGTGACGAGCCACCCTAGCCCCGCACGGCTTCAACACCAGAGCCGCTTGCTTTCCACCATGGGCATTCTCAGCCCACCTTTAAGGTTCCGCCTGGGGCAGGTCTCCCCAGGAGCAATGGGTAGAAGGCTAAGAGGATGGCCCTGTGCCTCAGCTTCCTCCTCTGTAAAACGGAGATGACGTCGGTAATGATCCCCACCCCACAGGCTGGTGGTGACGGTGAGTGTGCTGAGTAAGGGGCTTGGCACAGTGTCCCCGTGTAGAATGTAATCCATGAATGTGAGCGACTGTTGGAATCAGGGTGGGAGAGCAAGGGCGTGGGTTTGTGCGTGACACACGGGCCTGTGGGGTAGGGGCAGGAGAGGCAGGGACATGTGGACCTGCTAGTTGCTGAGGCAGAAGCCTCCTCCTCACCAGCTGGTTTCCAGAGAGACAGCATGCTTGGGAGCCCTCGTTCCAATCCTATACCCGCTGCAGGGGGAAGAGGATGAGCCCGGCCTCCTTTGGGAAGGGGGGTGGGTGGGGAACAAGCAGGTCGCATCCATGAGGCTGTGGCCTGGGGGGCAGGGCTGGTGGACCGGCACTCAGCCCCTATCAATACCTCATAGCCCATCAACAACCATGGTTTGGCTACAGCTTCCAACTATTGCACCCCAAAAGCCACAAACTACCTGGAGCTTAAAAAGGAATGAATAAATATGAGTTTAGGAGGCCCTGTGACCCCCAACACACACACACACACACACACACACACACACAATTTCCTCAATGTATTAGTTAGGGTTCAAACAGAGAAACTGTACCAGTAGGGGGATACATATTAAGAGATTGTTGCAAGCAGTTGATGTATGTGATTGTCGAGCTAGCTGAGCAAGTCCAAAATCAGCACAGGCTGGAACTCTTGCCAAGGGCTGAAGCTGTTGTCCACAGGCAGAATTTCTTCTTCTTCGGGGAAATTTCAGCTCTGACTTTAAGGACTTTCAATTGGTTGAATCAGGGTCATTCAGATTATTGAGGATTTTCTTTCTTAACACATTAACTGCCATGTGAGTTGTATTTAACTCACACTAGTTTTGAGCCTGGGGCCTCATGAAGCATATGTAACTCACACGCCTTTTCATCGTGGGAGGCACAAGAAATATTTTTCAAGTTGCATATAACTCACACACAGAAAATAATAAAAAAATAACAGATTTTTCATTAAACTAGAAAGGATCATTTTGTTTTTGAAGTTTGTATTCTATTTTCATAATAAAACACCATAGCCCCAAAGAAAAAAATTTTTTCTAGTGTGGCAGTCAATGTGTTAAAGTCAACTGATAATGGACTTTATTTGCATCTGCAAAATACCTTCACCCAAACATCTAGATTAGAGTTTGATTGAATAACAGGGGGCTGTAACCTAGCCAATTTAACCCATTAAAAAGGACAACACACTCAGATGCCAGCTGGGTATGGTCTTGGTGGCCCGTGGGATGTTGTTTATGTTTATTAATGTGACTATAGAGCGCTTACTGCATGCCAGGCACGGTGCTAAGTGGTTGCCACGCAGCATCAGTTAATCCTCAAAACGTCCTGTGAAGCAGGTACCGTTCCTGTCCCTAATATTACAGGTAAGGACACTGAGCCTCAGAGAGGTGAGGAGACTCCCGCAGTCACGTGGTCCGGATGGCAGGAATGAGTGCACCTGTGTTCTGAACCATCACTTCCTATGCCCCCTCCCGGTTAGCCTCTCCTCTCTCTGCCTTGTCCCCTCTTCTCCTGTGACAGGAAGTCAAGGTTCAAGTCACTTTGGGGTGTGAGGCTGTTTCTCTCCTCTGCATTTAAGGTGGAAGGGAGGCACCAGTCTGGTACCACTTTCTCAGGCCTTTGCTGCCACCTAGGGGGCTCGCCAGTGTTCACCACGCTCCAGACCGGCCGTCTGGAAGGCAGGTGAGTTTGCAGGTGAACCAGCCGGACGGGGGGTGGTGGTGGGGGGTGGGAAGGGAGCAAGTGGGGGTGACGAGTAATTCTGGGCCCAGTAACAGAAATACTGTGATGCACATTTCACCAGCTTTTGTCCCGACCTGCTCACTCAGGCTCCTGCCATGCTCGGGTGCCGCGGTCCCACGTCCCAGCGGGTCCCCGGAGCCGCCGGGATGCCCAGGCTGCCAGGGGGTCCAAGGGGGCGCCGGGAGTTTCTCCTACCCCATCAGGCCACTGGACGGGTCTGCAGTGCGACTCAGGCTCCCGAGGGGACCCGTGCTCTCGGACAGGGGAGGAGGAGCAGGCTCAGGGGGCCAGCAAGGGAGGCGGGGACGTGGCCGGTGACGCGGGAAAGGGGCCGCTTGCTGGAACGCTCGGTACCGCGGGGTCGCACCCCGCCCTGGCCCCGCCCACAAGCCCCGCCCCTGCCTTCCGGGCGCGGCCACGAGGTGGCGCCGCGGAGCCGCGCGGGGCCTCGAGCGACCCCTGGAGGACGCCGCGGCCGCCCTGCTGCCGGCGCTGCGGCTCGGGCACCGGTCCGCGGTGGGAGAGGCTGGCGGTGAGCTGGCGGGAAGGCGCGGAAGGCGGAGACCGAGGCTGAGAGGCCGGCGGCCGCCGCACACCCGCCGCAGCCTACGTGCGGGTCGATCCTGTTGGCACCCTTGAGTCCAGTCAGAGTGTCAGTCGATCCTGTCAGTCAGTCTAGTCAGTCAGCCTGTCGGCCGGTCCTCGGGCCCGACGGCCGAGTCACCCAGCCTGTTGGTCACACGCTTCCTCCCACTGTCCCTTAGTCAGTCGTTGAGTTTCTTGGCAGGCGGTCAGCCGGCCATGGCGGCGCCCTTGTCACCTGTGTCCTGGGGGGCTGGCCCTGCACGCAGTGAGGGCGAGGAACGTCCATGCGGGTCGCTGAGGGGAGGAAATATGCGGAGCCCCGGCCTCGGGGAAGAGTGGAGGGCGGCGGTGACGTCCCTGCCGTGGAAGGGACAGAGCCCTCGCGCTCAGGCGCCGAGCTGGGAGATGCCGCCACGTTACTGTGCTGCGCAGACGGGGGTCGGCCCGGGGGAGGCGGTGCATTTGGCCCAGTCTGCTGCCCTCCTCCCGTGTCAGAGCCGGCATGGTGGGGCCCCGGCCCTGGTCCTCCCCCGAGGCTCAGGCACGGCGGGGCCTGGCCCTGAGCTGGAGGTGGCATTCCTGGGTCCGACCATGCTGGGCCTCGGTGCTGTGACGCGCATCTCTCCATAGCCCCAGTTTATAACCAGGCTTCTCCTGGCTTTGCAGAGCTGGGAGAGGGAAAATGGAAGAAAGAAAAGGCAGGCATGGCCAGGACCCCTGGGCTCCAGGGGCAGACCATGCCTGTCACCTCCACCCCAAGAAGCCTGGGGTTCTGGCCTTGGCTGTGTGACCCTGGGCAAGTCCCCGATCCTCTCTGGGCTTCTGCAGTGGAAGGAAAACTCCCGAGGGGGGAATTCCTCCTAAGGACACTGTGGAACTCTGTCCAGCCACAGTGTGGGGTTGAGGAATAGACTTGTTTTTAGCCGGGTAAGTGGGAGTGTTGGTGTGCCTGGCTGTGAGCCCAGCCCAGTGTGCGTGGGGGTGGGTACTGGGGAGGGTGGCAGCTGGGTCTCAGGGTCAGAAACCCTCCCTTAGGCCGGGCACGTGGCTCACACCTGTAATCCTAGCAGTCTGGGAGGCCGAGTCGGGAGGATCGCTTAAGGTTGGGAGTTCAAGACCAGCCTGAGCAAGAGTGAGACCCCGTCTCTACTAAAAATAGAAAGAAATTAGCCAAACAACTAAAAATATATATAGAAAAAATTAGCCGGGCATGGTGGCGCATGCCTGTAGTCCCAGCTACTCGGGAGGCTGAGGCAGGAGGATCGCTTGAGCCCAGGAGTTTGAGGTTGCTGTGAGCTGGGCTGACGCCACGGCACGCTAGCCTGGGCAACAGAGCCAGACTCTGTCTCAAAAAAAATAAAAAATAAAAAATAAAAAGAAACCCTCCCTTAGACCAACCTGGGTGGGCTCTTGAGACCCTTGTTGGGAGGAGGGCTCTGATGACCCTGGGGGAGGGAGGGAGAGAGGGGAATGGGCTACCTCAGGCATACCCTGGGGACAGCAGTCCTTCCTCTTTCTGCCCCAGTCCTGACCCTTGCTTTGAAGCCAGGTCCACAGCTCACATCATGCCCAGGTGGGCCAGTGGTTCACCCTTGGAAGCCAGCAGGGACCAGGACAAGGCAGGCTTTTTGTAGAGACCTGGTAGGATACCCGCAAGGGATCACTCACCTGGGCAGGGCTGGGAGGTCCCAGGAAGAGTCGGTTATTCATTCAACAAGTGTTTCTTGGACACCCATCACATGCCAGGCTTTGTGCTAGACAATGGGTGACAGTAGTGAACTGCACAGTCATTGCCCCTGTTTTTGGAGTGCAGAGTCTAGAAATCTCGAAGTGGTGATAAGGGCAGTGGGAAAAGACAAAAAAAGAGAGTGAATGAATTGGCTGCAGTAAAAACCATGGTATGTGCTCGGAGGGTAGCAAAGAGGGTGGGAGATAGAGAGAGTCCTGTCTGAGCAGGTGACACCTAATTTAAGACCCCAAAGAGAAAGAGCCAGGCACAGGGTGGAGAGAGTGTTCCAGACAGAAGGAATAGCATTCATTCCCTCCCTCACTCATTCATATGTTACTGTGTGCTGGGTACTCTACTGTTCTAGCTGCTAGAAAAACAGAGATGGACAATACAAGAGAACTCTGTCCCCTCATGGAGCTTCCGCTCCAGTGGGAGGAGACAGGAGACAAACAACCAATCAAATCATTTCCAGGAGTGATGAATGCTATGCAGAAAATAAACACAAGGTTATGAGATAGAAAATGACTAAGGATGAGGGGACTATTGCAGGAAAGGTGGTGAGGGAAGGCCACACAGACAGCCCAATGGTGAGAAGGTCAGGAGGAAGAACATTCCAGATAGAGGGAGCAGGAAGTGGAAATGAGTTGAGCAGATTGGAGGCATGTGGCCAGTGAGAGAGTGATGGGCAGCGAGGTGCAGGGAGCAGGTAATGAGGGGTGTGGAAAAGCTAGGCAAGGAGTTTGGATTTTGTTAGGAAGCATCGGGAAGCTGGTGGAGGGGTGTGGGCAGGGGCGTGGTCTGCTCCCTCTGGCTGCTCCGTGTTGGTGTGGAGTGAGCGTGTGGGAAGGTCGGAGTGGAATTAGTTAGGTATTATTCAGTCGTCCAGGCGAGATGATGTTGGCCTTGATGATGGAGGTGGGTGAACGGATACACCTGTGGGCCTGATTGACAGGACTCGATGGTGGTTTGAGGATGGAAAAGCATGATCGCTTGGGGTTTTATTAATACTTCTAGCAACTAGGTGGATCGCGGTGCCATTGATTGAGTTGGAGTGGGTTGTGGGAGATAGGTTTTGGGGAGGGAAGCATGAATGCAGTTTTGGGGAACTTAGAGAGATTTCTGTTACGTAAGTGGAGATGACAAGCAGACAGCTCTCAGAATCTGGAGCTCAGGGATGAGGACTGGACTAGAGATAATATTTTTGCTCAGGGCACGGGCAGCGTTGGTTTGGGTCACAGGGGCAGTGCTGTTCAAGGCGCAAGAGCTAAGCTGTCCAGTACAGTGGCCACTAGCCAAGTGTGGCTATGGCTGTTGGGTACATGACATGTGGCTTGTCTACATTCAGGTGTGCTAAAAGTGTAAAATGCACACCAGATTTCAAAGAATTAGCATAGAAAAACAATGTGGAATATCTCATGAATGATTTTGATATCGATTACACATTGAAATACTAATCTTTTGGATATATTGGGTTAAACAAAATATATTATTGAAATTAATTTCACCTGTTTACTTTTACCTCTTTTTAATGTGGCTACTAGAAAATTACATTTGTGCTAGCATTTTTTTTTTTTTTTTTTGGAGACAAAGTCTAGCTCTGTTGCCAGGCCTCAGCCTCCTGAGCAGCTGCGATTACAGGTGTGAGCCAATGTGCCCAGCCTTACGTCGTATTTCTAATGTGCTAGAGCAGCGGTCCCCAACCTTTTTGGCACCAGGGACCGACTTCATGGAAGACAATCCTTCCATGGCCAGGGGTGAGGGAGGATGAGTGCGGAGGGTGGGGATGGTCCTGGGATGACCCAAGCACACCACATTCATTGTGTAGTCAAACCTCTCTGCCAATGACAATCTGCACTTGCAGCCGCTCCCCGGCGCCAGCACGCCAGCACCACCGCCCCAGCTCCACCCCAGATCATCAGGCACCAGACTCTCACAGGGGCACAACCTAGATCCCTCAAATGTGGCGATTCCCAGTAGGGTTTGTGCTCTTATGGAAATCCAATGCCACCGCTGATCTGACAGGTGATGTGAGCGATGGGGGGCGGCCACAAACAGATGAAGCCTCACTCGCCTGTCTGCCGCCCACCTCCCGATGCAAGGCCTGGGGTTGGGGGTGGGTTTGGGGACCCCAACAAGCCATGGACCGGCAGTGGTCCGCAGTGAGGGGTGGGAGTAGGGGTGGGGGGACCGCAGTGCTAGAGGGTAGGGCTGGTGGGGCATTGTAGGGCATGGTGGCTTGGGGCACCAGGGGGCAGCAGTGGTTAGGAAATGGAAGGGCATCTCCGGGAAGGGCACCCCTACAGGAAACCCAGAGTAGGGGTTGTTGGCCTGGCTCTCTCTGGCTCTCCTTCCTGGGACCTTGTTAGAGCACAACTGTGGCATACCCCCTGGACTTCCCAACGCCTTGGCTGTCTCAGTTGCCGTTGAGGAACAGGCAGGAGGGGTCCCAATGAGGTGACAGTAAGAACCATTCAGGATGTTGCTGGTACCTCAGCTCCTGAGTTCTCATCCTCTTCATATCACCCCCAGCTGACATCGCCCTGCCAGGGGGACATTTCCACCCCTTGAGCTGAGCAGGGTATGCCAATCAACAGCTGGGTAGTCAAGGCAACCAAGGCAATAAAGCTCATGGAGGTTAATTTATATGAAATAAATGTGGCTGTAATCCATTTTCATTCATTATCATTCTAAACATCTTGTTTAATCTGCCTGCAGTGTTTCTAGTTGGCAGGAAAACTGCCATTAGGGAAAAAAGAGCATGAGATGATTGGGGGTGAGATTGAATTCACATCTGTTAGTTTGCTGTGACTTTCGTCAGCACTGCTGGGTGCCTGACACTGTGCTGGGTGCTTTGGGTTGTTTATTGTATTGCCCTCAAGGAATACATGCCCAGATATCTTAATACTGGGAGAAGGGTGTAGAGGTATAAATAGAGACCCATGAGGGCTCAGAGGAAGTGCAATTAACACCCCTGTGTGGGTGCCTGTAACTTTGAACTCGGAGAAGTTGCCAGGTAGCACCAGAGCGGAGAGGCAGGATTTGGCCATGCAGTGGAGGGGTGGAGAGAGGATTTTGCAGGCAGGACAGCAAGAAAGGACATGATTCAGGGAAGGGCAGCTGTTGGTCACGTGGAACCGGGTCACAGAAAACCAAGTTGGTGCCGGACCTTGAGAGGCCTTGATTTCCAGGTTAAGGAGATTGGACTTTAAATTGTAGGCATTTATGAGTTTTTGAGGAGAGACTGATCTGGACAGCACAGAGCTTAGAAGGAAGAAACCACTTGCCTGGAGCTTTTGGTGCTCAAAGGACAGGGCAGGAGAGGAAACGGTGCTTGTACGAGGAAAGGAGGGAGGTCAAGAGCCCCTCTGGGACTAGTGAGCCGGCAAATAAGGCAGTGTTGTATAGTGGTCAAAGGTATTCATTTTGGAAATGGAAAGATCTGGATTTGAGCCCTCGTCCTATCATTTTTTTTGGTAATAGCTTTATTGAGATATAATTCACATACCATACAATTCATCCCCATAATATCCTGAAATAAAAAAAAATAAAGTGTACAATTTGATGGTGTTTCGTATATTCTCAGAGCTATACAATCATCACCACAAACAATTTTACTTTTTAAAACTAGAGACACAGAGGAAGTGCAATTAACATACTCATAACATACTATTTTGAAGAGTACAATTCAGTGATTTTCAGTATATTCAACCATCACTGCTATTTCTAGACATCTTTACCACCCAAAAAGAAACCCTTACTCATTAGCAGTCACTCCCCATTCCCCTTCCTCCCAGCCCCTGATAAACACTAACCTGCTTTCTATCTCTATGGATTTGCCTGTTTTGGATATTTTCT
>CM052452.1:17909221-17924253 GCA_028533085.1 Varecia variegata
TCATAACATACTATTTTGAAGAGTACAATTCAGTGATTTTCAGTATATTCAACCATCACTGCTATTTCTAGACATCTTTACCACCCAAAAAGAAACCCTTACTCATTAGCAGTCACTCCCCATTCCCCTTCCTCCCAGCCCCTGATAAACACTAACCTGCTTTCTATCTCTATGGATTTGCCTGTTTTGGATATTTTCTATAAATGACTCATATACTATGTAGGCTTTTCATATGGCTTTTTTCTCTTGGCATAATGTTTCCAAGGTGCATCCATGTTGTATGTGTCAGTACTTCATTTCTATTTATGGCTGAATAATAGTCCATTATATGGATAGACTATATTTTGTTTATCCACTCATCACTTGATGGACGTTTGGATTGTTTCTGCTTTTTGGCTATTACGAATAATGCTGCTGTGCACGTTCATTTACAGGTGTTTTTGTGGACATATGTTTTCATTTCCCTTGAGCATATACCTAAGAGTGGAATTGCTAGTCATACTCTGTATTTAACTTTTTGAGGAATTGCCAAACTGTTTTCCGAAGAGGCTGCACCATTTTACACTCCCACCATCGATGTATGAGGGTTTTGATCTCTCCATATCCTTACCAACACTTGTTACTTCCATTTAAAAAAATTGTAGCCATCCTAGTGAGTGTGAAATGGCATCTCATTGTGGCTTTGATTTGCATTTCCTTAATGACATTGAACATCATTTTATGTGTTTGGCCATTTGTATATCTTCTTTGGAAAAATTTCTATTCAAGTCCTTTGCCCATTTTTATATTGAGTTGTCTTTTCATTTTTGGGGTTTAAGAGTTCTTAATGTATTCTGTATACTAGACCCTCATCAGATAGGTGATTGCAAATATTTCTGCTATTCCATGGATTGTTTTTTCACTTTTTAAATAGTGTCCTTTGAATCACAAAAGTTAAAAAAATTTTTTTTAATGAATCCCGATTTATCTATTTTTTCTTTTTCTTTGGTTACTTGTGTTTTAAGTGTCATGTCTAAGAAAGCATGAAGATTTACATCTATGTTTTCGTCTAAGAGTTTCATAGTTTTAGCTCTTGCATTTGTTTTTTTTCATCCATTTTTAGTTAATTTTTATATATGGTGTGAGGTAGGGGTTCAACTTCATTCTTTTCTATGTGGGTATCCAGTTGTCCCAGTACCATCTGTTAAAGACACTATTTTTTTTTTCCTCACTGAATTTTCTTGGCACCCTTGTCTAAAATCAATTGACCAGGCCGGGCTCAGTGGCTCATGCCTGTAATCCTAGCACTCTGGGAGGCTGAAGCAGGAGGATTGCTTGAGCTCAGGAGTTCAAGACCAGCCTGAACAAGAGCAAGATCCCATCTCTACTAGAAATAGGAAAAATTAGCCGGGCGCGGTGGCACATGCCTGTAGTCCCAGGTACTCGGGAGGCTGAGGCAGAAGGATCACTTGAGCCCAGCAGTTTGAGGTTGCTGTGAGGTTGATGCCATGGCACTCTAGCCTGGGCAACAGAGCGAGATTCTGTCTTGAAGAAAAAGAAAGACAAAAAGAAAAAGAAAGAAAAAAAAATAAAAAAAAAAAGGAAAAAAAAGTAAAATCAACTGACCATAAACATATTCCTATCACTTTTGAGCTCTGTAATTTAAGTGTCAGTTTTCTCATCTGTAAATGGTATAATAATAATAATATCCAGGACTAACTTATCTATCAGCCACAGGAGGTATAATGTTTAGGTCCCACAATACTTTTAGGGGTCCATGAAAAAGTTTTAGTTTCTTTTCAAATTAGAAGAAGAAAATGAACTTTCAGGTCAAATAAATTAAGACAATATTAATATATTTATATTAATGCATTGTGAAATAGAATTTTTCATATTTTTTTAGGGAGAAAGGGGCCCACAAAGGCAACAGTGCCTTGGACCCACAAAGTCCTACTGGGGGCCTGATAGTATCTACCTCAGGCACAGGCTGCACTTGCTCATCTCTGTGGAGCTCTGAGCCCCCACCACGTCCCTGGGCCCACAAGTCTCCACGATGGCAGGGCCAGGCCTAGGGCGGGCAGCCTGAGTGGAGCCCTGGAGCTCCAAGGTCCTCACTTTGTCCCTTTTAGTGTCCCAGGGAGACTCGGGTAAATTACTCTCAGCATTGCCCCTCCTGCCCCTCTTTCCTGGTCCTAGAGCAGGGAGGGGCTGCGTGTGGACCCCACCCTTGGCATCAGGTCTGGCCCACTTGGACTCTCCATCCACCCGCCTGTGCCCAGCACGGGGTTTTGTGTTCCAGAGCCAACTCTGGTTTCTTTAGTTCTCAGGCTTTTGAGACGGGATTTATTGTTGGTTTCGCCTGGTGGGGCTTAACTACTTCTCCACTTCCCCAGAATGCAAAGGTCCTGAGTATTTCCTTTGCATTCTTTTTTTGACTCCACAAATATTACTTCCCAAGTCCTTATTGTGTTTCAGACAAGAGGAATAACAGTAGTGGCAAACAAATATCATTGAGAATATTCTAGAGCAGTTAGAGATGATATACGGAGTTACTGAATAAACCATTATGGATATTAACTGGTGGTGAATTATGGAGACAGTAAGAGGGCAGTGTAATTGAGAGCAGGGGTAGGTATTGGGTCCTTCAGAATGGCTGGTCAGGAAAGGCCTCAGAGAGGAGAGAGGAGACCTCAGAGAGGAGGTGATATTTTAGTTGAAACTTAAATATATATATATATATATATGTGTATATATATATATATGTATATATGTATAAATATAACCCTAAAGTAGGGTTATCGTGAGGATTCAATGTGATAATCATGTCAAATACCACGTGCTGTGCTGGCCCATAGTAGGTCATCAGTAAAGAGTGGGGAGCAGAGAGACTCTCCCTCACCAGCCTGGGCCCCTTTAACAGCAGAGAAGTGGGGGGCTTTTCTGCCCCACCAGTGCCTTGGCAGGGTGGCTGACATTGACTGTGCAAACCCATGAAGGAGTTACTTAGCTCCAGGGAAGGTCAGTGCTGGGGAGCTGGCCTTCTGCCCTGATCTCCTGCTCTGACACCTCTGAGGGCTTCAGGGGCTGCCATGGCCTCACTAGACAGAGACTTGCTGAGGTGGCGAGGAGGGAGGCGAGGAAGGGTACTCTGCCCCAATGGCTGCCTGGGTTGCTAAAGGTCCCCAGCTGTGACTCCCTGAGTTTGTTAGGCAGAGGCCCAGTGTCCACCTTGGCGGAGAAGGCAATGACCACACAGAGTGACTCATATGGCCCTGATAGCCAATGTCCTTTTCATTTTTTTTTAAATTGAGGTGAAATTTGATAATAAAATTAACCATTTTGGCTGGGCGCGGTGGCTCACGCCTGTAATCCTAGCACTCTGGGAGGCCGAGGCAGGAGGATCGCTCGAGGTCAGGAGTTCGAGACCAGCCTGAGCAAGAGCGAGACCCCATCTCTGCTAAAACATAGAAAGAAATGATTTGGACAGCTAAAAATATATATAGAAAAAAATTAGCCAGGCATGGTGGCACATGCCTGTAGTCCCAGCTACTGGGGAGGCTGAGCCAGAAGGATTGCTTGAGCCCAGGAATTTGAGGTTGCTGTGAGCTGGGCTGACACCGCGGCACTCTAGCCAGGGCAACAGAGCGAGACTCTGTCTCAAAAAAAAAAAAAAAAAAATTAACCATTTTATTTTATTTTTTTTGCAGCATAATAATAAAGTATCAAGCAAAAAATTAACTACTTTAAAGTATATAATTCAGTGGCATTTAGTACATTTATGTTACTGTACAACCATTACTTTCAGTTAGTTCCAAAACATTTTTATCACCCCCAAAAGAAACCTTATACCCATTAAGCAGTCACTCTCCAATCCTCCCTTGCCCCAATCCCTGGCAACCACTAATCTGCTCTCTGTCTCTATGGATTTACCTATTCTGGACATCTCATATACGTGGAATCATACAGTATATGGTCTTTTGTGTCTGGCTTCTTTTACTCAGCATAATGTTTCCAAGGTTCATCCATGTTGTAGCACATATCGGTACTTCATTCTTTTTCATAGTTGAATAATATTCCACTGCATGGACAGACCACATTTTGTTTAACCACTCATCAGTTGATGGGCATTTGGGTGATTGTGAATAATGCTGCTATAAACACTTGTGTGCAAGGTTTTGTTTGAACGCCTGTTTTCAATTCTTCTAGGAGTGAATTATACAGTAATTCTGTTTCACTTTTTGAGGACCACCACTTTACATTTTCGTCAGCAATGTATGAAGTGTCTCCCTATGCTCATCAACCCTTGTTATTTTTTTGCTTTTTTGACTCTAGCCATCCTCCTGGGTCTGAAGTGGTTTCTCATTGTGGTTTTGATTTGCATCTCCCTAATGACTAATGATGTTGCACTTCTTTTCATGGGCTTGTTGCCATTTGTTATTCTCTTTTCTTGAGCAGATTAGAGCCCCGTTTGGAAGCCAGGTTGGACAGAACTGTGTTATCCAGAGGAGTTTCTTAGATATGCCAGTGGTATAGTCTGAGATTCTTTGATCTAAGCCTGGTGAATTCTACCCTACATCCTATCAGGAAACCTTGCCCTGTAGGACTGCTCTGGGGAACAGCTAGACTTAGATGTTAAATATGTGGTCTAACTGCCCTTTCTGCCTCACGTGTCCTGGCGATCCCTTCTCTACCCAGGTCTTGCCCTAGGTTTTGGGCCTTTCCCACTGGCCATACCGTTCCCAGGGGGTAACAATTGTGTCTTTGGGAGCCTTTCTCTGTTGTCCTGACATATTCCTTATTGTTTGTGTAGCTGGAGCTTGGCTACCATAGCCTTTGTCCACGTTGGCCTCACTGAATTCTTTTCTCCACATCCTACTCATTCTAGTTATCTTAGATTTCTTGGTCTTCAAATTGTCCTAGACTATCCCTATTGGTCCTGTATGGACTCAACTGGCAAACTTTCCAGCATGGCTCCTCTTGTCCTGTCACAGCTAGAGAGAAAGGCAGGAGACTGGCTGGCTGGTCTCCCCAAGGGGAAGGGTGTTGGGTAGCAGATGATTCACACTTCCGTTCTCACTGGGAATGGTGGGGAGGTGTCTGGAGGACCCTGGCTCTGGAGAAGAAGGGGGTTGCCATGCCCACCCTCAAGGCAGGAGCATGACAGTGATACAAACCTGCATGTCATTTGTGAGGTGCAAACCTCTGGCCTGCTTTGGGCCTAGGAGTTTCTCCTTTCTGCAAGATGGCTCTCGCCTCCTTCAATGTCTCACTCACCCACTGACTCATTCACAGCATCCGTTTACTGAGTGCCACCTCTGCAAGGCCCCGTGCTAAGCCTTTAGACTAAAAAGCCCAGCATTTGAGGACCTCGTAGTCTAGGGAGATATACAAACATTTTGAAGGGAAAAGGTGCCATTTGAGCCGGGTCTTGAAGGAAGAGAGGCTGACATGGGGGAGAAAGACATTCTAGGTAAAAGACTCAGGGATTCTTCCCAAGGACTCAGCTCAAGGGTGATTTTGGGGGAAGCTCAGAAGCCCACGGCATTTCCTTTCTCGTGTCTCCCTCCCCTACAACACTGGCGACACCTTGAAGTCCAAAGACCCACTCTTCTGGTTCAGCCTCAGACTATCTCTTGTCCTCCCATGTAAATTCATCTGTCCTATGTCCCACCCATTCCAGATGCAGCCGACTCATGTGATAAACTCACTCATGCTAGGAATGGATTGGTTAGTTATTATAATTAATGCAATTCACCTAGCATTAATTTAGGCTTACTTTGTGCATGGCATCGGAATGATTATAGTGTGGTGCTTAAGGGGACAGGCTGAAAATCAGAATGACTTGGGTTTGAATTCTACTCATTAGCTTGGGGGTCTCACTCAGGGTACTTAACCCTTCATTTTTTTCCCTCTATAAAATAGAAATAATAATGCTCTATAGTGGTTGTAGAGATTAGAGAGAACGTGTGAATTTTGAGCATGGTGCCTTATATAGTAAATATTAATTAAATGGTGGTATATACAGTATATATGTATATTTACACACACAAATATATAAAACATATGTATAAATATATACACATCATATATACATATAAAATATATACACACATAATATTTACACATAAAACACATGTACATAGCATACACATATACATAGTATGTAATACATATGTGTATATATATTCATTTCTACACGTAGAAAGTTTAAAGACTTCCAATGGGAAAGAAAAATGCTCAGATAAGCTATAAAGTAATAACGTATTTTTTCCAAGTTATATATTAGCATTAGAAACAGGATCTCCTGGAGACACTAATCGAAGGACAGTTATTCCCAGTGAGATTTTTTTTTTTTTGAGAGGGAAAATAGGATCAATGAATGGAAGGAGGTAGACTTTTTCCCAGTATAAAAGAGAATATTTTAAGGGAGCTTCTTGAAGGTTGTGAGCTCCTCATGTCCTGGAGGTGACCTCACACAGGCTGGCTAACTATTGGTAGAGGGGCTTCCTGGGTCCTGCGAGCATTTTGCGGAGGGCTGTCTTTTCCACCCATGTTCCCAGAAGTCCTTGATCTCTTCCTGTTTGGCACCTCCCTCCTTTGGCAGGGTCTGGAATTCTGCAGTTCTTGTGGTGTCAGAGGCAGCTGCCAGGGCAGGTGTCTCCTGCAGGTGACCTGGCACCTTATCTCGCCTGACCCCATCTCTCTCCTGCCTTACTCCTAAAAATAACCCAAGGCCAAATATTAATCGTGAAACCATAAAACCACGTGAAGCTCAGATGGCCTCCAGTGGCCTGGACTCTTGGTGCCCTGTTATCGAGAAATGCTGCCTCACCTCCCTATGGGTGGGGAGGGTGGAGTGGCTGGGACTATGAGGGACCCAGCACTTCAGCCTTCCATCCTGGTAGACAAGTGGGCAGAGAATGCCTGTATTGCCTGAGGATGCCATGAGGGCTGTTTGAATCTGATCCTTGGGTTTCAGGAGAGATCACAGCGGCATCTCTTAGCATCAACAGAAACTCTCTCTAGAATCTCTAGAAACTCTCTCTCAATCAGAAACTCTCCTAGCTTGATGTGGGCTGTGACGTACACATATGTATATGTAAAGATTTCATAGACACCTACATAGTACTGAAAAACACATCCACCACGCATGTACCGTGGTGAACATCCATCTGACTACTGTGTCTTCTTCATCCTCAGAATCTTGCGTAGTGCCTGCAACATCAATACATCTTTGTTGAACTGATGAGTGAATGGTGAATGAACAAATATTTATGCTCACCCACGTGCTCGTCCACACATGTACACATTTGCAGGCGGGTACCTGCAGATAAACTCATGCATGTTCACGTTACACCTACCCAACACACACACATTCAAACCAAGCACAATAGCAAAATGCACCTGTCAATACACACCTGCACCTAATAGTCACATGCATATGAATATGTATGTAAATTTACAGACTCATAAATAACTCTGCAGAACAAGCAGCGGTGGTGGCTATGATGAGAGAATATGGTTCCACAGACGCTGGGCAGGGCGAAGACGGTATTTTCACTGAGAAGACCACCTCTCAGTTGTGTGCTGGGATGCTTGCACATACTCTCTTATAGATTGAATTGTGTCCCCTGATAAAATTCATATGTTGGAGTCCTAACCCACAGTACCTCAGAAGGTGACTATATTTGGAGACAGGGCCTTTAAAGAGATAATTAAGGTTAAATGAGGTCATATGGGTGGGCCCTAATCCAATCTTACTGATGTCCTTATAGGAAGAGGAAATTTGGACGCACAAAGAGACACCAAGGATGCAGGCACACAGGGGAAAGGCCATGGGAGGACGAGTGAGGAGGTGGCCACTTGCAAGCCAAGGAGAGAGGCCAAAGGAGAAACCAAATGTGCTGGCCTTGATCTTGGACATCTAGCCTCCAGAACTGTGAGAAAATAAAATTTCTGTTGTTTAAGCCTGTGGTCCCTAAGACTCGGGCTGTGGACTGGTACCAGTCTGTGGCCTGTTAGGAACCCGGCCGCACAGCAGAAGGTGAGCGGCAGGTGAGCAAAGGAAGCTTCATCTGTATTTACAGCTGCTCCCCATCGCGGCCATCACCGCATAAGCTCCGCCTCCTGTCAGATCAGTGGCGGCATTAGATTCTTGTAGGAGCCCAAACCCTACTGTAAACCAAGCATGCGAGGGATCTAGGTTGTGCTCCTTATGAGAATCTAATGCCTGATGATCTGAAGTGGAGCTGAGGTGGTGATGCTAGTGCTGGGGAGTAGCTGCAAATACAAATTATCTTTAGCAGAGAGATTTGACTGTACAATAAATGTAATGTGCTTGAATCATCCCGAAACCTTCCCCCCCACCCCTCCCCTGGTTTGTGGAAAAATTGTCTTCCATGAAACCAGTCCCTCGTGCCAGAAAGGTTGGGGACCGCTGGTTTAAGCCATGCAACCTGTGGTATTTTGTTATGACAGTGCTAGCAAACTAATACACACTCCAGAGGTTACATCCCTCTCTTCTCCCTGCTAAGCAAGCTGGTGCACAGAGGGAGGTGGAAAGGAGCCGAGGAAAGCTCCTCAGAGCGAGCAGGACCAAGTTCAGCATCTTCTGGTCTCTTGCAATCTCTTCTAGAAAAATGTATTGGTCTGGCTGGGAACTGCCCTGGGCTGTTGTTCCTATAAAGAATGCAATGTGAAGATAGATATCTATGAAGTGTGTGTGTGTGTGTGTGTGTGTGTGTGTGTGTGTGTGTGTGTTTTCACATGCTGGTATGGAGGCAGCCTCAGGCTGCAGTTTCTTAAAAAGAAACTGAGGCTATGATTTCACTGTGTGCTGCACACTCCAAAGTCTGGGACTGGGAGGCAAAAACTCTGGCATGAGTTTTGGGCTTTACCACCAACTTGTCATGTAGACTTAAGCAAATTGTTTCACTTCCATGGGCTCTGGATTCTCATTTGTTCTGTGGTTGCCTGTCTCACAGAGTTCCTGCGAGGATCCAAGGAAGTAAGAGAGCTACAGGTGCTTTGAAGAGTTAAGAACAGGAGAGGAATGATGCCTCACCGGAATTACAAATGGTAAAGATTAAATGCGAAAAAAAGAGTAACCAGGTTAATTTTTGAGTCCTTCCTGGAACTGACCCAGCCTAATGGTTAATCTGTTTGTCCTCTTTAGGAATTGCCTGGACCCTGTTCCATGCATACGTATACACAACCCGAAGATCCAGAATGGCCCAGAGCAGAGCTGAGGGGTCCCTCGGAGGTCAACCCACTCAGGCCTGACACTTGTGCAGAGGCAAGACCGAGGCCAGGAGAGGGCAGAGGGACTGAGATTTCACAGGGAGTTAGTTGGCAAAGCAGGGATTTGAAGTCAGGTCTCTGTACCTTTTCTAGGTCATCACTTGGGTCTTAAAAGTGGACTAGGATCTGGGTGTGGACAGTGTAGTCCCAGCTACTTGGGAGGCGGAGGCAGGAGGATCGATTGAGCTCAGAAGTTTGAATCTAGCCTGGGCAATATAGTCAGACCTCATCTCTAAAGAAAAAAAAATGGACTGGGTTTCAGAGGCCTTTACCTAGGGTTGGGGAAGGTTGAATATTTGGATTCTGCCTTGTAAGTATAGCTTTAATCCATTTAGTAAAAGGATTTGTTCTGAAAAATTTGGATTCAGTCAAGAGGCCACACTCAAGGATCCAGAAGACCACATGAGGCCCCAAGACTGCAGGTTCCCCACGCCGGCAAGGTCACATTCTGAGATTCCGGGTGAACATGAATTTCAGGAGGACACTAATCAACCCAGCATGGCCAGAGGAGCTCTGAAGCAGTGGTTCTCAAATGCAGTGTGCATTAAAATGAGCTGGGGGCTTTGCTGAGTCCATTCCCAGACTTCCTCTGGCCGGTCTTGCTTGTCTAACCAATCCTAGGTGATTCTGCTAGCGCACAGCTCCAGTGCACTTGCGTCGGTTTGCTAGGCTACCATCACAAAGTACCACAAACTCGGTGGCTTAAACAATGGACATTTATTGTCTCACAGTTCTGGAGGCTAAAAGTCTGAAATGAAGGTCTGGTGGGGTTGGTGTCTTTGTGTTCAAATTTCTAATAAGGACATCAATCCATATTAGATTAAGGTCCACCCTAATGATCTTATTTTAACTTGATTACCTCTGTAAAGACCCTATCTCCAAATAAGGCCACATTCTGAGCTACTGGAGGTTAGGACTTCAGCATATGAATTTTTTTTTTTTTTTGTCGGGGGGAGGACACAATTCAACCCAACAGAGCTTGGCTGTGCATCTGCAGCTTTAGCCACGGGGTACCCTCTTGGAGGCCCTGTGTATAAGACGACTTTGCTTCTCCCGTTTGGAACTTTGGATGGAAACTGGCCTGGATGAGAGCTTCCAGAAGGAGGAGGCTTGTCTTCTAGTTCTGCTCTGTGGACACCTCACTGGGGGACCTTGGACAAATCACTGTCTCCAGGTCTTAGTATATCCCTGGTCTTTGGTTCACTCTGACAATCTGTGATTCCCAGGTGGCAAGACAAGGTTAGTTTTTGGCTAGTTCTCAGCCTCCATGCTGTCTTATAGACTCTCAATTTGTGCTACTGAGTGAGACCAAGGCTCAGAAATTCGGCCTTGTGGGACTCATTGATTATCTTTTCTGTGCTCACTTTATCAATTTTTCATTTATTCATTCAACAAACACTTACTGAGCATCTCTTGTGTCATAGGCATTGTGCTCAACAGGGCAGACTCAGCTCAGTCTGGTGGGGAGACAGACGTATAAACAGATAGTCAGAAACACATTTGATGAGTGCTGTAGCTGCCATTAAACGTTTTTAAATTGGGAGGCCATTAAGCTGAGATGGCTGTAGCACTTTAGGTTGCTACCTAAGCAAACTGTCACAGTGTCAACACCCACTTACCCAAACTGAAGACCTGTAAAGCATTTTCTTGAGTTTGTCGTCTCCTTTCTACTGCCATGACCCCTGTCTTGGTTCAAACCTCATCATCGGTCACCTGAGCTGTTGGACTGACGCCCTCACTGCTCTCCCTGCCTCTAAATTCTTCACCTCCCGCACTGCCCCCAGGCTGCTGCCAGAGAGATCTTAAAAGTAAACACGTGAACATAGGACTCCCCCGTGTACATAGGAACCAAACCCTCCTGGTTCCTTTTTGGCCCAGGATGAAGCCTAAACTCGTTGGCCTGGCGTGTAACAGCCTTCATAGTGAGGTCTGAAGCCACATCTTCAGCCTTTTCTCCCACTAGTCATCCACATGTCTCGGAGCACTGGCCGTGCCTGATTAGTCTTCATACCCACTGGGAACAGCACAAGCTGCTCCCTCTAGTTAGAATTCCTCTCCTGGCCCCCTGGCCATGTAGCACTACTATTGAACCTTGAAGATACAGCTCATCTCCTCACTAGAAAGCCTTCTCTGACAGCCCCAGGCAGAGTCACCCCCCCACCTAGTTCCCATAGCACATGGCATTTACCGCACAGTGTTAAAAGGTAAACTTAGGCACATGAAAACATTAAAGGGTTTATCTGAGTAGACGGTGATTTGGGAATCAGGCAGCACCAGACCACAAGCAGTTTAGCACTCTGCTGAGGGGGTGAGAAACATTTATAAAGCATTTGCGGAAGCAAGACAAAGAAAACCTATTTGGTTAGAGTGAAAAGCCTCTAGTTAGAGGTAGTTGGGGGTTTCTGACTGGTAAAGTCTCTAGTTTTATTTTACTGTTCACATTGGGCGACAGTTTGCTTAGGTAGCAACCTAAAGATCTAGAGCCATCTCAGCCTAATGGCCTCCCAATTTAAAAATGTTCAATGGCAGCTATGGCACTCATCAAATGTGTTTCTGACTATCTGTTTATACGTCTATCTCCCCACCAGACTGAGCTGAGTCTGCCCTGTTGAGCACAATGCCTACAACACAAGAGATGCTCAGTTAAGTGTTTGTTGAATGAATGAATGAAATATTCTTTTTTTTAAAAAAAAAATCCATGTTTTGTAGTTGAGGAACTAGAAGCTCAGAAAGAGGGAGTCACTGAATCACACATTTACCAGTTGGGAGGCGGAGGCCCTGGGAGTTAAGCCCAGGTTGGTCTGGCTTTAGTGCCTGTGCTCTTAACCATCGCACCACACTGCACCCCTCTGCTGATGTGGCCTTGGCGTCCTGGCATGGTAAAGTGAGGCAGCCACAGATGCCAGTCAGAACTCAGGGGTCCTGCCTCCTGGGCCTCAGCCTCCCCAAGCCTGCAGAGAGCTCTCTGGAAGGGCAGCACAGAGGGCATTCCAAGACGAGGGGTACCCCACGATCAGTCTTCCTAGACTGGGAAGACTGGGCAGGGGACCTGGGGGACCTTATGACGTGTACAGCCTGATGATCCACAGCAACCTATAGACCAGGATTTTTATGACCTGTTATTACATTTCTCCCCAGTATCTAGAACCTCTGGGTAGGATAAGAGACTTCAATAAAAACGCACTCTTTCCCTTTGACCAATTAATCTGTAATTACCTTCCCACTCACTAACCTTGGTTGGTCCCATGATAAGTAAGAGAAAATGACTTTTGAATTAATTCATTGACAGTGAAGTCTTCTAAGGAAGCAGTGTTTTATAAACTCACAGATACACGTGCACACACCCGCTTAGCTGCCACAGGCAAGCGCGTGCCTCCCATGGCACGTGCACCCGCACCTGCACCGGTCTATGTATTCCCGGGAACGCAAACGACTGTACGGGGAACTTGCTGCACGCCCAAGGGCTTTCATGTACCCAGTTGTGCACAGACAGCAAAAAACCAACCAACCAACCAACCAAACAAAAAACCCCCCAAACCCCAAACAACCACAAAGAAACAAAAACCCCAAGACCAAATTCCACCAAACCCTCAGATCACTCTTAAATTTGGAAGGACAGAGACTAAGCAAAAAAAAGAAAGAAAAAAAATATTAGTTTCCATTCATTGAGTGCTCACTAAATGCTCAGAATTGTGTTAAGCGCTTTACAAATAGTGTCTCAGCTTCATAACAACCCTATGAAACAGATACTAGCACCCCAATTGTTTCTGTGGTGACGTTTCAGTGCCTCAAGGGATTGTGTGCACATCAGAGTTTGGAAGCCTTTTGATATAGGTTGCCAAGGTCACAGAAGCGAACACTGAGTGCAGCTGTGTTCTGACTATAAAAATTTTGTTCTTAACCACTAAGATCTTACCCGTCTGTATTTTTTTTTTTTTTTCCTAGACACAGGTTCTCGCTCTGTTGCCCAGGCTGGAGTGCAGTGACATGATCATATCTCACTGTAAACTCGATCTCCTGGGCTCAAGCGATCCTGCTGCCTCAGCCTCCTGAGCAGCTGGGACTACAGGCATATGCTACCATGACTGGCTAATTTTTCTTGTTTTTTTTGTAGAGATGAGGTCTCACTATGTTGCCTAGGCTAGTCTTGAGGCTCAAGTGATCTTCCTGCCTTGGCCTCCCAAAGTGTGGGATTATAGGCATGAGCCACTATGTCTAGCCCCCAGCTGTATTTTTTTAAAGAAAAAATTGTTCAGTGACGCTGGTTAAAGCATGGTGAGGAAGACTGTATTTAAAACCATTGTAATAGGCATAGGGACCACTGCAATGGGGTTTTGTAGCAGGGGAGAGAGATTGGGTTCAACTCTGAGTACAGCACCGGCAAGTGGGAATTTATAGCCAAGGAGCAGGGTGGGGGTCAATGGATGGAAAATTACTAAGAGGAAACATCAGGGAGAAGGGGAATTCTGGCTAAACCGACCTAACAGGATTCTTGCTGAAGACAAGCCAGGGTGACCAGACATGACTTGCGGGGCGGTGGAGGATAAGGAACCCGATCAGATATAGAGGGTGAGGGGTTCTTGCTCAACTGACTTATCAGGGTTCTTTGTTAAAACTGAATTTTATATGGAAATGCACAGATGGGTCTAGGAGAAGATTCAGGAGCCTGACTGAAGTATGGTTGAGCAAAGAATTTTTGTTGATTTCCATGGCAGGGATAAAGAGAGGATTTAATTTTTACTGAACAGCTGCATGAGACATCTTCCACAGCCATCATCCTCAGCTTAGAAGGAGCAGCTGTTTTTTAAAAAATTGTGGCAAAACATGCACGACATAAAATTTACCTATTAAACCTTTTTTTTTTTTTTTTTTGAGATAGAATCTCACTGTATTGCCCAGGCTAGAGTGCAGTGGTGTCATTGTAGCTCACTGTAACCTCAAACTCCTGGGCTCAAGGGATCCTCCTGCCTCAGACCCCTGAACAGCTGGGACTACAGGCATGCACCACCACACCCAGCTAATTTTTCTATTTTTTGTAGAGATGGGAGTCTCACTCTTGCTCAGGTTGGTCTCGAACTCCTGGCCTCAAGCAATCCTCCCACCTTGGCCTCTCAAAGTGCTAGGATTACGGGCATGAGCCACCGTGCCTGGCCTGTTAAACCATTTTTAAGTACACAATTCAGCGGGATTAAGTACTTTCTTTTTTTTTAATTTTAAAAATTATTTTTTCATTGCTACATAATAATTGTACATATTTAAAGGGTATATGTGATATTTTGATACATGCATACAGTGTGCAATGATCAATTCAGGGTAATTAGGATATCTATCACCTCAAATGTATCATTTTTTTGTTGGGAACATTTCATATCTTCTTTTCTGGCTATTTTGAAATATACAACAAATTATTTATTTATTTATTTATTTATTTTTTATTATCTCTGGGATGGGACCTTAAAATACTTATTTATGACAAGTACCCTCCCAGATGATTCTAATACATAGTAAAGTTTGGAAACCACTGTGCTAGAACAATAACAGCATTTGTGGGAGATCGTTCTATAGGTGAGTCAAGCATTAGGTTTATTATCCTTTACAACCTTATGCAATCCTTAGACAAACTTCATGAGGTAGGCAATATTATATACTTATAAATCATATGAAGATATTGAGGCAGATAGATTAACACCCTCAACCTAATTAGGATTTTTCAACTGCTCAAATCAAGAGCTTCTACATATTAATAACTACTG
>CM052452.1:17924753-17939827 GCA_028533085.1 Varecia variegata
AGAGTTCCTGTCTCTCCGCATCCACGCCAACATGTATTGATTTGGGACTTTTTGATAAAGGCCATTCTCACTGGAGATAAGTGATATCTCATTGTGGTTTTGATTTGCCTTTCCCTGATGATTAGAGATGTTGAGCATTTTTTCATTTGTTTGTTGGCCATGTTTTCCCTGATTCTTTATGATCCGTGTAGCAGGGCCCTTTGGAGGAGTGAGGAAGCAGAATGTGTGCCAGGTTCTGAGACTCCTCTCCACATGTGTTCTGTTTGAAATGCATAGTGGGGGCATGAGAGAGTTTATTTAAATCACAAACCCACAAGATTAGATGATAGCCAAGATTTTCTTTTTCTACTTCTTTGACACAGAAGTAGCAAGCAAGTGACCACTGAAGCAAGATGCTTCAAAGCTGTTTGCTTTAAAGGTGCAAAAAGGGATCATGAGTTGCAAGAAACACAATGAATACAGGTGTAAAAGCTGAAAATGGCAAATAAATAGACTTTCTTCTAGAGTCTCTGGAGGGAGTATAGCCCTACTGACACCTTGATTTTGGCCCAGTGAAACTGGTTTCAGACTTCTGACCTTGGAGTCTGAACTTTAAGAGAATAAATGTGTGCTTTTCTTTTTTATTCATTTTCAAATAAAATTTAATTACAGGGAAAATCTTCATCAAAAATGCTAGATAACCAAAGCAGGCTATAAAATTGTATGCACACAATTTGGTCCCCAAATAATTATGTATGCTTGTGTGTGTGTGTGTGTGTGTGTTGGGGGAGGTGTTATATGTACACACAATAACATACATAAAACCTAGAAGGAAAATTGTTAGTAGGGCTTATCTTGGGTGCTGGATGACTTAAAAATACTTTTCAATGGTATTCATGCTTCACAACATATGGGGACACTCAGTTTGAAAGAAGTCAACATAGTAAAAGCAGAGATGAGATAATAAAGTTAAAACAAGGAATCTTGACATTTTGGGTTTCTGGGTTCAATGATGCATAAATCCACCTCCCTATCACCCTGTCCACAATTTTGTTGAATATACAGATATGTTACTCACACTTGCTTTTTGTTTGTTTTATTTTCCCTTATATAGGATTTTTTTTTTTTTTTTTTTTTTGGCCAGAGTCTTGCTCTGTCGCCCCAGGCTAGAGTGCACTGGCGTCATCATAGTTCACTGCAACCTCAAACTCCTGGGCTCAAGTGATCTTCCTGCCTCAGCCTCCTGAGTAGCTGAGACTACAGGTGCATGCCACCACACCCAGCTAATTTTTAAATTTTTTGGAGAGACAGGGTCTCACTATGTTGCTCAGGCTGGTCTCTAACTCCTGACCTCAAGCAATCCTCCAATCTTGGCGTCCCAAGGTGCTAGGATTATAGGCATGAGCCACCACACCTGGCCCCTTATATAGGTTTAAACTGAGTTTCCATCACTTGAATCAAATTTGTGTTACCTTAAGCCATCAAGTTTGTGGTAATTTTTTAGGGCTGCATAGGAAACTAATACACCTGCCCTAGCCCATCTTCACCTCACTTCCTTCTTGGAGCAGCTGGATGTTTAAGATGCTAATTTTGCATTTGTGACTCACAGTGAGGACTGTGGTTGAGACTTGATCTATTGCCACTCTGTAGGACTATACACAACACTGGAACAATAAAAAAATAGAAAGAATGAGCCAGATCTTTTGATTACATCATTTGGGTTACATGATGTAAATAATTTAGGTGGATATTTTCATCAAATAGAATGAGCTTTTAAAAAACTAAGCAGCTAATTTAATACTGAATTGACAAGCTGACTAATTTTATACAATTAAGTATTTTTCCTTTCAAAATGATTGTTTCTTCCCTTCCCTTCCCCTTCTTTTTTCTTTCTTTTGAGACAGGGTCTCACTCTCTTGCCCTGGCTAGAGTACAGAGGCATCATAATAGCTGACAGCAACCTCAAACTCCTGGACTCAAGCGATCCTCCTACCTCAGCCTCCTGAGTAGCTGGGACTACAGGCATGCGCCACCATGCCTGGCTAACTTTTTTATTTTTTGTAGAGACGGAGTCTCACTCTTGCTCAGGCTGGTCTTGAACTCCTGAGCTCAAGTGATCCTGCTCCCTCGGCCTCCCAAAGTGCTAGGACTACAGGCGTGAGCCACCATGGCTGGCCCCAGATGATTGTTTCTAAATGTAATTTATTTGTTTTTCATCAGATGAATCAAATTTACACTCACTGAAAAAAAATTTATACTCACTGAAATTGCTTATTTTTACGCCAAATTCAATGATTGCTCCTATTCTAAGCCAGGTGCTCTTTGGATAGAATCTGAGGCCCGGTAGCTCCTTAGAGTCTCTGGCCTCCCTATCCCAGCTTTGAAAAGGAAAAGGAGTCTCTAGATTTCCCAGGGAGAGGGTGTGACAACACTCGTAAAGTGATTAGTGTTTCTTGCTTCAGAGACTGGTATGAAGAGGGTGGGGCCGGCCTCTGTATGCCGAACTTCTGAATTCAGGCATGCCTCTGCCTGCCTGAGCTGGAGGAAGGAAGGAGCAACCTGTTACTTCCATATTTCGGAATCATGGAACTGGGGCAGACCTAATGAATCATCTGAGGACACCGAGCCCAGGATAGGGGTGAGGCTTACTGAAGGCCACATGCCATGACGATGGCAGAAAATCCAAGAGCTCTGCTCTCCCCTCCAGGTTGCCTCTCATTTGGCAAATACTTACTGAGCACCAGCTGTTTGCAGGGTGCAGTGTTGCTCCAACTTGCCTCTGTGCTCCTAGTCTCGTGCTGTGCCTTCTGTTTGCCTGTCCCAGTTTGCCCTTTTCCCTTGGATCATCATGACTGGTCTTTGCAAATGCTGCCCACATCACTCTTCTGGGGAGCCTTCTCTGACCTCCAGTCTCCTGGGGCACAGCCCCCCCATTCAGTGCACTTTCTGGAAGCTCCGGAGCACCGTGAGGATATCTGTGTTATAGTACTTAGCACCCAGTACTTGTCGCCCTGTATACATATGGAGGTCAGGTGTTTCCTTGTTGTCTGTCTCCCTACTAATCTCTGAGTCCTCAAAGGTATGAGCCTTGTTTTATTTACCTCTGTATCCTAAGCATTCTTCATCATTCCAGGCACATAGTAGGAGCTATATTTATGATTATTATTAATAGTTGTATTGGCTTATTAATTGAAGATTTACTATGTGCCAGGCAATGTGCCAAGCATATAGTATACGTTTTCTCATTAATCACAATAAATTTGTGAAATAGGTGTTGTTATCCCCCTTTTGCAGAGGAGAAACTGAGGCTCACAATGGTTAAATGATTTGCTCAGGGTCATACCACTAGCAAGTGATAGAGCTTGGACTGGTCCTTAGGTCTGTTGGACTCCAAAACTCCGTTTGATAAAGTATTAATGAAAGAAAGAATGACTCAGTGAGCAAAAGGTACCATGCTGGGCCTGTGGGAAGCACACAGAAGTTGATTTTGTATTCTGCTTTTGAGAAGGTATGTATCCTGCTAGGTGAGAAAACAGGTACATAAATACTAAGGCCTAATGTAGATCCACCCATGATAGGGTCACCGAGAAAGTGCTTTGGGGGTCCAGAGGAGGGAGCAATTGCTTCTGCTGGGAGTGGAGTGCGAGGGGGTTTCATGGGGTGGAGGAGGCAGATGGGGCGATGGGCAGGGTGGTCCTGCAGACTCGTTGGAGGGAACAGTGCTGATGAAATGCGTAGGAGAAGGGAGATACTGGGAACAGTAGCCAGTCCGGTGGGTCTGGACTTAGGATGTGTGAGGAGAGGAGGCAGAGGGGGTTACGGGAAGCCAGAAACAGGTTGGCGCTGGGTGGTGGGGGCCCCTGAATGTCAGGCTGGGGCCTTTGGGTTTTCTTTGGTAGAGCCCCTGACAGTTTTGGGTCAGAGAGTGACACGGCGCACTGCAAGGGATGGGTTGGAGAGAGGGGAGACCTGGAGGAGGGAGACCACAGGAGTCTGTTGCAATAACCCAGGGGAAGATGAGTGGCCTGGTCTGGGATGCTGCCGGGGGTAGCGATGAAGAAAGCACTAGAAGAGGCATTTCAAAGGAAGCCTCCCTGGGGTCCAGAAACTGCCTAAGGGATGAAATGGGGGCAAGAATCAAAACAGCAGCGTGGGAGCAGAGGCCTGAGTTATGGTTCCAGCAGAGTCACGTGGTCTCACTGGGCCTCAGTGTCCCATCTGTGAAAGGTAGGGGTCAGTTGTGCCATGTCTAGTGGCTTTTCCTGGGTTTACGTTGGAGCCACTCTTTAATTTCCCGGGCTTCGAAAGAAGCCGAGTGAGCTGCGACTGAGGTAAGCAGATTTGGAAGCGCAGACCTTGGGGTGGTGAGCTGACTTTGCTAAGACGCCAAAGCTCTGGGCTCCTGGGACAGGCAGCTGAGGAGCTGAGACCGCCGTGACACGTGGATCACCAGGGAGCTGTGATAACGGTGTTAGATACTCTGCTTCCTTTACAATTTTTTTTTTTTTGCAGTGGGGGGTATGTTGACATGACTTTATTGCCTAAATTGTGTACCTTCTGAGAGGGGAGTGTGTGGTCCCTTGACCTCTCAAAGTCCCAACTCATTATGCGATAAGGCTCGAGTTAGGGGCCTTGCTAAAGGTCGCAGAGAAAGATCCCAGGGGTCTGAGCACAGCAGAGCTCCCCGGACTCTCCCCTCAGTTCCTCCACCCCACAGGCCATCAAGACTTGGGGCTCCAGCCAGAACCCGAGTCTGGCACAGCTGGAAATGTGGGCAGAGGGGCCAGTAGCATGACGGAGAACCCCCCAAAAGGGTGAAGGAGACCAGTGGGCCAAGGAATTAGGAAGCTGTTGGTGGAGGTGGGTTTCCGAGAAGCAGACAGTTTCAGAGAGGGGAAGGGACTTGCTAGGGCGACACAGTGAATCAAGGCTGGGGCAAGGACTGGAAGCCAGGGTTTTGAGTTCCTTCTTAGAGGGTTTTTTTTTTCTTTTTTTTTTTTTTTCCCCCAGGACACCTTCTCTGGGCACTTATCTTTAATGTGTGGTTATGAGCAAGGGGTTCACAGTCCGGTTCTATCCTTCCATAGCTGTGTGACCTTGGACAAGTTATTTTAATCTCAATTCTCAGTTTCCTTATCTGAGGAAACTGGGGATAATATAACAGCACCTGTGTCATCGGGGTGATGTGAGGACTAAAGGAGATAATGTTTGTAAAGGACTCACTGCAGTCCTCAAGAAATGCTAGCAAGCAATTGATTAATGACAGCTCTTTTATTCTCCTAATGGCCCCCCCAGAGAATCACTGCTTTGGTCTAAGAGAGAGAAGGTTTGCTGCAAGGCCCTGAACTTCACCCTCTTCCCCGGACCCCTGTACTGTCCTGTAGGCTTTCTTGCCTTCCCCCACCACTTTGGATTTGCCCTGGCTGTGACCATCCCTTAACACACAAACACACACATATACACAAAGTGTAAGAAATCTAGAGTGTCAAGCCACCTCCAGGTCACGTAGACACTTTTTGTAGGGGGCTTCCAAAGACATTCCTTCTCATACTCTGCGGTTTCTGCAGCCTGGCCTTGGAAGGGGGCTCCAAAGTGATTTTCAGGGTATCCACGCCACCTCTTCGTTCCCACTTTTAGGACAACCAACTTCCTGTTTAATACTTTCCTTTTAGAGCGCTTCCTTCCAAACGGCGAGTGCCTCTTGTTCTCCCAGCCCTTCTATGGCCCTACTCAGTCATACTCCTTCCCCTCTTAAAAAGAGCTATGCGTGTTCTAAACAATTGTACATCCTCGGCCTTCCTTTGAGCCTTACCTGAAGATGGATGAGTAAAGATTATTGCTTACTTGGACCCACGGGGAAACTGAGTCTCAGGGACTTGAAGTGACTTGCCCAAGGACACAAAGCAGACTCAGAACCTAAATCCAGGAATCTTGATTTCTACACCAGTGTTCTTTCCTTTGTGTCAAACTCCTGGAAGACTCCCTGCTGCTGAATTAAGTGGCGTCCGAGGCCTTTGGCAACACAGTCCTGGGTCCGTCTGTCCAAACTTCATTCTCATTTTCTGCATGCTTCCCCCTCGGGGGCCTTTGCACTTGCTGTTCTCTCTATCTGGGAGGCCTTTCCCCCAGACAGCCACGTAGCTCAGTCCCTTTTGCCTTTGACACTATTAGCAAAGGCCCTCCTTGGTCAGCTTTCCCCTCCTGGCCCCCTTTATCTCCTTATTTTGCTTTATTTTCCTTCTTAGCACTTAATCGTTGCCTGACATATTATGTACTTCTTTTGCTTGTTTTTTTTTTTTTAAACCATATTCCACAAGTAGATGGGAATAGGGACTGTGTTTTCTTCACTGCTAGACCTCTAGTGCCTAGAGGAGTATGTGTGGCACATTGAAGGTGTTCACTAACTATTTATTAAAATATATGAATAGATATATTAATATTAATAGTAAATATACACCCCAACTGGACTGTTCAGGTTCCCCTGCTTTTGCTTGTGCAAGTCCCTCTAACTGTCACGTCAGAAAGGCTTTATACATTAAATAGGCATTTTTATGTTGCCTCCTCTGTAAAACCTTTCTTGGTTCTTCAAAGATACTAATAAATATGTGTTAAACTCAGAATAGAAAATCACCTGCTGGGATCCTCTTCCACCTACACCTGCACTATGGAGGTTATACCTCTCTGTATATAATGCATTATAAAAATTGCAGCCTTGAACTCATAAACCAAAATATCAGGTTACCCTCTTGTTGATTGCAAAAAAAAAAAAAAAAAAAAATTAAAAACAGGAGAAAGAAAAAGAAAGGAAAAAAAGGAGGAAAAAATAACCAAAGCAAAACTTGCCAGCAGTCACCTCCCATTCCTCAGGCAGCCTCTTTGGCATCCAGCTGCATGAGAACATGCACATATTCAACTGTTTTTTTTTCTAATTATGTCCAAAATACGTTATTTTATTTTATTTTTTAAAAAACAAGGCAATATAGACAGGCCAAAAGAAAAATGTCTCGTTCTTAAGCCCATATTCTACAAATTTCCACTGTTAACATTTGGTGTATGTATTCTGTCAGACTTAAAAAAAAATATTAAATGTAATATAGTTATATATTGCCTATGTTAATAATTACATTATCTATTTATAAATAAACATCACATATGTATAAAATTGAATTGTACTATGCATAACATTTTGTAGATCTACAACAGCCTTTTTAAGGACCATAAATTATTCTAGCATATTGATATATTTATGTTTATTTAACAAATCCTCCACTTCTGGACATTTTGGTCAGTTAGAGCTATTATTATTATAGACATTACCGAGATGAATGTCCCTCTAACATTTGTCTGATTATTTTCTCGGGATAAATTTCTAGCCCAGGACCTATTAGTCAAAGGGCTTGATTATTTTTAAGACTTTGATATGTGCTAGTAAACTGCCTTGCAGAATAACTGTCTCAAATGACATCCCTTCAGCAGTGTGTGAAACTGTGGGTTCACCCATATTCTCATTACCGTGGGATTTAGAATTATTATCATTTTTTGGATGAAATTTTTCTTTTGCTTTTTTTCACTTAGTCTTGACTTGAAACTCAGAAATTTTTCCTTTATTTATTGTGGTAGAATATATATAACATAAAAATTATCATTTTAACCATTTTCTAACTCAGTGGCATCAAGTGTATTCACATTGTTGTGCAACCGTCACCACAATCCATCTGTAGAACTTTCCCATCATTCCAAATTGAAACTCTGTACCCATTAGACAGTAACTCCCCATTCTGCCCTCCCCACTGTCCCTGCTAACTACCATTCTACTTTCTGTCTTTGTAAGTTTGCCTATTCTAGGCACCCCATATAAGTGGAATCGTACAATGTTTGTCCATTTGTATCTGGCTTATTTTGCTTGGCCTTTCTTAAGGTTCATCTGTGTTGTATTGTGTATCAGAATTTCCTTTCTTTTTAAGTGTGAATAATATTCTGTCGTGTGCATATACCACATTTTGTTTATCCATTCATCTGTCAATGGACGTTTGGATGATTTCTACTTCCTGGTTACTGGACTAATGCTGCTATGAATACGTGTATACAAATATCTATTTGAATCCCTGCTTTCAATTCTTTTGGGTACATACTCAGAGGTAGAATTACTGGATCACATGGTAATTCTATTTTTAATTTTTTGAGGAACTGCCCCACTATTTTCCAGAGTGGCTGCACCGTTTTACAATTTCACCAGCAGCATGTAAGGGTTCTAATTTCTCCACGTGCTCACCATGTTATTTTCTGACTTTTCTAAAAAAAAATAATAGCCATCCTAGTGGGTGCGAAAAGGTATGCAAGTGTGGTTATGATTCACATTTCCCTCGTGGTTAGTGATGCGAGCATCTTTTTGTGTGATTTTTAGAATTATTTTTAATATTTGCCAATCTGGTACTGTCTGTGTTTCAGTTTGGTTTGGCTGAGTTCACTGAAATTTAATTCATGTGTATTTTCACATGAAATCTAGAGAGTTGTCACTCTTGTTAAACAAAGAACACCTGGAGACAGCCTGAGTGGGCATTCGTAGGTGAACGGTTCAATCGGTTACTGCACATACAAACTATGGAACACTATTGGCCATTGGAAAAACAAGAGGCCGTTATCAACATACAAGAAAGTTTTCCTCCATATATTGTTATGTGAAAAATGCTCTTTAGAATTCTGTATTCAAACTGATCTCCTATAGTGGACATTTAAATTATTCTAGCTTTTTCCACTCTAATGAATAATGCATGTTGAATATTTTTGCTCATCCGTGTGAATATTTCTACAGGATAGACACCTAGAAGTTGGAATTGCTGGGTCAGGGAGTACATATTTAAAAATTTGATAGTAATTCCTAAATTACCATAAGAATGTATCCTCCTACTAACAGTGCCCATTTTCTCTTCCCCTTGCCAACACTGGATATTATTAATCTTCTAGACACCCAACAATATCATAGGTGGAAAATGAAATTTCTATTTTCTATCACCACAGACTAATTATTTTGCCTGTTGTTGACCTGCATATAAATGGAATAATACAGTGTATATTCTTTTGGTTTACTCTCTTTTCTCAATTCAATGTCCATGAGATTCACCCATGTTGCGTGCACCAGTAGTTTGTTCCTTTTTGTTGATGAGTAGCATTCCGTTGAATAGATACATCATAAGTTGTGTATGCATTTGCCTGTAAATGGACATTTGGGTTGTATCTAGTTTCTGGCTACTATGAATAAAGCTGCCGGGAACATTTGTGTGCTTGTCTTTTTGTGGATATAGGTGTTCATTTCTCGCAACTAAATACTCCGGAGTGGAATTGTTAGGTCACAGGGTAGATGTAGGTTAAGCTTTACGAGAAATTGTAAAAGTTCGCTTTGAACAATGTTTCTGGAGATGGCAGAGCCCTGGATTAGGAGCTCAGAGACAAGGTCCTGACCTTGGACAAGTCACTCTAACTCTGGGTCTCAATTTCCTTACTGTAGAATAAGGGGGTTGATTGAAGGCTCTTAACCCTTTTAAGTGTGAAGAGGCTGTTATTCTGGGAGGTTGTGGAAATCCAGAACCTGAGGCATTAAAGGAACTGGCCCTCAAGGCCACACAGGAGCAGCTGTCCCATATCAGGGCTATGTGGGGGTAATCACACTATTAATAACATTTATGGTTTAAAGAGGCCTTTGCCCCAAACTGCCCACAGCCCTTTCACATGGAGCAATGACTTTGGAGTATACTTTGTACTGAGGGAAACTCTCCCAGCCCAGGTGCTTTTTCAAGGAGTGGAAGTGGGAAGCAAGTGACAAGTGACTCAGGATGAGTCAAAACAAGAGATTAAACTGGGATCTAAGATGACTGCTGGCTGGAGAGCAGAGAAAATGGGCCTTGCAGGGGCCGTCCATTAAAAATGAGGCCCTGTGGTTAGACTCATGGCCTAAGCTCATATAAAAAAATATCAGTTTGGCTTCTCTACTCTTTTTAAGCACAACCCTGAACCATCTCTCTCTCATCAGCAATTGATGCCTCAGCAAGGATCAATTCCTTGTTATACCTACCCATCAGAGCCACACTGAAGCTGGAACGTCGATCCCCAGGCCCTCCTGCAATATAATAGAATCACTCTAAAGACGGAGATTTTAGGGTTTCACATTTTGATTCATCACAGTGGTTCTTTCTCTCTAAGTGTAGCCAATTTAGAAGTAATGGTTCTTCATCTCAGACTTTTATTCTGTGCTCTGGGCTTGATATTTGTGTATATGTCTACGTGGGTCTATATTTGTGGGGTGTTTATATATGGGTTTGTGTGTATATGGTTCCATTTTCATGTGTGTTATAAAATACTTAAAGCAAAGTTAAAACTTGAAACATTAGGCTGTTGATTATTGTGCCTTTGTCATTCAAGGTAATAAGAATGGCACTCCTCTTTTCTTATCTCACTTCTGGGTAAGATTTCCCAAATTTGGAAAAACGCTGTTGAGGAGTTTGCCGGAGACCCTTAGAAAGTCCCAGGGATCAGGGACACTTAATAGTGGATTAGATTTTTTTCCTCTTGCTCAGATGGAAGATCATTCTTTAGTTGAGTCTTTGCTTTATTGCTTTGTCTAACCATTTCTGGAGTCTCAGCAGGGACAGATGAACCATCATTTGGAAAGGGGTATGTGTGTGTGTGTGTGTGTGTGTGTGTGTGTGTTAACCATACTTATTTATAATGACTCCTAAATAACAGTTTCTGTGGGTAGAGGATGAAGATAGTGTTAAATAGTAATGAGAGCTCAGTCCATTGGCCATCGGTGACTATGACTATCAGAAAGGACTTGTGTAGGAGAGGAAAGTCCTTTCTGGGAAGCTAGTTTTGTGATTCAGTTATCAGTATGCTGGTAAACATTGACTGGGTGATGAAGTCCATTTCCTTTGCCGTATTTTAAGCCCAGGGTAGGTAATAAAACCAAACAGGAGCCTCAAACCTGGGGGTTTCAGCCTTGGCTCTCCCACTGACTCTCTGGGTGATCTTGGTCATGGCCTGTCCTTTCTCTGGGCCTCAGTTTCTTACTGATAAACTGCAAGGTCTTTCTCCATGAGATTGTTTACCTCTGTATCTTTGCATCTTGTGATCTACAGCACCTGGAAGTGCTAGGCATACAGGGAGCGCTCAAGATATACAAGGGCTGTCCAGAAAGTATCCAGCCATTGTTAAACTAATGAGAACATATTACATGGTTGGATACTTTCCAGACAGTCCTGGTATTTGTTGAGTCAGTGACTGTATTATGGAGTTGAATTAGAAGATTGATGAGGTCCTTTACTGCTTGGATATTCAGTGATCCTGGAGTAGTGTTCATTCTCCTTCTCTTCCTCTTTACCTCTCCTGCCATCCATTCTTCCTACCATCTATTGATCTAATAAATAACACATCACATTGTTCATAAGGTACATAATCATATATATAGAGAAAGCACCCTCCGCCCCCGCCCCCCCCCCACCGGTCATCCAAATTTTCTCCCTGAAGGCAATCAATTTTGTCACTTTCTTGTGTATCTAAGAGATTTTTAAGAATATACATATAAACAAATATGTACCTATATTCTTCCCCCACCTCCTGATATTGTACACTAATGTTCACATACTATATATACGTTGTTTTGCACACTTTGCTTTTTGAGCCTGATAAAATATCCTTGAGATCAATCTATATCAATACACAAGAGCTTTCTTTTTTTTAAGTAGCTACAGAGTATTATTCCATTAAATGGATATACCATAATATATTTAACCAGTGCTTTATGGACGGGCATTTATGTTGTTTCTAATCTTTTTCAATTATGAGCAGAGCTGCAATAAATAACTTTGAACATAGGTCATTTTGCTCTTATGTGAGCCTATCTGTAGCATAAATTCTTAGAAGCAAAATAGTTGGGTCAAAGGATATATGAGTATATAATTTTCTAAAAAATGGGCTTAATTTTTTAGAGCAGTTTTAGGTTCAGAGCAAAATTGAGTGGAAGTAAAGAGAGTTCCCATATATTCCTGTGCTCCCCATGCCCAGCTGCCCCCACTATCAGTATCCCACACCACAGAGGTACATTTTACTACAGTCTATAAACCTACGTTGACATTTCACGATTGCCCAAAGTCCACAGTTTACATTAGGGTTCATTCACTCTTGGTGTTTTACCTTCTGTGCATTTTGACAAATGTAGGATGACATGTATCCACCATTATAGTATCATACAGAATGTAGTTTTACTTCCCTAAAAATCTTCTGTGTTCTATATATTCATCCCTTCCTTCCCTTTAACCCCTGGAAACCACTGATCTTTTTACTGTCTCCATAGTTTTGTATTTTCCAGAATGTCATATAGTTGGAATCATATGGTATGTAGCCTTTTCAGATTGGCTTTTTTTTTCACTCAGTAATATGCATTTAAGTTTCCTCTGTGTTTTCCCATGGCTTGATAGATCATTTCTTTTTAGTGCTGAATAACATTCCATTGAATGGATGTACCACAGTATATTTACCTGTTCATCTACTGAAGGACATGTTGGTTGCTTCTAAGTTTTAGCAATGATGAAGAAAGCTGCTATAAACATCTATGTGCAAGTTTTTTGTGCTGATGTAAGTTTTTAACTCATTTGGCTGTATACCAAGGAGCACGATTGCTGGATTGTGTGGTAAGACTGTGTTTCGTTTTGTAAGAAACTGCTACACTTTCATTCAATGTGACTGTACCGTTTCACATCCTCACCAGCAGTGAATGAGAGTTCCTGTTGCTCTACATGCTTGCCAGCATTTGGTGTGGCTAATTTTTTTTGATTTTGGTCATTTTAATAGATGTGTAGTGGTATCTTATTGTTGTTTTAATTTGCAATTCCCTAATGACATGATGTTGAGCATCTTTTCATATACTTATTTGCCATCTATATATTTTCTTTGGTGAGGTGTCTGTTCAGGTCTTTTGCTCATTTTTAAATCAGGTTGTTAACTTTCTTATTGTTGAGTTGTAAGAGTTCTTTGTATATTTTGGGTAACAGTCTTTTATAAGATATATCTTTTGCAAATATTTTCTCCCGGTTTGTGGCTTATCTTCTCATTCTCTTGATGTAATTTGGATAGATGTGCTCAAATTACTATTTGAGGTGGTACCAATTGATGCTCCCACCAGTGACGTGTGAGAGTACGTTTCCTCTCACAACACAATGTGTCACCAATTTGTTTACAGTATTTTCCAGTCTGATAAGTAAAAAATTGTATCTCACTGTAGATCCTATTTAATTGGCATTTATCTTATTAGAGAGAGATTTAGTATCTTTGAATATGTTTGTGTGCCATTTGTGTTTCCTTTTGTAGGAGCTCACTATATATTTTTTCCTTTTCTCTTGGGGTTGGTTCTTATGGTTGCCATGGATGGTGTGACTATGGTTGAGCAAATCCTGTGGGCCAGTTCAGGGAAGATCTCAATATCCTCACAGTCTCTTCTCTGTGCACTCTTCGTTTATACAAGCTTTTTTGGCATTTGGTGGACCCATTCACCACCAGCATCCTCTGTGGCTCAAGTTCCTGACTTTTCATTGACCCTGTTTTGACATTGCTGTCTTGACTAATGTTTTGGTCATTCCATATTTGCTACTGAAGATGCTTTTATCCAACTTGAGTCATTCCCTTCTTTCCCAGGGTTATCACTCCGGGAAACCCTGTTCTCCTTAGTCAGCAACACCTTTAGTTCTAGTACACAATTCTTTTACTGGCACATACCAACTGTGATCATGAACTAGCACAAGTTACTCATCTTTATAAATATTTTGAAACTCCCTTTAACTCAATACTACTGCCATTGTTACAATGGGATCACTGTTACCTCACAGTATGTCTGATGCCTAGTGTGTCATACAGGTGGAAAGTGTCCAGCCAGGACAGGGAACAGCTACCCTAACTCTCAGTTTAGAGCACTTTCATTTATTTATCCATCTATCTGTTATCCATCCGTCCATCTGTCCATCATCCATCCGTCCATCACCTATCCATGCATCCATTCATTCACCCACTCATTCCATGATTACTCTTTATGTCAAAAAGGATTAAAAATACCTGCACACCCATGTTCATAGCAGCATTATTCACAATAGCCAAAAGGTGGAAGCAACCCAATTGTCCATCAATGAATGAATGGATAAAGAAGATGTGGTATATACATAGAATGAATAATATTCAGCCTTAAAAAAAGGAAGGAAATTCTGATACATGCTACAATGTGGATGAACCTTGAGGACATTGTGCTAAGTGAAATAAGCCAGTCACAAGGGAACAAATATTATGTGATTTCATTTATATGAGGTACCCAGAGCAGTCAAATTCATGTCAGAGTCAAATTCACCCAGAGACAGAAAGTAGAATGGTGGTTACCAGGGGCAAATGGGGCAGATTGGGGTAAGAGGATGAGGACTTATAGTTTTAGTAGGTTCTAATAGTTATTTTTTAATAGGTACAGTGTTTCAGTTTTGTGAGATGAAAGGAGTTCTATGGATGAATGATGGTGATGGTAGCACAACAATACAAACGTATTTCATGCTACTGAAGCTTATACTTAAACTGGTTGTGATGGTAAATTTTATGTTATGTGTATCTTGCCACCATAAAAAAATACCTACGATAAAATTTATTTAGTCACCACATATTCATTGAGCTTCTGTAAGTTCCAGCTTACATGTGCTAGAGATAGAGCAGTAAATAAGAAAGGCAAAGTCCTTGCTTGCCTTCCAGTGGGGAAGACAGGCAATAAACAAGTAAACAAAGAAAAAACCAAGAATTTTATATTTTGTTATGAGTACTCTAAAAGTCACGACCTGGGTCGGGGTGGGATTGTTTTAACTAGGGTGGTTAAGGAAGGTGGTGGTTCTTCATCTATACTGGGATCATTGATCTTTCTGAGAATCTGATCAAAGCCATGACCCTCTCTGCAAAAGAACGTGAATCTGACCACAATTGTCCATATAGTCTTAGGAAGTTAATGGATTTCTTTTTTTTTTTTTCTTCCCCCCCAAGACAGAGTCTCACTCTGTTGCCCGGGCTAGAGAGAGTGCTGTGGC
>CM052452.1:17940327-17980723 GCA_028533085.1 Varecia variegata
ACAGGCATGCGCCACCATGCCCGGCTAATTTTTTCTATATATATTTTAGTTGGCCAGATAATTTCTTTCTATTTTTTAGTAGAGACGGGGTCTCGCTCTTGCTCAGGCTGGTCTCGAACTCCTGAGCTCAAACAATCCGCCCGCCTCGGCCTCCCAAGTGCTAGGATTACAGGCGTGAGCCACCGCGCCCGGCCTACAATACATTATTATTAAGTATGGTCACCATGCTGTATAACAGATCTCCAGAACTTATTTGACCTAACTGAAACTTTGTACCCTTTAACCAACATCTTCCCTGGCAACCACCATTCTACTCTCTGCTTCTGTTATTTTGCCTTTTTTAGATTCCACATATAAGTGAGCCCAGGAAGTCATTTCTATTTTATTCTTCAGGAGGCTGAGAATACTGGGCGCAGATGCTGACTTCTGTTGTGGGCCCCTCATGGTGGTCTCTCCTGACACCTTGATGGGTAGAGGTACATACATTCAGATGTCTCCTTTCAGTTTGTGTCAGGGCTTTTTGTCTTCTAATGCTTTGGACTGTTGTGCCTTCCCAAAAGCTGGTGTTAAAGAGGCAGCTCTGATCCCAAGTTCAAGACAAGCCTGGATGAGTCTCCCTAGAGCAGTGCTGTGCAATATGGTAGCCACTAGTCACACTGGCTGTTTAAACCAAAATTAAAATTAGGTAAAATTAAAAATTTCTTTCCTCAGTCACATAGTCATGTTCCAAGTGCACAATAGCCATATGTGGATAGTGGCGACTGTGTTGGATAGTGCAGACCTAGAACACGTCCATGTTCCATTGGACAGTGCCACTCTATAGATTTCTATAGGTTGGCATGAAATCTTAGTGGACTTGAGATTTGGTGAATGAGAGCACTAAATGGGACTTTGAAGTTTATTTAATTATTTTGAAAACAATGGACCCTTACCCCATCTAATGCTTCAGTGTCTGATAACTTCAGTCTCAGTTGACGCCCAGCCCCACTTTCTCCTCCCCACCCCATGTGATGGGAAATTCACTATGTTTAAGACAAACCATTCCATTTTCAGACAGCTATTTTTCCTTTTGCTGACTATAATCAAGATGAAATTTTTTAGGGCTGATATACTGGGTGTAAGACCTCGGTTTCTAATTCTGGGTCTTGGAGAAGCCAATGAATAGGGGAGGCATGCGGCAGAACCACCTCTAGGAGATATGCATTTTGGGCTAGGCCTGGGAACACGTCATATCTTTTTTTTTTTTTTTTTTTTTTGAGACAGGGCCTCACTCTGTTGCCTGGGCTAAGGTGCAGTGGCATCATCATAGCTCACAGCAACCTCAAACTCCTGGGCCCAAGCGATCCTCCTGCCTCAGCCTCCCGAGCAGATGGGACTATAGGCATGCGCCACCATGCCTGGCTAATTTTTCTATTTTTAGTAGAGATGGAATCTCGCTCTTGCTCAGGCTGGTCTCAAACTCCTAACCTCAAGCAATCCTCCAACCTCAGCCTCCCAAAGTGCTAGGATTACAGGCATGAGCCACCGCATCCGGCCGGGAACACATCATATCTTAACTAGAGATGATGCCTTTCTTCCTGACAGTGCCCCAGCTTGGTTGATGAAAGGGATAACCTCACCAAAGCAAGTAGGGTTCAGTGGTTTATGTGGGGCTTTCTGTCGGTGTTGTTTTCCTTATGCAGGCATGTTTCAGTACTGGATTTTCTAACCAGCAGAGAAACATGGCAACATTTTTTTCTTTTGTGCAGAAGTCACTGCTTCCTTGACGAGGCTGACATTCAACTCTTCTTCCTCCAACCATAGTGTCCATCAAAGTTTTATGAGATTACGTTAATGGGTTCTAAACCTGCTCATGTATCAGAATCTCAGGAGGTAATGCATGTACAGCGCTCAGCACTGCGACTGGCGAGTGGTCAATAAATTGGAATGTTAAGCAATGGAAGGAGGGTCTGGAATGCCAATGGCAGCCCTCGGGTGGCATCTGTCTGGTGCACAGTACTTAGTAGTTCTCAGTGAACAGAAGCTAGCATTTCCCCAGTTACTGCTGCTGATTCCCTTACATTTAACTTTCAGGTTGACTGTGTGAGTAAATGAACATGATTTATATGTAGAGTTATGTAAATCATCAATTCCAGCTACACATTGGCCACATTTTAACATCTCTGAAATAGAGTTGTGTCTTATAGTCAATCAGTAGCATGCCATAGGTTAAGTGGCAGTGTTTGTCTTTCTTCATGCTACATGGTATGTCTTATGATAGTTGGTGCCTTACATTCAATAAAGTATGGTTATATTCTAAAGTAATGGTTTTTAAACTATTTTTACTGCAACCTTTAAGCTCTGCAGAAATGCTTTTGGGGCTGCCCTACACTCTGCTCTCTTGCCCCCGGCAATCCAACTTTTATTTATTTTATATAAGGGGAATCTTCTAGGATTTTGTTTGAGAACAAGCTTCTGCTCACTTACGAAGTTTAAAAACTGCTAATTTACAAGAATGCTTAGCGTGATGATTTCCATTCTAAGATTTAAAATGGTTTTAAAACACCATAGCCATACACACCTGAGAGAAAGAATTAAAGGAAAACCATGGCATGCAAGAAAATTTGAGAAAATCTAAGTACTTTCCCTCCAAAATTAAAAAAAACATTTGAAACCACATCAAAACTAGACTTCTAAATTTCTGTTTGAAATAAGATACGAAGTTGATTCAAGCCTGTCTTTGGTCCATAAGTCCATAACCAGAATATCAGTTCTCAAATGTGCTGGCCCAAGGAGTGCATTACGGGGGCCAGAGGTCGTCCAGTGCTGACATCTCTCTCAGCCTGCTGGCTGCAGCAGGAACCCTTCTAGGCAGCCCTTTGCTCCTTCTGTCTGCCCAGTTGCTTTGTGCCATAGGAGGAGTGGGCCGCAAAGAAGCTTCGGGAAGAGAGTCCTGGGGGATTTTAGGAAGGGAGCGCTTGTGTTGACCCTGGGTTGATATACTTGAGGTAGGGAGAGCTTGGGTTGTCACCCACAAGACAAACAGGAGAAAATCACAGCTCATAAAGTCTGAGAAGTGGTTGGACAGAGGAGAGTCTGGTTCAGGGCATTCAGGGGCTCAGAGGGCTTTGCAAGGAGTGGTTATGAGCTGTAACAGGCGAAGATCCAGGAGCTCTGGGAAAAGATTCCATTCTGGAAAAGTTAACGAGGCCCAGAGAGAGAGAAATAGTTTGTGCCTCGCTTTGAAGATAGAAGTGAGGGACAATCAGAAGGAAGGAACAAGGACTTTCGGTCTGGAATTACAAGAGGAATTAGCTTACAGAGGGAGCCAGGTGGGGAGGCCTCCAGAAGATTGAGTCATGCTTGAGGCAAGCCAAGGCGACTCAACTGAGGAACGTGAAACCGTGTAGCTGCGGCTTGCGTAATTGTGGGCTGGTTGGTGGCCCGGGATTCCCTTTTTATGAGGCACCATGGTTTGGCACCTATAACTAACAGCTGCCTGTGCACCGTGTTGTGATGATTTCTTGGGGATGTGGGTGACGTGAGGGTAGGAAGGCCGTGAAGTTCAGGTGCTAAGCTTTGAAGGGGAATTCCCACTCTTTGGCTAGTGGCAGCAGAAATTACTCAGAGAAGTGGGGTCCCAGGTGCACAGCCCTGGAGGACTCTTGTTTTGGAGGAGAGTTTGATCACACCTACCAACGCCGTTGGCAGAACCAGCTCTGTGGGAGCCGCAGGGTACGACAGGCACGGGCCAACCCTTTGGCAGCCCCCTTCGACTCAGAAGTAAGCATTCCAGAGGGCAGGGAGTGGGAACCGCACAGGGAGCCAAAGGATTGGGCTCGGTCCCAGCTTTGTGACATTGGGCAATTCATTAATCTCCGAGTCTCTGAGAGTCTCCTCTGTAATGTGAGACAGTCAGATCAGGAATCTCAAAGGCTCTTCCAGGACTCAAATTCTAAGTTTGTACATCACAGTGGAGGGAACAAGCACAGGAAATGAGTGTGGGCATGCTAGTCACTCCATCACCAGTGAGCGCCATGGAGATGGAATGGCTGTGCGTCTCTCAACAGCTAGAGTTCCTTTCCTGTCCTTCTTATTAGAGACTCACCAGAAAGCATACGTCACAGTGCTCTAGGGCAAGGGTTGACACACTTTTTCTGTAAAGGGTCAGATAGTAAATATTTTTTCTGCTTTGTCACTATGTGAACTCTTATCACAACTTCTCCACTAAGTTGGTGTAGCATGAAAGCATCCATGGAAAATATATACATGAGTGGATGTGGCTGTGTTCCAATAAAACTTTATTTACAAAAACAGGCAGAAGGCCAGATGTGTTGTTTTGAGGACATGCACACAGTCTCGGAACAGTGCCTGGCAAATGGTAAACTCTCAGGCTTAGCTCTTGTTCTTCTTTTCAGCTGGGACCATTTGGAGGACTTATATCAGATCGCTTATCTGATTGTATCCTCAGTGATCTCCTACAGCGAGGATGATGATTAACCCCATGGGTTGCCCAAGTTTACACAAGATAAGGACAGCGCTGGGGCTCCCTCTGATCTTCTGGTGATTCAGCTCTCTTTCTCCCTGTCCTTTGAGATGGAAATTTATGAGGCCAGTAGGTATGATCTAAAGGTTAATCTGAAAACCAAGAAATTCTTTCATTTGGGCTGACCAGAGACCCCGATAGAAATTTTCTTTGAAGAATGAGGGCAGCTTCTCAGACTTCTAAAACCCTCTAGAGTACAATATATCTGACTTTTTTCTTTAAGTCTCTAAAACCTAATGATCAGATCAAAGTTCAGACAGTTATGATGCCACTGGAGGGGCCAGAGGGGAAAACCTCCTAGGCTGAAGACACAGGTGGGAGCTCATGGATCAGAGAGGACGAAAGGGAACCGGGCCAGTGGACGTGGGAGAGTCAGACATGCACCGAGGGAGGACCCTCCGGGAGAGGTGAGAAGACAAGGACGTGGCTCTTCGTAAGCTCCGGGGAAGTGATTCCTGCCTTCTCTGACCCCCAAGTCCAAGTCCTGCTCTCTCTTCCTGCTCTGGTTGCTTTCTACCTGCATGTAGCTGTCTCTGTCCTTACGTACCCCAGTGTCCTGTGAAGAGGACAGAGCCTGTATTTTTCTTAATCTTTTTTTGTTTTAATTATCCCTCACAACACCTAGTCCAAGGCCTTACACTGGAAGTAGGCACTTAACAAATATGGGTTGAATTAAAGAAAAGCAAGGGAGGAGAGGGACGGGTCACCAGACCCTCATGTGTCCCCCTTGGTGGGATCACCTGAGACACCTAAGTTTACATTCTGTTCTCTGGTGCAGGGGCCACGGAGTGTAGACAGTGGTAACAATTCAGGAACTTAGGAGGGTTGACAAACTTTTTCTGTAAAGGGTCAGATAGTAAATATTTTTTCTGCTTTGTCACTATGTGAACTCTTATCACAACTTCTCCACTAAGTTGGTGTAGCATGAAAGCATCCACGGAAAATACATACATAATTTCAGACCAAGAGTCCTCATTCCTTCCTTCTGATTGTCCCTCACTTCTATCTTCAAAGCGAGGCACAAACTCACCAAGGGGTCTAAGTCAAAGCCTGCCTCTAATTTCCGTTCCTATGCACAGAGGGAAACATTTTGTTGTTGTTATTTTTTAGGCTCATGGTAGTAAAACTGGAAAAGAAAGCCCTAATTACAACACCTAATTTCAGCTCATGTGGGATCCCTCAGTAGAGTTTGGTGTGGCCATGGCTCGTCACTATCTCAGGCCATTTTTTTTTTTCTCAGTTTGAGTCAAGGTTTTGCAAAACTTGGTAGTTCCCATAGGTATAGATTTCCTCTTGGGTGGCAGCTTTTTTGATTATCTTGGCGGATCCTGCATTACTCCTGAACAAACGTTTCTTCCCTCTCTTCTTCTATTCCTTCTCCTCTTTCTGTTACTTTTTTTTTTTTTTGTGAGACAGCTTTGCTCTTGTTGCCTGGTCTAGAGTACAGTGGTGTCATCGTAGCTCACTGCAACCTCCAACTCCTGGGCTCAAGCAATCCTCCTGCCTCAGCCTCCCAAGTAGCTGGGACTACAGGTTCATGCTACCATGGCTGGCTAATTTTTCCATTTTTAGTAGAGATGGGGTCTTGCTCTTGCTGAGGCTGGTCTTGAACTCCTGAGCTCAAGCGATCCTCCTGCCTCGGCCTCCCAGAGTACTAGGATTGTAGGCGTGAGCCACCGTGCCTGGTCTTTCCTGTTACTCTTTCCTCTTTTTCCTTGTCTTCTTCCTCCACCATCTTCTCTTCCTCTTTCTTCTTCTCTTCCTTTCCTGTGTTCACCTCCCCTCTTCATTCTCTCTCTCTCTTTTTGGTGGAGCCACTTACCTCCCATTCTTCATGGCTTAGTCTCTCCTCTGAGGAGCTTCTCTGATTAACGCACGGCCGCTCACTGCCCCATGTAGTCTTTGTGTTTCTAGACATCAGTGGACTGATGTGTAGCCAAGTTCCTGTCCTCTAGCTAGTACTTCTGCTCCTGGCTTCTCCTTTCCCACTGGCTGCCTTCCTGGCATGTCTAACAGATTAGCATTGCCGTAGACAGAGAAAAGAAAAAAGTAAATCGTCATCAATATTTCTAGCTGGCTGAATTCAGAAGAGTCCAAAGAGTGCCGAAACTATCAGCTAAAAATAAAGACTTTGGGTTATTCCTGTTAGAAATATATCTGGGATTAAATGAGTTGATACACATAAATCTCCCAGGGCGGTATATGGTTAGTACTAACCAAGGGTTGGCTATTGTTATTGTATCTCATCGCCAGATCCTCCTCCATAAACTGTGAATTCAATAATTCATCCATTTATGTATTTGTCCACTTATGCATTATTATTCTTTCATTCCATGACTATGTGTTTGTTGATGACCTACTATGTGCCAGATTCTGTGTTAGGCACTGGTATATACCCGGGTGTATGTGTGTGTGTCACTCACGTTCTTACATGGAATGTGTAAAGTTATGAATAGTGGTTAAGTGTTCAGTAGGAAATCTATTTGCGTCAAGGTGGGGGTGGGCGAGTGGGAAGGAGCAGGGTCGTAGGGTCTTCCTTAACCTACGTAGGAGGTCAGGGAGGGCCTCCCCAAGGATTGGGCATTTAGGCTGAGACCTAAAGGATCAGAGGGAGCCAGCCACGTGTAGACTGATGGAGCATGAGCAATCCAAGCAGAAGGAACAGAATGGTCAAAGGCCCTGGGGTAGGAAGGAATGGGGTATTTGAGGAACTGAAAAGGAGTCATTACAGGGGAGAGACAGTGCATTTAGATCAGGCCCTTCTGGTGAGGGACCCTGAGTTGTCAGGCCCATCTGGATTGGGGGGTCACCAGCCTTCTTGACCTCTAAATGCCAATCGAAGACCTCATCTGCCTGTTGTACCAAAAACCGGTGGGAGAATGTCAGCACTGGTAGTGGTGTCCTAGTTTCCTGCGCCTTTGGTTCTCCGGGCGAGGAGAGTTGTTCAGGAAGATAATGAGTGAAAGACAACCATTGTCCGTGGGGATATGAGCTGACAGAGCAAACAGAGATTATGACAACTCTGGAGCAAAGCCCGTGTCTAAATATTTACCAGAGTCTCAGAAATAAAATATTCGGAATAGATGAGCCCCACCTTATTTTCTGTCTCAATCCAGGAAGTGTGATTCTTGGGAGATGGCAAGGGTCAAAGGTTAAACCTTTCGTAACTTTCCCCTGCGAAAAGAGAGCTCACTGAGGGAGATGCTCATCGAAAGACCAGTTCCTGCGAGGGGAGGGAGAAATCTGAAATAACACACGCTACAGACGGGCACAGGCTGTTCCTGAGTTTACTGTGAGGTGGGAGGGAGGGTCTCACCGCACTGTGCCCCTCACTTCGGGGGAGTTCAGAAGAGAATGTCTGGGCAGAAAGGAGGAGGCCAGTGTGGTGCTGTGGCCTCTCCCTGTGCTCCCGGGACTTCAGTCACCTTTGGCTGTGGGACCCTGGGCAAGTCTCTTCTCTCCTCTGATCTTTAATCTCCTCATCTGTAAATGAAAATGAGAGTAATACCAACCTCAAGGGGCTGTTGTGGGCATTAAATAAGATAAAGTGAATGGAGTACCTGGTCCAACACTTGGTCCAAAGGAGACACTGTAAAAGTTAGCATTCCTCTCTCCCTTTTATTTTATTTTTTTGAGACAGAGTCTTGCTCTGTTGCCTGGGCTAGAGTGCAGTGGCATCATCATAGCTCACTGCAACCTCCAACTCCTGGGCTTAGGCAATCCTCCCACCTCAGCCTCCTGAGTAGCTGGGGCTACAGGTGTGCATCACCATGCCCCCCTAGTTTTTAAAATTTTTTTGTAGAGTTGGGGTCCCCCTATGTTGCTGAGGCTGGTCTTGAACTCCCAGCCTCAAGTGATCCATCCGTCTTGGCTTCTCAAAGTGCTAGGATTACAAGTGTGAGCCACCACACCCAGCCTGCCTTCTTGAAATATCAAAATTATAGAAATGAAGATTAATGGTTGCTGGTGGTCAGGGCTGGGGAATGTGGGGTGGGAGTGGTGTCAGGGTAGCCATGAAAGGGTAACATGAGGGATGAGGGATCCCTGTTGATGGAGACAGAGCAGAGATTGAGCTGTTCTATATTTTGACTATGTTAACATCCTGGTTGTGATATTTTATTATAGTCTTGCAAAATGTTATCACTGTAAAAAACTGGGCAAAGTGTACATGGATTTCTTCACCTTATTTTCTTTCTTCCTTTTTTTTTTTTGTTTTTTTGAGACAGTCTCACTCTGTTGCCCTGGCTAGAGTGCAGTGGTGTCATCACAGCTCACTGCAACCTCAAACTCCTGGGCTCAGGTGATCCTCCTGCCTCAGCCTCCCGAGTAGCTGGGACGACAGGCAAGATGCCCAGCTAATTTTTCTATTTTTAGTAGAGACGGGGTCTCGCTCTTGCTTAGACTGGTCTCAAACTCCTGGGTTCAAGTGATCCTCCCATCTCAGCCTCCTAGAGTGAAGGATTTTTAAAAAAAAATTTTCAAAATATTAAGGGGGTACAAATGTTTTTGTTACTTGGGTAGCTTTTATTAAAAAAAAAAAAAGAAATGCAAATTTTCCAGCCCCAACCCAGACCTACTGAATCAGAAACTTTAGGGGATGGGACCCAGTAATTAAAAAAAACAATAAAAGCAAGATCTCAAGGTGGTTCTGATTAGGGTTGCCAGATTTAACAAATAAAAATACAGGATGTCCAGTTAAATATGAATTCCAGATAAACAATAAATACTTTTTTAAAAGTCTATCCCATGCAATATTTGGGACATACTTAACACAACAAATGTATTCATTATTTATCTGGAATGCAGATTTAACTGTGTATCTTGTATCCTGATGTATGCTAAAGTGTGAGGACCACTGTTGGAGGCTATCCCAATGGAGGCGTGTCTAGCACAGCCCAGAGAGGGGATGGAGAAGAGACCCTGGGATCTCCTGATATCCCTTAAAGAGGAGGACAGGGGCAGGGAGCAGGAGGCCCATCTCTGGAGTTCTGGACATTCTAGGTGGTCTACAGTTTATTAACAAAGGCAGAAATGTCCTGAAATTAGCTGAGTGCATTTTCCATTTGAGCAATGACGATCTTGCACCCTCAAAGAGAAACCACCACTCTGTCACTTTCATGAGATTCAGAGCACTCTGCAAACACATGGGCTATGTAAGAGCATTATCAATATTTCTTCACAATAGGATGCAAAGCTTTCTTAAATGTTTCTCTCATTTGTAACCTTATTTAAGCCTGAGAATGCCTTTGTGGGGTAGGCTAAAGGGATTCCTATCCTTGGTTTATTGTGGAGGAAACTGAGGCTCAGCACAGTAAAATGACTGGCTCAAGATCACATGGTTTGTTATGGCAGAGCCAAGATCAGAACCAGGTTGGAAGGCTCCCAGGGTGCTCAGAGGGAGGGGAAGAAGGAGATGTTCATGCCATCTAATTGTGTTTTCAAACATGATTATTGATACAGGGTACTTTTTTTCCAAAATCATTGGCTGCCTCTGATCCTGAAGCTCGTTGTCCATTTCCTCGGGTAATGCTTGACTCCCGGGTTAGTGGTCCCGAGTGTGCACTTGCTATATTATTTTCCTTAGGGTGTGGTAGTAAAGATGAAATTAATATGTAAACTTTCTTCCTCTGGGCTATAATTTTGTTTTCATTTGAAAAATAACAAGGAAATGTAATCATTTCCAAGTTAATTCCAGCTTTAACATCCTATGAACTGGGTTAAGATGTCAATTTTCTATTTCTTGTCACACAAATCATAATTGCAGTTAGCATTCAGTGATATTTTTATGTCTTTTTCTACATCACCCCAAACAAACACATAATGTACCTGCCTGCCTTGTTCTCAGTCCTGAGGCTCTGCCAGTGAATCTGAGACAGCTCTGGAATTGTTGTCCCTTATTCTATTTTTTTTTCTTTTTTTGAGACAGAGTCTTACTCTGTTGCCCGGGCTAGAGTGAGTGCCGTGGCATCAGCCTAGCTCACAGCAACCTCAAACTCCTGGGCTTAAGCGATCCTACTGCCTCAGTCTCCCGAGTAGCTGGGACTACAGGCATGTGCCACCACGCCCGGCTAATGTTTTCTATATATTTTTAGTTGTCCAGCTAATTTCTTTCTATTTTTTAGTAGAGACGGGGTCTCGCTCTTGCTCAGGCTGGTCTCGAACTACTGACCTCGAGCGATCCTCCCGCCTCAGCCTCCCAGAGTGATAGGATTACAGGCGTGAGCCACTGCGCCCGGCCTGTTGTCCTTTATTCTTAAAGGTTTTAAAGAATTGTGTTCTGATTATAAAATTATACAAACTCATTGTGAAAAAATCAGAAAAGTATTAAAAAAGTAAAAAAAAATGTACTCATTGTTTTCTCTTCCAAAGATAACCACTGTTAAATTTGGATTTATTTATGAATACACACCCGTATACACACACCTATATATTTAAACATTTTAGGGATCATTTGCTATATAGGTTTGTAAGGTTCTTTTTGTTTTACATTTTATCATGAGCATCTCCTTAAGTCATAACAAATTCTTCAAAGCTATAATTTTAATGGCTGCATAATATTCTATCATAAGGATGAACCTTAATTTATGCAATTGTTTTCCTATTGTGGGGCACTTAGGTTGTTTCCAACTTGACTGTAAATAACGTATCAATGAACATACTAATGAAATCCTTATGTCTAAGTCTTTGTTTGCATCTCTGATAATTTGCTTAAAATAGAGTCCCCAAAATAGAGTCATAAAGTGGATGGAGATGAACTTTTAAATGATTTTGATATGCATCAACAGACTTGCTTGCTAGAAAGAATGTATCAATTTACATTTCTACCAGAAATATATGGGAGGGCCTATTTACTTGCCCACACCAAGTATTTAAAATTAAAAAAAAAATAATGTCTATTTGATGGACTAACCCACAAGGTCAAATCTTCCTTGTGGCCTTATTCTTATGAATGCTAAGCTTATAGGTTGCCAGGTCGACATCTGAGAGGGACATTTCACAGTCTCTAGTATGCTGGCCCTGCTGTCCTTGTGGGCCCTGTGTAGGGCTGGCGGGTGGGGAGATGGTCCTTGCCATGTCCCTGTGAAGAGTCCCCACTCCAAGCATCCAGTGGGATCAAATGCGACTCTGAGACATTTGGTCACCATGGCTCCTGCGGTTTCCCTAAGAGAAGCAGTCAAGGGTTTGATACCACTTACTCAGCAGACCTCTGCTGAACCCTTGCCATGTACAAGGAAGGTCTTGTGCTAAGTAGAAGCAGAAATGCTCTTTGAGGGCTAGAAGATATTTGGGACATCACACTTGTTCAGAAGCAGTCACCAACACAGGACCTGGCATGCACCAGGAGAGTGGAACAGACAACATGTGGAGGAAGAGATCAGAGGAGGAAGATATTCTGAGACCCCATCTCTTAAAAAAAAAGTTTGCAGGGAGACATGATTTGCCAGATATTTTCCTTTGTGGTTTAGGTAGTTTTCTCTTTAGAGAAGGCTCATGGGAAAACATCAGATTTTTCCCAAACCCTGGAGGGATTGAAGTGAAAGAAAATTTAAGTGGTAGAGCCACTGTCTTGTTAAGGTAAACCAGATTGGTCCTATCAGGAATCTAAATTACAATGGGAGGAAATCCATTCTTGTTAAATGTCCCAAATAATGTAGAAGCAAATTCTCAGACAGTGAAGGGAACTAGAGGAACTGACCCAGGTCCCCTCTACTGCCAAGGACCTATGGCTGAGTATGAGGTTTAAAAGAGGATATGAGGGTAGATGATGTTAAAACCAGATGGGAAGTCAAGAAGGGAGCCTGCTTCACTCTGGACAGCTCCAGAATGGCCTCTGCAGGTCGGGGGGGCTGCAGATGTGGGGGGCTGAGGGCAGCAGAGAGCAACCAGGATGATGAGATTCAAGTCCAGGGTCAGTGAGGAGCAGACACATGAGAAGAGGAGGCTTAGCCTGGAGAATATTTAAGGGTGGGGGTACCACGCCTGTCCTCAGATATTGGGAGGGCTGGCTTTGACTTGTGCTGGTATCAGGGTGGAAGTGGGACTGACAGGTAGATTTCAGCTCAAGGTAAAGAATGACTTTTTAACAATTAGAGTTTTTCTACCACGGTTTCAGCTCTCCTGTAAGGTGAGGAGTTCTCTGTCACCAGAGGTCTGCATTCAGAAGCTGACCATCGCTTGGGAGGTATTTCAGAGAGGACTCAAGCCGTGACATCTATGGACCCGACCCACTCTGGAAGATTCTATGGTTCTGTAATTCCTCTATCTCCCCTCCTGCCAACCTTCTAGGATAGGAAATCTAGGCAGTAAGATGTGACTATGAATTCCCTAAAGTCAAAAACACAGTTTTTTTGTCTTCTGTGATGTGACATTCCACTCTCAAGCCTGTTGGGTTTGGTCAGACCTGGTTCATCTTGCACATCGGCAGGAAAACTAAATACTTTTGAGCACCAGCAGGGCATGAGGAGGGCTTGGAAAGAAGTTAGTGAAAAGCAAGGTCAAGCTGGAAAAATGTTAGATAAAGTCTAAAATCCTGAATTCAGAAGGAATGTGGGAGGAAATTACAGAGAAGGACACGATGACTCATGTCACTGGGTCACTCCCAAGATGGGGCGTGATTCCCAAATGGGCATGAGCGTGGGTGAGGAGTGGACAGAGAGAGTGTTTGGGAAATCAGTGTGCCGAAAGTGTTGTGGGTGCTTTTTTTCTTTTTTTGAAACAGGGTCTCACCCTGTCTCCCAGGCTGGAGTGCGGTGGCATCATCATAGCTCACAGCAGCCTTAAACTCCTGGGCTCAAGCGATCCTCCTGCCTCGGCCTCCCGAGTAGCCGGGACTACACTTGGCTAATTTTTCTATCTTTTGTAGAGACGGGGTCTCGCTCTTGCTCAGGCTGTGCAAGCATTGTTGATGAGCTCCAGGGAGAGGAGGGCAGCGTGAGAACCTGGCAGAGGAGCACAGGTGACAAAGCGATGGTGCCTGGCTTAGTCTACGCAGGCTGCAGTGACAAAATACCACAGACTGGGTGTCTTACACACCAGAAATGAACTTTCTCGCTGTTCTAGAAGTTAGAAGTCCAAGATCAAAGTGCTGTCAGGGTTGGCGTCTGGTGAGGCCTCTCTTCCTGGCTTGTAGGCAGCTGCCTTCTCGAGGTGTCCTCGTATGGCCTCTCTGTGTGCGTCGGGGGACAGAGAGAGAAAGAGGGAGATCTCTGGTGTCTCTTTCGTAAAGAGAGCCATTCTATCGGATTGGAGCCCCATCCTGATGACCTCATTTAACCTTGTTGTGTCCCTAAAGGCCCCATCTCCAAGCACACACACATTGGGGTCTGGGGAATCCAACATATGAATTTTTCGGGGAGGACACAGTTTAAGTCTGTAACAGTGTCCCTTGTAGCCCTTGTGAATTGTCTTTGAAGGCAAAGTAATTGTCTTCTTGGCAGGAGATGGGAGGAAAGGGACACTGATTGAGGGTCAGCTGAGTGCCATTGCTTACTGATCCATAATGTCATCTGGCTCCTCCGCAGCCCTGTATGAGGGGAGGTGGAGGCTCACAGGTGTTGTGACCACCCAGACAGTAAGAGGCCAAGAAAGCATTCGAACTTGAGTTTTGTTTTTTTTTTTAACACAACAGTTTAAGTATCTGTATTTTTTTTTATCATTTCAGATTTGCCCCTAATTTATACATTTCATATTCAAACCTCAATATTACACTTTAGTTATACAGCCAGTAAAAAATAAGACAGTTGAAACAAATAACTGAAGTAAAAAAAATTACTTTGTTCCTAAATAAAAATGATTTAGTTCTGAAGCAGATGGATAATGTAAAGAAGGGAAGGGACTGGATGTGGTGGCTCATGCCTGTAATCCTAGTGCTTTGGGAGGCCGAGGTGGGAAGATTGCTCGAGGTCAGGGGTTCGAGACCAGCCTGAGCACAAGCGAGACCCCGTCTGTACAAAAAATAGAAAAAATTAGCTGGGTGTGGTGGTGGGGCACCAGTAGTCTCAGCTATTCGGGAGGCTGAGGCAGGAGGATTGCTTGAGCCCAGGAGTTTGAGGTTGCACTGAGCTATGATGATACCACTGCATTCTAGCCGGGGCAACAGAGTTAGACCTGTCTCGGGGGGAAAAAAAAAAAAAAAAAGGAATGATCGGGAAGAAATTGATTCTATCAAGAGACCATTCTTAGCAAATCTAGTTCCTTATTAACCAAGCTGAGAGTTACCCTGATTTGCTCAGAGGAAGCTCAGTCTTTGTTACCAACATTGCTTGTTCCTAGATTAACTGAGTTTTTACATTGAATTTTTACTTTTTTGCAGTTAGGTGCATGGCATTATTTTCTTGCATACTACAGTCTCACTGGGGGAACATGATTAGAAAGTCCTTTGTCAAACTTGAGTTTTTAAGCTCACGCATGCTGCCTTTGCGCTGGAGGGAACTTCAGAAGAACAAAAGCTAAAAATAGTTATCACCAGAAAACCTGCACAACAAAAAGTGTTAAAGTTTTTCAGGCAAAAGGAAAAAAATAGCAGATGGAAATTTGGATTTACACAAAGTGTTGAGTACTAGACATGGTAAAAATAAGGGTAAATGTAAAAGACATTTCTTTCTTATTTTTGATCTCTGTAAAAGATAATTGACTTTAAAGCCAAATTAATAATATATGGGATTTATATTTATGTTAATAATAATATATAGAAATAAAATTTATGACAGTAGTATCAAGGACAGAAAGGAAGAAACTGTAAGATTCTTTCATTGTTTATCCCAAGAATTGCAAGGTTGGTTCATCATTGAAAAATCAGTCAATGTAAGGCAGTCATGCTGCCTTTGCGCTGGAGGGAACTTCACCTTGAAACCTTGCTGAATTCCTATGACTATGTCTTTGAGCCTGGAGCTGTCAGGGAGATGGCTTGGCAGGCCCTTTAGGGTGTCTGGGAGGGTCTCTGAATTCAGCAGTGATTTGATCAGAGTTGTGCTTTGGGGAGGTGATTGGCCGTGTGTGTGTGTGTGTGTGTGTGTGTGTGTGTGTGTGTAACTGGCAGGAAGGAGAGACTGGAGATCCTCTGGAAGCCTGTTGCATAGTCCTGTTGCAAGACAGTGACAGGCAGTGCAAGGGTGATATAGAAAGTGCTAGATGCCCGTGACCCTGTGAAGGCAGAGCCAGAGTATTGGCAAATGACTCAGTGCAGGTGGTGGACTAAAGAGAGTGAATCCAGAATGAGGCCAGGTGGTATCCCTGAGAGAAATGGACCAAACCTGAGCCCAAGACATTCTGGTACCCCAAGCTCTCCTGGCTCCATTCCAACCCCTTCTCACATGGTGAGGGAAGGAACCTCAGGGCAGCCGAGATGGCTTTAGGTACGATGTCCCCCTTTGAGGGGTGGGTATTGGAGAGGACTTATTGAATTTATGATTAATCTAATGTAGTTAATCATTTCTGGTAATTATGTCCTTAACAGTACAGCACTAGGCTTAATAATTGATCAAGCGAGAGGCGATAAATGAAAAGATAATGGCTCAGGACAGGTAGGTCACTTGCAGAAGGAACATTTTGATTAAAAGTGGACTGTTACCCCACCAAGCTTTCAGCAGAAAGAGGTGGATGTCTCTAAACAACCTGCTTCCCCCTGGTTTCCCTTCTCAATGAGTGGCATCCACCCAGGGACTCAAGTCCTAAATCTAGGAGTCTACCCTTGATTATGCTGTCCCTCATTTGCTACATCTGACCCATCAACTTTGTTTCTAAAACATTCTTCCAATCTCTACACTTGTCTTCATTTTAACTGCTACCATCCTAGTCTAAGCCACCGTCCTTGTTCACCTAGATATAGCCACACGTGCCTTTCCCACTCGGGGAAGTTTTTTTTATTCTTTTGAGACGGGGTCTCACTCTGTCACCCAGGCTGGAGTGCAGTGGTGTCATCATAGCTCACTGTAACCTCAAATTCCTGGACTCAAGTGATCCTCCTGCCTCAGCTTCCCAAGTAGCTGGGACTACAGGCACATGCCAACACACCCGGCTAATTTTTCTATTTTTTTGTAGAGATGGGATGTTGTTCTTGCTCAGGCTGGTCTTGAACTCCTGGCCTCAAGCGATCCTCCCACCTCGACCTCCCAGAGTGCTAGGATGACAGGCGTGAGCAGGAAGGCTTTGCTTTGTTGGAATGCTCTGCCTCTGATCCAGTCCCCTTCCAGTCTTCCAGTCTTGGGTATTTAATATGTGTCTTTCCAATCTGTCTTCTGTGTTTTTAGACATACGTGTATCCTTGAAAAATTCCTTGTTTCGTGCATGTGTCTGTGTGGCCTCTAGGACTTTTGTAGAATAGAAAAATAAAAATGCTATATGGATTTAGAGAATTATTATTATTGGGAGTGTCATCTCTAATTACTTGGGTATCCATGGAATCACATAATTTAACAGCTAGGAATCACTTGGAAATCACTGGCTTCACAGCTCTCCTTATTTGACAAGGTGACTGAGGCCCAGAGGCTTCCTTTTAAATAATTCTTTCCAAGGAAATTGTCAGTATTTACTGGGAACCTGTAGTGGGCGAGACCCTAAGCCTCCAGACGGAGGATGTGGGGACCAAAGGCAGACTATTATGGGAGGCCCCACAGGCTGTGGGATTTCCCATGTCTTCTTCACTACTGGGCATTGGGCTCCCCAAAGTCCTCGCAGATGATCTGATTTGGGGGTACAGCCCACGGCTCCTCCTCCAGTCCTCTCCTTTTCATCCTACTGTTTTCCCAGGTCCCCATCTGAACCAGCGGTGCTCACGGACCCCAGCACCCCCAATGCTTTCTTGTTCTTCTCTTGGCGGATGCCTCTTCTCTCTGCGGCCCACCCTGAGTGTCCTGCTCGAGCGCAGAGTCCTCACCCGACTTTATCTTTGTGTTTCCAGATTGGAGCCTCTCTCTTCGCCAGTAACATCGGCAGTGGCCACTTTGTGGGGCTGGCCGGGACCGGAGCAGCTTCGGGCATCGCCATGGGGGGCTTTGAATGGAACGTGAGTCGGACCAGAGCCACGGTGCCCGGAGTGGGCAGGACCCTTAGCAGTCAGCCAGTTTCCTCTCTGCTCTGAGGAGCTCCCGGTGTTAGGAAACCTTGCAGGGCCACTCCAGGGTGCAGATAGAGGAGGGGCATGGCTTCAGGGTCCCAAGAGTCCTGCTTCCCTTCCTCCAGAGTAGCATGAGAAAACCACTGATAGGATACGAATAAGTATTTCTTCTCTTTCCTCTTGATGTTAAAAAGTCAAAGCCCCAGTACCCTTCCGGCCATGTTAGAGGATTACCACCAGATTTCCATCATCATTATTATGGCTCTTCAAATGGTATTTTACTCCTTGTGAAGCAGGGAAGAGGCAAAGGTGAACCTGGCGTTCTGGCTGGGGCGCAGGCTGTGGGGTTGGAGGGCAGGCTCCTGGGTGCCCCTTCCACCGCTGCCAGCTGCTGTTTCCATGGGCCAGTCGGGCAGCAAAGGCCTTCCCCAGTCTCAAAAGGCTCCCTAGCGAGTGTCCCCAGAGCCAAAGAGAGAAAATGCTGAGTGATTTTTCTGCAGCAGCTGAGGGACCCTTCAGGTGGCAGACATGGGCTAAGGTTCCTCCTGGTTTAAATCCACCTCTCGTTTTGGTTTCAGGCCCTGTTTTTGGTGGTTGCGCTGGGCTGGTTGTTTGTCCCCATCTACATTAAAGCTGGGGTGAGTATCTGCTCTGTTATTCCATTTCCTGAGGGCAAATATACCTGTGAGTTTGGTCCTCCTGCAGGGCAGAAGAGACTTTATGGGATAAATGGCAGAGAAAACCTGTGGGTTGGCTTTTGCTCCCGGGTTATAAAGTTCCTGACTGCCCTCAGGGGCATTAAACAGATCCACTGGGCCTGGGTCTGATGGATCTTTTCAGTCCAGGCTCATGCTTGACTCTATCCTCTAGGAAGCTCCCCAAGCTTCATTCTGTTCAGACCCCTCTGAAGCATCACGTCCCCTCACCCTGGGTGTGTACTTAATGCTGCACTGCCATGCATTTGCTCTTAATAGAACTCACTTTCTGTAGCCTCTGCCCCTAGAAAGGAAGCAGCGTGAGAAATAGAACTGTATTTCCCCATCATTGACACACATCAGCAGCTCTTGTTTGCTAAGCACGCAGCTACTACTCATCTATTCAATGCATGCTTGGTCTCCTGACTGTGCCTCTCTGAAATTGTACACAGGGCAGTTTTAGTATCATCTGTCCTATGAGATCTAATGGACACCCACTCCATGTGTGTCTATGCATTAGGAGCTAGAAGCAATATGGGATAAAAACACAGGGCAGACTCTGCATCTTCTAGAGGCTCACAGATGGCTGGTGACACATGTCTGGTCCCAGAAGACAACAGGCTCAGGGTTGAGGGAGCAAGATAGAAAGTGTGGTTGGAATTTGCAGAATGGAACTGGGAGACCAGCTGGGCAGGCCTGCAGCCACAGTCCTTGGCACTGCCCGTGTGCAGAGCACGGTGAAGACATATCCATCCCGGCCAACTTGTTGGATGCACTGGGAAGATGCCACTGTTAGGATGTCTTGTTTGCAGTGGGTCCTCTGTATAGGAATATATATATAAATATGTAGGGAGTCATCCATCAGCATCCATGGGGATTGGTCCCAGGATCCCCCAAGGATACCAAAATCCATGGATGCTCAAGTCCCTTACATAAAATGTTGTAGTATTGGCATGTAACCTACGCACATCCTCCCATATACTTTAAAGCATCTCTCGATTACTTATAATACCTAATACTATGTAATTGCTACGCAAATAGTTTTTATACTATATTCTTTTTAAATATGTATTTTTTAAATTGTGGTATTCTTATTCTAAATTGTTTTCCCCAAATATTTTCAATCTGTGAGTGTGGAATCCACAGATAAGGGAGGTTGATTGTGTATATATATATATCTCCCCTCCTCCTCCAGGGCAAGGATCTGCCTCCTTAGTTATGCCCAGTCATGTGTTCATTCAACCACTGGTGTTTATTGGGCACCTTCTGTGTGCTGAGATAACACCTAACTACCCCTACAGTGGGAGGGCATGCGGGATGGGAATGAGGAAGTGGCTGGAGGTCAAGGGCCCTCTGGACCTCGCAGACTTCTCTGGCCAATGAGGGCTCGGAATCCTCCACCACACTTCTGTGGACACCAGGGTGGGTCCTCCTGCTCTGCCTGCTCTGGGCTCTCTGATCACTCTGGCTGGCCAGTGACCTCCCTCACATCCCATGCAGGTGGTGACGATGCCACAGTACCTGCGGAAGCGGTTTGGAGGCAAGCGGATCCAGATCTACCTTTCCATTCTGTCCCTGCTGCTCTACATTTTTACCAAGATCTCGGTGAGTCCGCTGCCCCGGGGGCTGGGCCCTGGCTGTGCCAGAGGCTGCCCACTCTCACTCCCCAGCTGGTCACCAAGAGGCAGCTCTATGTGTTTCTATTAACTTGGTCTTTTAAATCTTCTTGCTCTTTGAGGTAAAGTCCTATTTCACACATTAAGGAGCCAATGGAATTTGATGAAACTCCTTATTCTCCACGGTGGTGCAGGTTGAAAGCATAAACAGGTTTAAGAAGGTTCAGGGAAAGCTGTTCTTAATAGAAGAATTAAAAAGAGTTAGATCTGGAACTTCCATATGATCCAACAGTCCCACTTCTGGGTATATAGCCAAAGGAATTGAAATTATCCAAAGGAATGGAAGTCGGTATGTCGAAGAGAGCTAAGCAACGCCCTGTTCATTGCAGCACTATTCCCAATAGCCAGGACGTGGCATCAATGTAAGTGTCCATCGTGGATGAATGCAGAGAGAAAATGTGGTGTATAGACTTGGTGGAATGCCGTTCAGCCTTCAAAAAAGAAGGAAATTCTGTCATTTGTGACAACATAGATAAACCTGGAGAACGTTATGTTAAGTGATGTAAGCCAGGCACAGAAAGACCAATACTGCATGCTCTCATTTGCATGTGGAATCTAAAAATGTTGAACTCATAGAAGCAGAGAGTGGAAGGTGGTTACAGGGGCCCGGGGGCAGGTGGGGAGTTGGGGAGACGTTGGTCGAAGGATACAAAATTCCAGTTAGATGGAGGAATAAGTTCAAAAGATCCATTGTGCATCATGGTGACTACAGTTAATAACAATGTTAATAACAATACAGTTAATAATAGTAATAATATTTTGAAAATCACTAAAAAAGATTTTAAGTGTTTTCATCACAAAATGATAAGTATGTGAGGTAATGCATGTGTTAATTAGCTCAATTGAGCCACCCCACAATGTATGCATATTTAACACATTGACTGCCACACTAGAAAAAAAAGTTTTCCTTGGGGCCACAGCGTTTTATTACGAAAATACAATAAAAGCTTTGAAAACAAAACGATCCTTTCTAATTTAATGAAAAATTTGTTATTTTTTGTTGTTTTCTATGCGTGAGTTATATGGAACTTGAAAAATAGTTCTTGCAGCTACCAAGGTGAAGGAATGTGTGAGTTACATATGCTTCACGGGGCCCTGGGCTCAAAACTAGTGTGACTTAAATACAACTCACAGGGCAGTTAATGTGTTAAAAATATCATGTTGTACATGATAAGTATATACACTTTTTATTTGTCAGTTATAAAAAAGGGAGAGTTAGCCATAGGTAGGACTGAACCCAACCTTAGAGGCAGCCAGGGGCCTTTGTGGCTTGCAGGGATTAAAATCTGACTCCATGTGACATTTCTGATGCACTTAAACATGGGCAGTCAGTGCCAGCTCTGGAAGGGACCACTGAGAGTCTGTCTTAAGGACAGAGAAATGAAAACTCTGAGATGGAAAATACTTCTCAGGACCCTGAATCAGGAGTAGAACCCAGGCCTCTGGTTCATAGTTCATTATCCTTTTCCATGCATGAGGTTCCTGTATTTGCTTGGAATTGGCTCCTTGCTAACCCTCTGGGGGATTTTTACTCTCTCTGAACCCAACCACTGTGGCCGTTCCCCTACCATTTAGCTAACTTGGAGCTGCAGGCCCCAGAGATTTTTCAAGGATTGGTTGGCCACTGGGGTGCCTTTGAAAGCTGGGTGGAGCTCTTGGCTGACCTACTGGAGCAGGTCTTATATTCCTTCTTTCTTCACTTTTTCTTCCTTGAAAGCATTCAAGTCAATTCTTCTTGATGGCAAAAACAAAACAAAGCAAAACCCCCAGGAAACCACTGAAGTTCTGCGATATGCGCCTGACAGCCCAAAAGATGGTGGGACGAGAAAAGTGTGCTTAATAGGTTTTGGTTGGCATTTTTTTTAGGTCCTCAAGGTGACTGTCAGTCTAATAAAAGTTAAAGTGACAGTGAAAAAGAAAAGAAAAGAATATATGAATAATAAGGAATAAGAGGAAGAAAATAGGGCCATGGAAAGAAAACCACCTAGGAAAATAATTAGAGGAGGCTGGGCACGTTGTCTGTTCCACTGCTCTTTAGCAGGAGGCCTGGGACAAATGGCACAGACTTTCGGGAGCTTAGCTTCTTCATGATTCCTGCCTTGCCTAGCTCACTGGGTGTTAGTGAGGATCAAGTGAATTTGTTCATTATTAACATAGAGCATTACTGGGATGTAAGATATACTGATGATGAACATGACTAATTGACAGCCCTCAACACTCTCTGCGAGAAGCTCTCCGGGTTACGTAGGGCAGAGAGAGAAGTGGCATTTTCTGAGATCACAAAGGGAGTGGCTCCAGCTTTCCCCCTTAGCCAGCAGTTACAATGGGCTCATTGTTCTATCAAAAGGGTTATCTCATTGGCTATAGTCAGTTTTCCTCCCTTTTCTTGTCCTCCCTTATGCAGTGTCAAAGGTGAGATTGGATTGATCTCAGCATTTTACAAAAGATCTTCCCTGCCTGAGATCTGAGTTGGGTTGGATCTGAATCCAGCCTTCTACTCTAGCTAGGTAGGGTGCTGAAAACACAGTTGTTAGTGCTTTTATTTTCTTGATTACTTAAAGCTGAGATAATAGCAATATTAAATAACACTTGCAGTTTTCTTACTACGGAAAATTTCAAACGTGCGTAAGCAAAGATAGAATAGTATAACAAGCACTTATGGACCTAATACTGGTCGCTTGGCTTCAACAATTACCAACATTTTGCCATTTTTGGTTCATCTATCCTCTTCCACTTTTTCTCAGCAGTATTTTAAATCAAATCCCAGATAGCGTGTCACTTCACTTTAAATTCTTCAGAATGCAACTTTGACTTAAAAAAACAAACCATTGTGCTATTATCAAATCTAACAAAATTTACGGTAATTTCTTAATTTAGGTAATTTAGTACCTGGTCCATATGCAAATTTTCCTGATCATCTCAAAAATGTTTCCTTACAGTTTGTTGAATCAGGATCCAAATGAAGTCTACACATTGCATTTGGTTGTTCTTTCTTTAAAGGAAATATATTAATATATGTGCAGGTCTTCAAACTATCACAATTATTTTTCCCTCTTATTACCTTCCTGTCCTGGCCTACATGAACAAACCTTTTTTTTTTTTTGATTGGGTTATTTGTCTTTTCGTTGTTCAGTTGTAAAAGTTCTTTATATATTCTGGATGCTAGACCCTTATTAGATATGTCTTGTGAATATTTTCTTCCATTCTGTAGGTTGTCTTTTTCACTTTCTTGGTAGTGTCCTTTGATGCATAAAGGTTTTAAATCTTGGTGAAGTCCAATTTATCTATTTTATCTTTTGTTGCTCATGGTTTCGATGTCATTTGTCAGACTCCATTGCCAAATCCAAGATTATGAAAATGTACCCCATATGTTTTCTCTTTAGAGTTTTGTAGTTTTAGCTCTTACATTTAGGGCTTTGATCCATCTTGAGTTAATTTTTGTGTATGGTGTGAGGTAGGGCTCTAACTTCATTCTTTTGCATGTGGATATCCAGTTCTCCCAGCACCATTTATTGAAGAGACTATTGTTTCCCCATTGAAGAGTCTAGCACATAAGTTTTTATACAACTCAATGAAAGCATGCTATTATTGATAAGAATGATAAGGTTTTGCCTTGGAGTTGGGACTAACATTCAGCAATAGTGCTTCCTGTTTGTGCAGATTCCTGACTTGCACTGCTCCTGCCCTTGATGAGTGCCTTTGTGCCTTTTCTACTAATGTCAAAATTCTGCCTCCTTCACTTTCTCCTCTTCTCCTTCAGGGTTAGTTTTTAGTTGCAAATGGAAAGCCCCAGCTTTTCTATCTTATTTTGCTAGACTGGTGTGCAGAGCCTGGACTGGGAAATGCTGGGAGGGCTGAGGCATGAGGCCTTGGTTTCCTGAGGGAGGGCAGGGCATCAGTCTAAGAAGACAAAAAGGAATGCAAGCAGGAGGGTGGGAAGGTCACCCTGCAGGGAGGGGAATGTTGGGGAGGGAGTCACTCCTTGGTTCAGCTCGTGAGGTGATACCCGTCTAATGTGCATGTAGAGAAGGGAACTGGGCTTCTTCCCCTTCTCCAAGGCAAGCATTTTCCAAGTCCACAGTTCAAGCTGGTGAAAGTCTGTTGACTGTGGTTGCCATGGAAAGGGCACTCTTTGCCCTTGGAGCTGGTGTAGGGGTGGTCATATAAATAAACTAAGTGCCCAACCTCTCTCCCTGCCTTCCCTGTTACCCCACCTATTTTTCAGGTTACTGATTAAACCCCTTGTACTTGGGAGCCCCTAGGGAGCTGAGGGACAGCCTCTTTCAGCTCAGATACTGATGGGGCACATCCCTCAACAGTCAGCTTTTTCTGAATTTTGCTTTTGAATTGTACATGGTTGTAGGCTACTCCCTCTCTGTGTGGTTTTTGGGGCTCCATACTGAAGGCCCTGACCAATGTCACACTTGTTCCACCTGCTGACCAAGGCCAGTGAGCCCCTGACAAATGCACAAGAAGGATGACAGCTGCTCTTTATGTAGTGCCTGTCTCTTCATTAAGTCTCCAGTAGGGGCTTTGCATACACCGTCTCCAGTTCTCATGCCAGTACTGCATGGGTAGGGACTTTTATTTTATTTTCCACTTCATGGAAGAGAAAACTGAGTCTCAGAGAAGTTAGGTAATTTGCCCCATATCACACAGCTAGTGCATGGCAAAGCCAGGATTGGAACCCAGGTCTCTCTAGTCCCAAAGTCTGTGTTCTCCTCACAGCTCTGCACCGTGCTTGGATAGGATGAAGGCGTAGAATGACAGAATGGGATAGGTCCTCTAGTCCTATGCCCTAGGCTTTCATTTTACAGCTGGAGAAACTGGGGTCCAGAGAGGGAAAGGAACTTTGTGGGGTACAACAGGAGCCAGAACGGTGATGAGAAGCAAATTTATTGACACTGAATCCACACCTTCTGACATTATGTCCCTTTCTGCCTTCTAAGTCTTTCATTCCTCCAGTACAGGGTAGGTTAGAATTCAAGATTCTATGAGAAATTAAGAGCGGCAGTTTAAATGAACCTCACAATATAAATGAGTTGCTTAGAGTCGGATTTGAGAGGACTGTGAGGAGAGGACATCAGCTGCAGGCTTGTGTGCCCGAGAGATCTGAAGGAGGGACATCTAGGCCGAGGGGAGGGTGGGCAGGGATGCAGACAGGCATGGCTTTGTCTTTGTCAATCTCTCTGGCTTCCGGTTCACTGTGGGTCATAGAGCATGAAATTTTTAAAGGAATTACAGCGATGTGAGCTATACCTGCTAGAAGTTCACATTGGGATACACGGGAGTGCAGGGCTCGTGGACCAAAGAATTGTTAGTTAAGAAAGTACAGTAGTAAGGGATTTACACTGTACACAAACCAAGACTAATTTGTAGTGTGTGCATGTGTGTGTGTGTGTGTGCATGTGTGGAAAGGCATGGATGGGTTGCAATGGTGAGAAGAGAGAAAAGATGGCTTATGAGACCCATGGCCAGACAGGGAACAGCCAGGAACCTGCCATGAAGGCTTGGGGAGGATGTAGGGATCCGGGGGTGTGTATTTGATGGGAGAAGGCAAGCACAGGGCATTGCAGGTGCAGGGCTCGGATGTGGCCCTGGCCATTGGACACTAGTGGCGCAGAGCATTGGTTATGGCTACCACCTTGCGGTCACACCCTTTTGCACTCTGAGACCCAGAATTTATTGTTTCTCCATGAGCTCCTGGATTTATTGGCTCCCTCAGGCACCCTGCCTTATCAAGCTCCAAGAGGCATTCTGTTCTGTAAAATTTCCTGGTGTCGTGTGTCTTATTTAAATGTGTGCAATCACTTAAGATAAAGCCTCAGATTTTCTGAATGACACGTGATGGCTGAATGTCCTTGTCCCCATTCGTATTTCCTGGGGCTATTATCACAGATCATGATGGCAATAAACTTTTACAGCAACTCAACTGTCCATATTGGATCCTTGGGTGAAAATAAGAGCTCTGGCGTTTCTTAAGGTTCGAAGGGCATTACTTTCACAAATGGGACGAGAAATTTGAGTAATGGGGCTTCTCCATCTGGAACCTCATTGCTAGGCAGGATTCACTGAGTGCTCAGATAGGGTAGGACCTTGGGTAGGACCAGCATGGGCAGCAAACACACCCACGCATAAAATCACAGCATCTCAAAACATCACGATCAGAGACTCAGTTACTCCCAGAGGTTTTCCAACTGGGGTCTGTATTTTTATTTTTCCCCCATGAGTCCCATGGACATTGTTTAGCCAGACTTTCAAAGCGGTCAGAACAAAGCCCCTGGGCTAAATCCAACCTATTATCTGTTTTTGTAAATAAAGTTTTATTGGAACACAGCCAAAGCCATTTGTTTATGTTGTCTGTGGTTGCTTTCATGTTTTTTTTTTTTTTTGAGACAGAGTCTCACTCTGTTGCCCGGGCTAGAGTGAGTGCCATGGCGTCAGCCTAGCTCACAGCAACCTCAAACTCCTGGGCTTAAGCGATCCTCCTGCCTCAGCCTCCCGAGTAGCTGGGACTACAGGCATGCGCCACCATGCCTGGCTAATTTTTTCTATATATATTTTTAGTTGTCCATATAATTTCTTTCTATTTTTAGTAGAGATGGGGTCTCACTCTTGCTCAGGCTGGTCTCGAACTCCTGAGCTCAAACAATCCACCCGTCTCGGCCTCCCAGAGTGCTAGGGTTACAGGCGTGAGCCACCGCGCCCAGCCGCTTTCATGTTTTAATTGCAGAGTTTGACCAAGATGATAAATGCAAAGCCCAACATATTTACTACCTGCCCCTTTACAGAAAAAGTTTGCCAATCACTGGTCTAGAGGACCATAATTTTCTCTTCAAGTTGGTTTTGCATAGTAGCACTGGAGAAGTTTCCTTCCCTTCCTCCCTCTCTCCTTCTTTCCTTTTCCTCCTCCTCTTCCTCCTCTTCCTTCTCTCCTTCTTACTCTTTCTCTCTCTTGTGCTCTCTCCCTACCTTCTACTCTCTCTCTTTTTCCCTTTTTCTCTCCCTCTCTCTTCTCTCTCTTCCTTTTCCAAGGGTTAACACTAGTGTAGGGAAGGAGCAATCCGGGATGAGCTGTGAAACAAATGGCCTCACAGGCTTTATAATAGAGAGGACACTTTCCTCTTTAGTCCCTTAATTTTATAAATGAAAAATTTAATGAAATCCTTCAAACATACAGAAAAGCCCAAAGAATAATACAGCAAACACCTTTATATCCACCACTCAAATTTGATAGATCAATTTATTATTTTTTGAAAGAAATAAAGCATTACAGATATAAGTGAAGGCTCACCTGTACCCGTACCCCCTCCTGATCCTAGTTCCCTCCTTCCTAAAAGGTAAATGCTATCTTGAGCTTGGTGTGTATTCTTCTAGTCTGTGCTTTTATATTTTTACTACATATATATGTATACTCTTATAGCCATAAAGAATATATTGTGTTTTAAGATTTCTGCTCCCTGCACCTTTGAAACTGTAAAAAAACATATAACAATGGCATTAAAAAAAAACTTGGTATGTGGGGGAAGCCTCCATAATCCTGTAACTCTAATACAAATATTTTCATATTTTGGCTTTGTCCTTATTGTGTGTATTCTTTTATAGATTTGCAATCAGAATATGCACACCATTTTATTGTCTTTCTCCCCACGCTTGGCATCAAACTGCAAACGTTTGTCCAGTTTCCATTTTTATAATTATTTTAAATAATTTTTCTTTAAAAAGTAAATGAAAAAATGAAAAAATTATTTTTGGTTAAAAATGACCTTGTTCTATGCAGAAAATATTCCAGAAAGGAGATCCTTTCCTTTCCTTTTCAATGTTGTTTTGGAGATCAAAATGATGCATCACATGAAAACCCTTGGTAAACGGTAAACGTCCCTAGATATGAAGGCAAAACCCCCTAGTGAAGCAGGAAAAAGTTTGGGCAGCTTGGGAGAACCAGAGATAATGTCAGAGCACCTGGGCTAAAGTGGGTTTGCTGAGCTGGAGTCACCTGCCTGAGCTTAGCTAAGGTATCCCCAGGCACTCCTGCTGGCTTTTGGGGTTTCAAGGACAGAATTTATCTCTGAAGTCAGGAATGACTCATGGGAAGAAGACTGTGGCCTAGGTTTCTTGAATTCACTAGGGAGGTCTTAGAATTCTTTATCTGTGCTGTTAGAGGGAAAAAGAACATCATAAAAAAATTTCTAAGAGCTCAACACTTCTCAGAAGTCTTTACAGACTTCATTGATAGCATTTTTGCAGGAGTTGCGTGTTACTTGTGACTAATGACAGTGAGGGAAATATTGATGAGGATATCACAGTTTACCACGGTGTGTTGTCATAAAGCATTAAAAATTAACTACTCTGGAAAATAAAGCAACGCAGGGCATTTTTAAGGCAGTAGCAGCCTTGGAATCTTTTTATAGCTCATTTGTGCCTATTAGCTTATCCACCAAATCAAAAGTGTGTGCATTTAGCAGAATTCCACTGTCATCAACAAATGGGGCCTGTTTAATTTAGGTAACTTTATGTGATTATCTAAAGGCATGGGAAGAGGGTGACCGGCATTATGAATATTCATTACACTTTCAAGTGGCCCAGTGTGCAGAGGCTGTTTTACCTTTAGTGGGATGAATGTATAGCAGACGCTCGTTCCTCTTCTTGGGCCTCTGCAGAGGGCAGGACGGAACCAGTCCAGGGCCTGGGAGGGGGAGGCCTTCCTCGCTGCAGGGCTTTTCTGCTTCCAGCCACTGAGATTCACAAGCCCCTGGAGTCAGGACTTCCTGTTTAAAGATAAGGACACTGAGAAGTGGAGAGGTGGAATGTTTTGTCCAAGGCACTCAGGCCTTGAGTGGCAATAGTGGGACTCAAACCCAGGTCCTCTGACCACAGCCCCAGGGGCTGTGGGGATGTCTCTTTCTAAGCCACCATCTCTCTCTTCTCACCTCTTGGCCCTTAAGTCCCCTGGGGCTAGAGAATCTGCAGGGGAGGTCTCGGAGGACCAGAGCTAAGGCCCCGGGTCCTCAGAAGGCCCATCTTGGGGGAGGGGCTGAGTCACTCTCCAGGGCTCACGCATTGGCACATAAGCATGGAGTTGATATTAGACAATCTCTCTGTTAATGGAGGGAGAGACTAGGAGGTTCTGTTGGGAGGGACAGGCGGGTGTGGTGGGGGACCTTAGCCACTGGAGGGCCCCCAGGAGCTGCAATGGGGTGGGGAGGGGGAGATGAGATTACAGAGGAGATGCGAGAGATCCCAGGCCAATCCTGTTGGCCCATTCCCCAGGGCTCTTTGCATGCCCTGAACTGTATTGGGTTTTGTGCAATAAAACAGCTCGTGCATTCCATCTACGGGAAGTCTACCTTCTTCTGCACCTGGAGATTTGAAAGCAAAAGATTCACCATGATCATCCCTTAATACTACCCTTTCTGGTAGTATCAATATTTAATATTTTGGAGATGACATGAAAGTTTATTTTGAGTGACTCCGGCGCCCTCTGCTGGTATGTATTAGCAACTGCACCATCCATCCTGCCAGGTAGAAAGTTCATTACCGGATGGCTCAATGAGATAGGGAGGAGGAGAAAGAGGGGCGGTGGGAAAACTGTGTCAGAAAACATAACTGGTGAATTCAGGAGTGAAGAGGGAACAAGTCTCCTGAAAATTACATGAGATAATCTGGTACCAAGCCTGCCACGTAAAAGGTGTTTGGTGATGTTCTGGTTCTGTGTGAGTTAAGATGGACTCCATCCGGGCTGGGAGATAAAATTATGATCTTGCTGAAGTTTCTCTGCACTCCAGGGTGGAGGTGGGGTTTGCCACTCATGGGGTCTCCAGCACTCAGACTTGCTTTTGGGAGTAGATCTGACATACCTGTGTACGTTAGGTGTAAGTGGTGCACAATAGCTTATAGCACCAGTCTACGGGTGGGTTGGGAGGAACCTAAAGGTGTTAATAGTTGTTCCTTGGCAAAAAGAGTTCTGTAGTCCATTCACAGTACATGGTGTATATTAGAGGCTCAGAGAAGTTGCATTGCAAAGAAACTGCCTTAACTTTTCTCAATCCAGCATTTCACAGACCTTTTGGACCACGCAATTCTTGTTATCGTGGAAGACCTATTATCATCTTGAATACAGCTTGCTTGGAAACTCAGGAATAGAGAGACCATGGACCCTGTGGCCAGCTGGCCTCTTTCACTCCTAACTCTGCCTCTCTTCTCCTTCCAGGCAGACATCTTCTCCGGGGCCATATTCATCAATCTGGCCATGGGCCTGAATCTATACCTGGCCATCTTTCTCTTATTAGTGATCACTGGCCTTTATACCATCACAGGTGAGTTCCTTCATATTATCCAGCAGCCCAAGCTCAGCTCAGGGTTAGGTGCTTGGAGGAGAAAAGGAAGTAGGAGGCTCTGGAAGAGGAGAGACACGCCCAGAGCATGGCATATTTGCTTGGTCCCCACTCACAGGCCCTACAAGTTAGGCGAGTGATCTCAGAAAGCTCCAGCATTGGCTGGAGCAGTCAGGGCAGCTTCTTACAGGAGCTCAGCAGAGCGTGGCCCTGCAGGCTTTGGAGATGACTTAGCTAAGTTGGGAGGATCAGGGGAGAGCCAGGTGTGGGAATTAAGTGACAACAAGGGAATGGAGGCAGGATGGAGACCGCATGGGGCACAGGCAGTGTGCTCGGGTGGGGTTGGGCCATAGGGCTTGATGGTTCAAATGAGGTCAAGTACATGGGCCAGACAGAGGCCTTGGATTTGAGGGGTCAGGGACTGGGAACCACTATAGGGAGGGAGAGAGGAAGTGACACATATGAAGAGGTTTTAGAGGAAGACTCAAAAGGTGACCAAAGAAACTGGTGGGTGAATAACAATTGGGGGCTCCTTTGCAGAGGTGTTACTCTGCCTAGCTGGGGCCGGGGGACAGAATCAGCTGCTCAACTGGAGCCGCATAGCTCTGGGGACAAGAAATTACTTAGATGCTCTGAGAAAAGAGAAAGTGGACATAGAAGTAGCTCTTCGAGATGTGCCAATTTGGTAATGTCCCCAGACACCTCTATGGTCAGCTCTTTGCTCTTCCCTGCCCTCGTTTGTAGAAGATACTTCCTCTTGTCACAGAGGAGCCATCTCCTTTGAGCTATGTCCTGGCATAAAAGGGTCACATCAGGCTCTTCCTTTTCAAGGAGGGAGAAACATTCTCCTTTCCTAAGGGTCTTGCAAGCACTTCTCTAGAAAGCAGAGGTGTGGGAACATGCCGAGTAGCAGAATACTTGAACAGGGCAAGCGAGGGAAGGAAGAAAAGGCAAGTGGGTGACTGAGGGGGTTCTCAGAAGGTGTGCGAGAGGGAGAGGATGGAGGGTGGGAAAGGAAGCAGGCAGACAGGTGGCTTTCCACGTGAGGTCAGATGTGTTGTCTGCTTGCCTACTCAGGGGGCCTGGCGGCTGTGATTTACACGGACACCTTGCAGACAGCGATCATGCTGGTGGGATCTGTTATTCTGACTGGGTTTGGTAAGTGGGGCCAGGGCGGCTGAGAAGGTGGGCGCAGAGGTAGCGGGCCTGTGCCCCAGGAGGAGAAAAGCAAGGATGGCCTCTCTACCTGCCACCAATCTGGGCGGTGAGCTTGGGTGCACTCTGCTCTCCCAAGGGGAGTGGTCCAGCCCAGACTGGCCGTCACTGCGGTGTGCAGGGGCAGCTTCCTCACTGCTGGAGGACTCAGGTTGGGGCTGGCCCAGAGAACACCTGGATTCCCTGACACCCTCTCTTGACAGTCTGGGCCAGTGGTCCCCATTGTGGCCCTGTGATAGCATGGTGTTCTGTCTGCAGAGAAACTGGACAAAAAAAAAAAAAATGATAAGGCTAAATATCCATCAAGCTAAATCTATTCAAATGTTGCATCTTCAATCTTAGATTATGTCCTGTCTACATTTTGATGTTAAATGTCCTTTCTTTTATGAATTGTTGACGGTAGGTGGTAATTTTCCTTTTAATGCCCTTATCTGACAAAATTAAAAACTCAGCTACTCAACGTTGACCCTCCCAACTTTTTGAAATTTTGCTCGTCTGTGAAATCCTAGATCAGAAACCCTAGATCTAGGGGTACTTGTTATGGAGGATATAAAGTACATTTTTGTTTTGGGGTGCACAAAGCTCTCTGTGTGTCCTGCAAAGACTCTTTTCTGCTCTGTACTCTTCTGTTTCCCAAGAACTTTCATCTGGTTTTTCCCAGAAGGCCCTGGGGGTCAGCAAGGCAGCGACTAGAGTGACTTACTCAAGGACACACAGTGGGGAGGTGGCAGAGTTCCAGATTTCTCACCCATTTTCTGTCCATCTCACCACACTGCTGGGATCAGGGTTGGTAGGTCTGTGTCCAGGGTCCCGAAGGCCACTGTGTGTGTCTCGGTTTGTGTGTTTCCAGGTCTGGGTCTGGGGTTCCAAAGGCCGTGGTTGACTGCAAAGTGTGAGGGAAAAAACAGTCTTTGCAAATGGTGCAAAACCAATTTGTCTTTCTTTTAAGAATTAAAATACCTTCCCTTTCGTAAAGAAGTTTATGGTTAAAGCACTTTTACAAGTTATTGCTTTGGGTCCTCACATTAGCCCCCGAGGGGTTAACAATCCCATTGTATGGATGAGACAGCTGAGGCCCAGAATGGGAAAGTGACTTGCCCAGGACCACACAGGGAGGGCTCTGTCTGTTGGTTGGGCCCTCTCCGTTTCTAAGGCATCCACAGAAAGAAACTTCTATTAATAGAAAGTGTTGAGAGTTTCAGAATGTTTGTTTTTATACCAATGTTTTCCAGCTTTTCATGAAGTGGGAGGGTATAACGCCTTCGTGGAAAAATACATGCAAGCCATTCCGACCGTGATTTCTGATGGCAACGTCACCGCCAGTGAAGAATGCTACTCCCCGAGGGCCGATTCCTTCCATATCTTCCGAGATCCCATCGATGGAGACATCCCGTGGCCTGGGCTCATCTTTGGGCTGGCCATCCTGGCCCTGTGGTACTGGTGCACGGATCAGGTACCCAAGCTGGATGTGCAGGGTGGGCAGGGTCTTCCCAGGGCACGACAGGAACTCCCGTCTCTCTCTGGCTTGTGGGGTTAGGAAGGGAGGGGAAGGCTCACGTGGTCTGTGGGTTGCTGAGCCCTAGGGACACAGGAGTGCCAGGCCAAGGACCCAGGATGGAGAAGCTGGGGTAGCAGGAGGATGTCACGGGGTGTCTGGCCTGCACCCCTCCCTCACTGGGTTTTTCCTGGCAGGTCATCGTGCAGCGCTGCCTCTCGGCCAAGAACATGTCTCACGTGAAGGCCGGCTGCACCATGTGTGGGTACCTGAAGCTGCTGCCCATGTTCCTCATGGTGATGACGGGAATGATCAGCCGCATCCTGTACACAGGTAGTGACTTCTGCTGGACTCACAGGCCACTCTCCCTTTCTCTGGCTTCGGTTACTTCTGAAGTTCTGTATTCTTGGCTTGCTTCCCAAGGCTTACTGCTCCCTTAAGAGACCGTGAGCAAACTGAAGGCATAGAACTTTTGGAGTTACCTGGTTTCTTACACTGGCAATTGTTTTGCCCCTTTCCCCCCAAATCTTCCAAAGTCATGACATGCCATGACACTTCTTCCTACTAATTTTTGCTTGACTGTTGCTGAATCTTGTGCTCCCGCCCTTTTTCACCCCGAACATTTCTTTGTTTCTTTTCCTCCCCTGCCCAGGAACTGTCTTTCCCCCCTTCTCTGAGCTTGGGGGTATAACGGGCCCAACAGGGCAGGGGCAGGTGTGGGAGGTGTCAGCGGAGAGCTACACTCATTGGGGAACCATTTCAGGGCATTGGGCAGCAATGCCCTATTTGAAGCCTTGTTTTCAGAAGGAATTTTGGAAATGTTTTCCTAATGTCTGCTTGCCGACATGGCTCTTCGTCTCTCCCCAGAAAAAATTGCCTGCGTCCTCCCCTCGGAATGCGAGAGATACTGCGGCACCAGGGTTGGCTGCACCAACATTGCCTACCCAACTTTGGTGGTGGAGCTCATGCCTAATGGTGAGAGTCTTTCTTGGGAGGCTGGGGGGGGTCTTTCTTGGGAGGCCAGTTGGGTTTAGGCACCACCTAGATGTCTGTGGGCCTGCTGGGGCAAAGCCATTTCTGAGCCTGGGGGCAGTGGGGAGGCCAGTAGGGAAAACTTCATTGCAGGTGTCCTCAGTTTCTGAACTGCCCCCCCTCAGTGGCAAGGAGACATGTGGCTGAGTTAGGCTCTGTGAGTTCTGCCACTTGCCTGTCAGTCAGGCTTGGAAAGATGATCTTGTTGGGAAAAACATGACTTTTCCACGCTCATCTAGAAGGTCTTTCAAAGGTTTTCAACAGAGGGAACGTAAATTAATGCAGCCATTATGGAAAACAGTATGGAGGTTCCTCAAAAAATTAAAACCAGGGCTACCATATGATCCAGCAATGCCACTACCGGGTGTCTATCCAAAGGGAAGGAAATCAATGTGTCGAAGAGAGAGATGTTCACCGCAGCACTATTCACAATAGCCAAGATACGGAGTCAGCCTAAGTGCCTATGAATGGATGGATGGATAAAGAAAATGTAGCATACAGTATATACACCATGGAATTCTATTCAGCCTCCCAAAGAGGGAAATCCTGTCATTTGTGACAGCGTGAATAAACCTGGAAAACGTTATGTTAAGTGAAATAATCTAGACTCAGACAAATACTGCATGTTGTCTCTTACATGTAGGATCTAAAAGTGTCATAGAACTCATAGAAGCAGAGACTAGAATGGTGGTTACTAGGGGCTGGAGTGGTGGATGGTTTGGGGAGATCTTGGTCAAGAGATACAAAATTTCAGTTAGATAGGAGGAATAAATTCAAGAGATCTATTGTACAACATGGTGACTACAGTTAATAACAATGTACTGTAGACTTGAAAATTGCTAAGGGAGTGGATTGTAAGTGTTCTCAGCACAAAAAATGATAAGCATGTGAGGCAATGCATTTGTTAATTAGCTCAATTTAGCTACTCCACAATGGAGACATATTTCAAAACATCATGTTGTACATGACAGATATATACAATTTTTGTTTGCCAGTTGAAAATTTATTTTAAAAAAGCTCTCCAACAGATATTAACATGAGGTCTTGAACTAAGCATCCTAGGTCCAAGGGAGTTTTACTTGGAGAATGAATTGACTTCTAGGCTGTTCCAAGGAAATATATGGAGAAAAAGGCAAGATTTTAGCTCTAGAACGAGGAAGTTTGAGACAGTACATAGATGGGATTCAAGGGGAGTTCTCACTATAAAGAATATGGTACCCAGCCAGGCATAGTGGTGCATGCTTGTAGTCCCAGCTACTCTGGAGGCTGAGGCAGGAGGATCGCTTGAGCCCAGGAGTTTGAATCCATCTGGAATAGTGAGAGATTTGGGGTTGAACATGTTGTTCTTGTTTCACGTTGAAGCAAAATCTCCTAATTCTGACTCAAGGGGTGCAAATCTTGTTAGGTTAGGGAGGAGACTCCAAGTTATTAGTCAGGAAGACTTAGAATAAACTTATAAAATTTTATTACTGTAAAGAAATGTAGAAACCATCCAAACTCCTTCATTTTTACAGTTAGGGAAACTGAGGCCTCAGAGCAGAAGTGCTTTGTTCAAGGTCATGCCATCTGGTTTGCTTAACTCTGCTCAAGGCTGAAATTGAGGAATTTGGGAGGGGTCTTTTGTTTTTTTTAAACCACAGACTTCATGCATGATCTTGGGGAAACCATTTGCATTCAAATTATATAAAAATGGGAGTAATAGTTAACTATTCCACTGAGCCAGGCTGCTTATTAATTAAGGTTGCAATTATCAAAGGTCACAACGGCTCTTCTGGAGTTCTGGCTTGGATGGCACTGGCCTCTGTGGGGGTGTTTAGGTTATTTCTTTAGACTGGCAGACCTCCCCAACCCAAGTGAGGACCGTAGCTCTGAACACTACGCACAGCAGGAAGACGTGTGGCATGCAGAACAGCACAATTCTCTGCTTACACGTGCCGTTGCCATTCCCTCCCTTTTGGCTACAGTCTGGCTTCCATAAATACTGAATTCCTTAATGACCTCCCTGTGCGGGATCAAGCACGTATTTTTCATTCCTCACTATATGTGACCTCTCAGTAGCATTCAGCATTATTGATCACCCACCCTTCTTGACTTATTCTCTTCCCTTGGATTCCATAACACTATATATATTCTCCCGTTTGTCCTTTTTTCCCTCTATCCTCTTCATTTCTTCCTTTGTGTCCTATTTGGAGATTCAGCCTCCTCTACTCAGCCAGCAAATGTTCCTACACCAACCCACATCAAAATGTGTCTCTTTTGTTTCCTAAATATCTCTTATATTTGTCTACCTCTCTCTGTTTTTAGTGCTGTTGCCCTAGTCTGATATACCATTATTTCTTGCCTGGACTTCTGTAAAATTATGTTCAATAAATATTTGTTGAGTGAATAAATGAATGAGGGTTTGAAAAGAGTATAGAACAGAGGGGAGAATTCTATTCCAGTTTACCTGTTTCAGGGTGAAGTGACCCGGAGCAAATGGCAGAGCTAGGCCTGGAAGCCCAACCTACTCACTCCTTGCAACAGACCTTTGTTCTATCAACTGAAACACCGAGAGAGAGTTTGACTAGATGATCTTTATACCTCCTTCTATAGCTCCAATAGTCTGTGATCTACATTATACAAACTCAAGAGGAACCATTTAAAAAAAACCTTCCAACTAATGACATAATAACTGGAAGAAACAGCCTTTATCATTCATGTTGAAAGGTGGCCGGCCCCTGAGACCATACCGTTCTTTACAGATACAAAACCTAGAGAAATGACAGACTCATGTTCCAAAAAAGATCTCAGGAGGCGTGAATGTTGACTCAAATCTAACAAACTGAAGTTTAATAGAGAAATAAGTCAAGTTCTATATATTTGGGTCCCCCAAATGCAATTTTTATAGGAATATTGAAAGAAATAGAGGGTATTTAGCTTAGAGAAGAAAGAGTTCAAGGGGGCATGAGCTGTCTTTGAAAATATGAAGGATGGTAAAGTGGATGAAGAGTAGGACCTGTTGGGTTGGGCAGCATGAGGACTGCATTTGAAGCTCCAGAGAGGCAGATTTCAGCTTGGTCATAACTGTCCAAGAGGCAGCAGACTCCCTGAGGGTGAGTAGATTTCCAGTCGCTGGAGGGTTTGGGCAGAGGAAGAGTTGTGAAGGGAGTCATGTGTCAGATGGATGATGGGTCTAGGGGATCCTAAGGTTGCTTTTGCTTCAGAGACTGTAAACCTGTCCTCTTAATGGTGGGCCCTCAGCCTGGCCTGGCCTTCCAGCTTCAGCAGGTGCAGCCTTGTGCACTCCTTGGTGTGCAAAGCATCATAGAGATGATCGCCACCCCTGCTTGCCATGATGGGGAAAACTTTGAAAACTACAAGCCCTTGTTCTGATTCTGGCAGGTCTAGTATTATCCCCGTGTAACACATCAAGAAATGAGGCCATCACTTGCTTAGGGTCAGAGTTGGAAATAGAGCCTTGTCCTTTTTTTTTTTTTTTTTTAAATAACTTTATTTATTTTTTATTTTTTTCCATTTCTGGCTGCAACTGAGAGTCCTTGAAGAGTTAAGTGAGCTTTTGACTTGAACTTTACGCTTTCAGGAAAAAAAAACAAAACACTTTTGTGCCCTTATGAATTTCAACTACAGAAGTTAAACTTTATGAAGAAAAACGTTATTTTCTTTTTTCCTGTGTTTTTGTCCTTTAAACAATAAATAAAGCAGTCAAAGGATACGGACACGTCTACATGTTAAAATTGTTTGCTTCAAAAACAGCCAATATTTATTTAGCTGCCTTAACATTTGAATACTAAAAAGCGATTAGCTACCTTTCAATATAACACTTCTCAGAAAGTACATCCTAATTTAAAAGAAAGTATATCCTATTTAAAAAAACAACAAAAAGGAAAAAAATAACTTTATTGGGCTATAATTCACACACCAGACGATTCATCCATTTAAGGTATATAATCCAGTGGTTTTTAGTATATTCACAGAGTTGTGCAACCATCATTACAATCAATTTTAGAAAATTTTCATAACCTGCTAAAGAAATCCTGTACCTGCTAAAGAAATTAGCAGCCGCTTCCTATTTCACCCCAGTGCCCCAGCCCCAGGAAACTGATAATCTACGTTCTGTCTCTATAGATTTGCCTGTACTGGACATTTACTAGAAATAGAATCATATAATATTTGTTCTTTGTGGTTGGCTTCTTTCACTTAGCAGAGTGTTTTTAAGGTTCACCTGTGCTATAGCATGTACTTGTATTTCATTCCTTTTCATTGCTGAATAATATTCCACGGCATGTTTACTCATTTATCAGTTGTTGATCCATTTTGTTTATCCATTTATTAGTTGGTGAACATTTGTGTTGTTTCTACTTTTTGGCTATTATAAACAATGCTGCTGTGGACATTCATGTTTGAGTTTTCGTGTAGACATATGTTTTCATTTCTCTTAGGTAGATACCTAGGAGTAGAATTGATGGGTCATGTGCTAACTCCATGTTTAACTATTTGAAGAAATGCCAGACTATTTTCCATAGTGGCTGTACCATTTTACATTCCTTCCAGCAAAGTATGAGAGTTCCTATTTCTGCACATCTCTGCTCACAGCTGTTATTATCTGTACTTTATTTTTTTAGTGTAGCCATCCTAGTGGGTGTGAAGTAGTATGTCATTGTGGCTTTGATTTGAATTTCTCTGATGTCGAGCATCTTTTCATGTCATTATTGGCCACTTGTATATCTCTGGAGAAGCGTCTGTTCAGATCGTTTGCCATTTTAAATTGGGTTATTTGGGTTTTTTTTTACTGAGTCATAAGAGTTTTTTAATATGTTCTGTGTACTAGGCCCTTATCAGATAAATCATTTACACATATTTTCTCCCATTCTTTGTCTGTCTTTTCACTTTGTTGAAAATCTCATAGTTTGAATCCTAGTTTAAATCTCTTTTGCTATATCACAAATCTTTTGGGTGAGAGAACTTATGAAAGTCTCCTCTGATGGAAACATATACATACCCAATCCCCCACCCACCACCACCACCATCATCATCATCATCTACTTGCAAAATATTCACCTCATAAATACTGTGTTTTTAGTTCCTTGTTGGCTGCTGTGGGCTTATAATATAATTTAAAGCCATAGTCCACTTCTTTAAACTTCCAGTCTTTCTGGGGAGATAAACTGGAGAACGTGGCATGATTTCAGAAGGCAAACAAACCTTGAGTCCTCATATTTTCCAGGCACGACAGAACTGAGGGTGCTGTCCGTGCCACTCAGAACCTCCTTCTCTTCCAGGGCTGCGAGGCCTGATGCTGTCGGTCATGCTGGCCTCTCTCATGAGCTCGCTGACCTCCATCTTCAACAGCGCCAGCACCCTCTTCACCATGGACATCTACACCAAGGTGCGGAAGGGAGCATCGGAGAAAGAGCTCATGATCGCAGGAAGGTAAATGCGGCTTCCCCCTGCCGCGTACCGTGGACACTTGAATGATCAGAGAGGTTCCACCTGTGCTCCCCGTTGAGCTGGGGAAGACTGGCAAATGCCCGAGTGGAATGGGAGTAACCTCTGTGGCTGGTTATATTTGCCCTTCAGAGGCATTTAACTTTAAGTTGGAGATCACTGAACAATGCCCCTCTGGAGTTAGAAGGGACATAAGAGATCATCTAATCAAACCCTCGGGCCATCAGTGAGCAAATTGAGGCTCATCCTGCTTAAACCCAAGCAGCCTGGACAGTGCAGAACCAGGACTGGAATCTGCAGCGAGCTGAGTCCTTGTCCAGGGCTCTTTATTCTGCCCCACGCTGTCCTCCCCAGCCCCCAACACTGCAGCTCTCCACTCTGGACGTCTTTGAGACCCAAATGCCTTTGATGCCTCAACCACATGGTACCACACTTTGCAGGATCGTTGTGAAGATCAAATGGGATTGTGCTTGTGAATCTGCTCTGTAAAGTCTAAAATATCAAGCTATGTGCGCATTTACTGTTGTCAAATGGGCTAACAGACGCAACAGTGTACATAAAACTGGGCCGAATGTGCTCCTTACCATGGTCACCCATGGAGCAAGCAGATACTCCAGATAGAGCATTAACAGGAGCTCTGCTGTGTCTGTCCATGGGGCTGTGGCAGGTCAACCTCCTCAGGACAGAGGGAACAAGTCCCTGGGATGTCAGCCAAGGGTAAAGTTCCCAGTGAGTGCAGGAAGAGTATGGGTTGCTACCTCATTGCTCTCGTCAGCGAGATTAGGGAGAAGGAAGGAAAGGAAAAATGGCAGGCCATGTTCAGGGGACAAGACACCTGGTACCCAGGGGAGATCTGACCAGGTCAGAGTCTACTTCTCAGCCACACTATTACTTGGGCTGGTTTTTCCTTAGAAATGCACTGACT
>CM052452.1:17981223-18016250 GCA_028533085.1 Varecia variegata
GACACCTCTGAGAAGCCTTTGTGGAGGACAGTGACGAACGTCAACGGCATCATCCTGCTGGCGGTGGCCGTCTTTTGCCACGCGTATTTTGCCTGAGTCCTGCCTTGTGGCGCACAGGCGCCATGGCTGGAATCTTAATGCACCTCCCTTTGATCTCATTCTGTGGCATCGAAGGGAAACCAGCCAGTTGTAAATTTCGCCCAGTTGGATGAATGTGTACATGTGTAATTATAGGCTAGCTGGCGGAAAATCATTAGTTTGCTGTTAACTTGTGCATTCAAAGCCAGTGTGATCCAATCATCTGTACATACTTGAGCTAAGGAAGTTATATTCAGAAAAAGGCAGACTAAGAAACAGAAGTCCAGGGGTGTCCAAGGCAAGTCCGTCTCAGGTAGATTCAGCACATCAGCGTTGTTTGTAATCCTTGAATATTATTTTAAGAGTTTTGGTCCCCCTGGTTCCTGCCACTTTTCCCTATCTGAATCCCTCTGTATATGTTTTTAATTTTTAATTTTTAAATTTTTTGCTCTCATCATATTCCTTTCAAGTTTTTCCTGGCACAGGAAAAATCGACCCGATAAACTGATGAATGCACTGAAGCTGAGGATGGGAGCTTGATGGGGTCCCTGTCCTGGGGGTTTGCTCTTGGAAGTGGGGACATGAAGAAGGCAGGACTTGCCCCACAGGGAGGGACCCAGGCACCAGCCTCAGGCCGGGGTCGGGGGGCGATCAGATACTCTTGAGTTCAGGGGATTTTCTGATCTTCTTAAAAATGTCCATCGCGAGTTCCACCTGTTTGGGATTTCGCTCTTTTTGACGTTTACTGTGCCTGGAATGTCGTAGCCACTCGGTCATGTTTGCTGACGAAATGAATGCTATGGGCATGTATTTAGAAATACTTGCTTTATTTTTACATAAGCCCGGCTCTTGGTTAACCCTTTCTTGCGGCTGCACAAAGTACGCCCCTGGTGACTATAATGAATTGGAATGCATTTGCCAGAGGCCATTGTGCCTCGTGGGCTTAGCAGCTGACGCTGTGTCCCTGAGAGAGACAGGGCTCCGGCTGGGGGCATCTCTCACCTCAAAGCAGCCGCACCCTCCCAAAACATGGAAATAATTACCCTGAGATCATCCACCCTGTGAGTTCACATGACCGCAGCTCTTCCTTTGTTTTGGTGTCTTGATCGGTGATCATTGACGGATGCAGGTTACAGTGGGTGGTCTGTGTTCCAGGTGGTAGTGCCCAACATGTCTAGCTGAGAGGTGTCTGTTTCTTATTGAACCAGTTTCCCGGGGGGCAATTCCTGTCATTTAATTTAACTTTAAGTAATTCTCTTTAATGTCATCTGTGAAATCTCCATTATATTGTAATATGATCCCATTGGAGTGATTAAAAAAATCACAAGGTTAGTACTGACTGATTTCAGGCTAGCTTAGAAAAGAGCTGAGAGTGGTTCCTGGGTATAAAAATGTGGCAGCAGGTGAAAGGATGGCTTGTCCTGGGGAGGGAAGGAAACCCAGAGAGCACTTCTGAAATGCCTCTCACTCCCCTGCAGCTGGGCAGAGGAGGGGGAGAGGTGGAGGACTGCACACGGCTGGCATCGCTCAGAGGACCCGGCCTCGTGTGGAGTGTGTGGTATGTTTTGAGCTTTGAGAGGCCAAAGAGAGAAGTCCAAAAGCTGGTGGGTGGAGCAGACAGTGTAAAGTTTCTAGATTGCCCTGGATTCATTCGGTTTCTAGCTTTGGCAATAACTTACTGTGTATATTGTGGTAAATTATTTTGTCTCAACTCCGTATTTTGTTTTGTTTGTTTGTTTGTTTTTTTTTTTTTTTTTTGAAAAATGGGGACGTTGGTGCTTACAGCATCTACCTACCTCCTGGGGTTGTGACAAGGACACTTGGAAAAGCGGACGGGAGACATACACGAGGAAAATGCTATATGGATGCTATATTAAACTGCATTGTAGCCCCATAAATTAAAATGCATTGCTTTGATAAAAATGAAAACGTTAAAATCCCTTAACATCCTGATTCTGTGTTCCCTAGAGATTCTAGACAAATACTAAATATATCTGCGGTGAGATTTAGTTAACACAAAATCTGGATTAGGAAGCAGGAGGCCAGGGTAGTTGAGAATAGAGTCTAGCAATCTAACAATTAAAAAAAAAAGTAGTTAAGTTTGGAGATGATTTCAAACATGCAGTGAGCAACTGTACCTGCATAATGTCCCATTAGAATAGACTGAGCTACTTGGGGCCAGTAAATGATAGATTGTACTAGAATAATCTCAGGGGTGCAGGGAAGAGCTATTCTTTTCCTTATATTGAAGATGGTGTTATACATGGGGCAGAGTGACTGCTTGTTAATGCTCAGTTTATAGAACTGAAAAATCATGCCCTAGTAGGCAAAAAAAAAAAAAAAAAAAAAAAAAGAAAAGTTTCTTTAAGTATGGATGACTATTTTAAAAGGAATCTCTCAAAACGGAAAAGACAGGCCTCCTTTCCTTCAGAGTGATGTTGCTCCCGGCCCTCTGACCTACCTGGGAGCATTGCTGGCTTCTGTGTAGCTGAGTCAGGCATTGACATTCACTCAGAGAAATTTCTACTTTTGGAACTCACTGGAATGCACTCCTTCCTAGTGCCGAAACCATCATCTCCTAAAAGATGCACCGCAGCTTGTGTTTTCTTGTCCTGCTTCACAAAAGCAAACCTTGGGAGAAAAACACAGGTGTGCTTGGTTAGAGGAGAGGGATTTCTCAAGATTCCTTCCCCTCCTGTCTGAGAAAAATCTCACTTAACTTCCAAATTGTATTTCGGCAAATGAAGTTGTCCGAGTGAGATGCCATTGTCTTGGAAGGTCGATGGGGGTGGGACCAGGGAGGTGTGGATGAACCTGCACTCCTAGGTCATGCTTCAGTGGGGCCACTGTTGTTCGACTGGCTTTGAGGGATTCGGGTGAGTGTTCCATCCCAGAGCTTCACATTGCGTTCCTAACCCAGCCAGCTTTTGTAGCTCTAAGAGCCACTCAGTGAAGGAACAGGCAACGTGATGCACTTCGCCCCATGCTGGGAAAACTGGTAGCCGATGCCCATCTGATAAAGAGGCCTTCTTTACACACGAATGCTGGTGGCACATACACACGCATTTCAGAATCAGACAAAGGGCTTCTTGGAGTTGTGATTCTCAAACTATAGCTGAGATCAGAAAACCCTGGAGAGCTTGTTCGTACACAGATTGCTGGGACGGACCCCCAGAGTTTCTGATTCAGTAGGTCTGGAATGGGGCCTGAAAATGTGCATTTCTAGCAAGTTCCCAGATGATTTCGATGCTACTGGTCTGGAGACCACACTCTGAAAACCGCTATTTAGAGTCACCTTCCAAAGGGTTTTGTTTTATCACCAAGGGTGGCAGAACTGGAGACATCTTCCCCCCCGGCCCTCCTTTGAGATTTTTAGTGATATCTCAGGGGCAAAAGTCTTACACCAAAGGTGTGTAGGTATGACTGAGGCACATTGTAACGCCAGGGGACTGAAAAATCCAACCCCATGGATTTTTAGGACCCGTTTGCTTAATTCTGACCTTCCCTCTAGATGCCCAAGGCCTGACACTTGAAACATTTAAAAAATTTTTTTTTGAATGGACAAAAATTGTGGCATGCAACATGATGTTTTGATATATGTATACATTGTGGAATGATTAAATCGAGCTAATTAACCTATCCATTACCTCACATACTTATTTTTTTGTCGTAGGAACACTTAAACAATCTACTCTCAGCAATTTTCAAGCATATGATATATTGGTATTAACTATAATCACCATATTGTACAATAGGTTTCCTAAACTTATTCCACCTGTCCAGCTGAAATTTTGTAGGCTTTGACCAGCATCTCCCTAATCCTTCCCTCCGCTTGCCCTCCAATCACCATTCCACTCTCTGCCTCCATGAGTTCAACTTCTTATTAATAGATTCTACATATAAGTGAGATCACGTAGTATTTGTCTTTCTGTGGCAAGGCCTGGCGCTTTACCACCTTGACTTCTATTTTATTTTATATTTGGTACTCATTATTCTCTCTCTCTCTCTCTCTCTATATATATATATATATAAACTGGTCTTCAAAGTCAGTCTCACAGGTGGAATATTTTGCAGGCAGGGGTGAGGGGAGAAAGCACTAATGTTTATTGGACATTGTCTATGGTCCAGGCCCTTTAAGCAGTATGAAATGACCTCACCTAATCTTCACGACAACATTATACTCAGGGGAAACTGAGGTTTGGGGAGATTCAGAGACTGACCCATGGTGAGGACCTTGGTGGTCATGGTCTAGGGGTTGACAGTCCTTACTTGCTGCCACAGAATTTCCCAGGACAGCCTTCCAACAATGACACAATGTCTCTCCCTCAATTCTGAAGACCCTAGAATGAGGGTTGGGTGTGGACAAGTGAGGAGACCAACATCTATTGAGAACCTACTTATTTATATCAACCAAAGTTATATTAATAAATGCTACCAACTTACAACATTTAAATATGTGAGCCAGGTATTCCTATCTCTGTTTACAGATGAAAAATTAAGGTGCAGGGAAGTTGATTGCTTTGCTCCAGGTGGGTCTGTGTCTAGAGCCTGTTCTCCTAGTTTTGGTCTAGGTGGATATCTTCTCCTGACCAAATAGTTATAGGAATCTATCTTCTCTGTAAAGCAACTTCAACTTTTCTATGAAGGCTCTTCCAACACTCCCAGGACATGGATAATGATGTTTTCTGGTTCTACTTCACCCTGAGCACAAGGGAAGATGGTCCTTGAATGAACCTGTGCTCCTAGATCACAAAGACCAAATCATCAAACTAAACACCAGATATTTCAGACTGGCAAAAATGCAAGTCAGAATGCTGGGGCTTTGCTTGTGTATTCTGATGCGCTGTAGTACAGGAGTCCAGGTGCCTGAGCCCTGGGAGCAACAAGCACTTTCCCATTGCTGAACAACCTTGTGATAGACCCCACCCAAGGCCCCACCCCACCCTGCCTTGCCCCACTCACCGGCTCTATATGTTCAACTTGTAATTCTATTTCCTTTCGCTCGGTAGCATCCACTTCAGATTACCTTGGCCACAGGAGCCCCTGGCTTGGAAATCCACAGGATGCGTACTTAACTCTATCTGAGTTGTGGCTTAATTATATCTCCTCAAAATTCATTTGTTGAAGTACTAACCCTCAGTACCCCAGAATGGGACTGTACTGGGAGAATACGGTCTTTAAAGAGGTGATTGAATTAAAACCAGGTGATTAGGGTGGGCCCTCCTCCAATATGACTGGTGTCCTTATAAGAAGAGGACAATCAGACAGAAGGGAGACCATGTGAAGATGCAGGAAGAGATGGCCACCTACCAGCCAAGGAGAGATGTCTCAGAAGACACCTTGATCTCAGACTTCCAGCCTCCAAAACTGTGAGAAAATAAATTTCTGCTGATGAAGTCTGTGGTACTTTGTTACAGCAACTCTAACAAACTGATCCCATCTGAAATGGAGTTAGATCCTGTTCTGTGTTTTCCTTTCGTCTTTTTTTTTTAGACAGAGTCTTGCTCTGTTGCCCAGGCTAGAGTGCCGTGGCATCAGCCTAGCTCACAGCAACCTCAAACTCCTAGGCTTAAGCGATCCTACTGCCTCAGCCTCCCGAGTAGCTGGGACTACAGGCATGTGCCACCATGCCCGGCTAATTTTTTTATATATATTTTTAGTTGTCCATATAATTTCTTTCTATTTTTAGTAGAGACGGGGTCTCACTCTTGCTCAGGCTGGCCTTGAACCCCTGAGCTCAAACGATCCACCCGCCTCGGCCTCCCAGAGTGCTAGGATTATAGGCGAGAACCACTGCGCCCGGCCTGTTCTGTTTTCTTAGATTCTGTGTTTGTCTGCTTGGAATCCATTTGTCACAGATCCAATTATGTTGACTATGTATTTCTTATTTTCTGTATTCTTGATGCTCTCATATTTGGGGGGGTTTATAGACTCGGGGAAAGACCGTGCCTCCCAGGGATAGCCCTTTCTTAGAGACAGCAAAGGGCTTGGCTGGGAGCGTGTCTTTCACACACAAACCCATCCCAAGTCTATAGCCCCAGTCACCTCCTTATCCAACCTTCACATACGAAGTGAATATTTCCCCTGCCCTGAATAATCCCAGGCAGGACCAGGTATCAGGCGACTAGAGACCAATCTGATAGCCCACAGCCTGTTGGAATTATTCAGACGAGCCAATCCTAAATTGTCTACTCTGCCTTGCTTTCTCCAGAGAAATCGATTAGAGGCTCTGACCTATGCCTTCCCTTCACTGCTTTCTGCCTCCTGACTGACCAGTGCTGCTTCTGTGATCCTACATGACAGGCAGTGACCCCCTCTCTGGAATCTGCGAGTATAATAAACTTCTTCCTTCCAAGCCTTGTTCTCTCCTCCTCTGGCCACACCAACTTGACCGTATCTTGCCCAATGTCTACACGCATAGAACAAATCTCTTTTATTTCTCATAGCTAGCCCAAAGGGCAACAGGATGCCATCAGACAGCCTGTTGATCAGGAATTGTGTTATTGTTTCCTTAAAAGACCATCTGTCTCTTTCTCAACCTTTCTTATGGCTTCTTCACCCCCTCTTCTTCTCTCTTTGTGCCCATTCTTCTCTCAGTCTTCATTCACCTGGTCCAGTTACCTCATGGACCTCAGTGAGCCTACATCACCCGTCTCTACCTTCACCTTTCATCCTCTCCCTACCTGTCCTGAAACCCGTCATCAGGTGGAGCCCTTCAGGAACACACCTGCGGTTACATGAAGCTAGGTCGATTCAACTTGCTGCAGCAAGGGAGAAATTCAAACAGAATTTCAGCTTCTTACCAAACAGAGGAAGAGACGGAGTTGTGGGATTTTGAAGAAGGGTGGAGTTTGGGGAAATTTTACTTGAAGCCACGTTTTGTTAGGCTCAAAGTAAAGCAGAGAGTGTGTGTAAAGGGATTAACATCAAGCCTGGTCTGAGAAGCGGACTCAGGGATCCTGTTGTCTTAGATATTCAAAGTCGAGATAAATGCCCGTAGCTCTGCACCTGAGTTGGAAATTGAGGCTGCTTCCCTGCTGGTGACCCACGTGACTCAGAGCCTTTGGGTACCAGTGAGATATTTCATTCTCACTGATGTACAAGTTGGCCCTCCTGTCCGCGGATTCAACCAATGGTGGATCGAAAATATTTGAAAAAAGATTTAACAATACAACAGCAAAAATAATACAAATAAAAACAAAATATAACATACATAGCATTTACATTGCATTAGGTATTCTAAGCAATCTAGAGATGATTTAAAATATAGGGAGGATATACATAGGTTATATGTAAATATGATGCCATTTTATACTGTGGACTTGTGCATCTATGGATTTCGGTGTCCTTGGGGGGTCCCGGAACCAATCCTCTGCAGGTACGGAGAGACCACTGTAATTTCAAATAGCAAAATTTCTCCGTCTATAATTTTAGAGAACACATGGTTTTTAGCGCCATGGTCTTGATGTTAGTTAACACAAGCTGTTCTTACAGGTTCACGCTCCTTGCCTCTCATTCTCACATCTCATTTCTGACTCCTTTAGGGCCAGGGTCTCAGAGCCCAGCCCTGGAGGGGAGGCCCAGCCTTGGCTGATTTCATGCTCCCCACCCTCAGGCACCAGCTTTGATGTCGTGCCCCACCTGCCTGAACTTATATAAAGAAGGGGCCATGTCTGGGTGTAGAAAAAGTAAACTGTTTTTTCTCTGCCCTCACCGCAATAATCACCTCTGGAGACTTCTGTCACCAAGAAGTGTGTGGCAGATTTCTCCCCACCAACAGCCATTCGATTCAATTCTAACACTATCTACCTGGAGATAGCGTCGGATTCCACAGGTTGAGGGCTCAGTCCCACAAGAGGGTTCCACACTTTTAATGCCAATCGCAAGCCCCGAGTTGTTTTATCTGTGTTTCTGACCATCTGGCTATAAATTGGGGTTTCCACAACCCCCTCCTTGTTTTCGATGAATTTGCTAGAGTGGCTCACGGAACTCAGGGAAATACTTTACTTACATTTGCTGGTTTGTTATAAAGGATATTACAAAGGATACAGATGAAGAGAGAGGCGTAGGGCAAGGTGTGTGAGAAAGGGTATGGAGCGTCCATGGCTCTGGGCGTCCCACTTTCCAGGAGCCTCCACATGTTCTGCTGTCCAGAAGCTCTCTGAACCGTATCCTTTTGGGTTTTATGAAGGCATGATTGCATATGCATGATGATGAATTAAATCATTGGCCTTTGGGGACCAACTTAACCTTCAGCCCCACCCCTCTCCCCAGAGGTTGGAAGGTGGGGCTGGAAGTCCCAACCCACTAATTCCACCTTGGTCTTTCCTGTGAGGGCCCCCATCCTGCCAGCCACCAACCAACTATTAGCATACAAGAAGACATTTATTACTTTGGAGATTCCAAGGATTTTAGGGGTTGTATGCCAGAAAACAGGGATGAAGACCGAATACATATTTCACGATATCACATTGGGTCGGAAAATCAGCAGCTGCAGCCATGGACAGCACTTGAAGTCCCAGCATCATGATGAGGTCCCTGGAGTAAGGAGTTTTTTCCTGGAAGGTTGAGAAATGACCCCATTGCCAGTGAGTGTATCAGTTTCTCTCTCTCTCTCTCTCTCTCTCTCTGAATAAAAAAGCCTTGTTTAGGGCTGGGTCCTCTTTAAAGCTATTCTTTGGGCCACAGGCCACCCCAAGTAGATAGTAGGCTTCCCAGCCTACATGGTTCAAGTTGAGAGAAGAAAGTCTACTGGCCCAGAAAAGATTTTTCAACTGCCTGTTGCTTATGAAAAATGTCATTGCAGTTCTTTGGCTGTTAGTAGAATCTTGGTGTGTTCTAACTCAATGTGCCTTATCTCTTGCCCATTATGAAGATCTATCTATCTGTAGCTCCAGAAACTGAGTGGGTATGTTAGGTAGATAGTGAGGGATTCTGGGTCTCTTAGGGATAAAAGTGGGTGCTGTTGCCCCCATCTTGTGTCCTGCCCCACCCTAATCTCCCGAGTGGCTGCCATACCTGGGGAGGAGGGAAGGTGCTATGAATTTGCCAATCATAACCTAGTGCGCCAGCTGCAAAAGAATGCAGAGGCCTCTCTAGCCTATGGAACAAGCTGCATAGGTACCATAGAGTCCAGAAATTGAACTAGAACAACCTGCATGCGTAGTTTAGGCTCAGGTCATGTGACTCCCAACTGTCCAATCAAAGTGGTTCCATGGTGGTTCCATGGTGACCTCTGAACCATGAGGGAGGTCCCAATCCTGGCACTGTAAAATAAGAGGCACACCACAACTAAGTCTCTTTTTGTGCCCTTCCTTTGGCTCTCCCTGTGCTGTGACAATGGGTGTGGTCATCATCCGTGGCATCTGTATCATGCTCTGTAAACCTGTATCTTGCTCTTGATCTATAGTCCTATCTTTCTCTCCTCGATAAACCTCATTTTCGTGCTTGCCTAACTTTGGCATGTCTGGTCATTCTCTGGCCATCCTATGGAACAATAGTGCAACTATTAAAAAGAATGAGCAGGACCTATGTGTACGGATAGACAAAGATCTCCAAGATATGTTTTATGTGGGAAAGTCAATCACAGAATAACACATAAAGCAAGACTGCAGTATCTAAAAATATGCGTATGTTTATAAATGGATAGAAAAATTACTGGAATATATGCCTTAAACTGTTAAGAGTTATTTCTCTGGGAAGTTAGTGAGAGTAGATGAGAGGAGAGGTTTATCAATGGAGAGTAATATATTTAATTATATAAACCAAAGAGCATTGTTTGAATTCTCATGATAATAAAATGGATATGTATTTCTTATGCAACTTATTAAGAACATTTTAGTTTGTTGACTTATTTACACACAGGTGTATTTTAAATCTATGTAAATCCTACATAGAGATAACTGTCATTCAGAATGTCAAAACAGACATAAAGAGAGAGAAATAGGCATATTCAAGTAAAGAATGCCAATAACGAATTAATGTTATCTAAAATTAGATTGTGGTAATTGTTGTACAACTCTACGAATGTATTAAGATACACTGAGTTAGATACTTTATATGAGTTTTATGGTGTGTGGATTATATTTTCATAAAGTAGTTAAAAAATCAATGGTTTGATGGTCTAACCTTTAGTGGGGGATGGTTGTATTTGAGACATAGGCTAATAATTTCCAGTACATTAAAAAAATATTTACCACGGATATTTCTAGCTCTCCCTCCCCCAACTATTAGGAAATATTTCTATTTCCCAAAGCCTTGAGATCACTGAGGTGAAAGCTGCTTGGGGGCCGGGCGCGGTGGCTCACGCCTGTAATCCTAGCACTTGGGAGGCCGAGGCGGGCGGATCGTTTGAGCTCAGGAGTTCGAGACCAGCCTGAGCAAGAGCAAGACCCCATCTCTACTAAAAATAGAAAGAAATTATCTGGACAGCTAAAAATATATAGAAAAAATTAGCCGGGCATGGTGGCGCATGCCTGTAGTCCCAGCTACTCGGGAGGCTGAGGCAGGAGGATCGCTTGAGCCCAGGAGTTTGAGGTTGCTGTGAGCTAGGCTGATGCCATGGCACTCACTGTAGCCCGGGCAACAGAGTGAGACTCTGTCTCAAAAAAAAAAAAAAAAAGAAAAGAAAAGAAAAGAAAGCTCCTTGGGAGGGGAAGTCACTGTTGTGCAGTTAAGGAGGTTAGGAGGCGAGGCAGAGTTGGGCAGGGCATTCCTTTCAAATGGAAGGAAATCTCTGGAAACTGCAGAAAGCAAGTGTGAGGTAGGGCAATCTGCCTGGTCGGCCATTTAAAAAAAAGGTTCCACACATAAGTAAGATTCTACAGTATTTGTCTTTCTGTGTCTGGCTTATTTCACTTCCCATAACACCCTCCAGGTTCATTCATGTCATTGCAAATGGCAGGATTTCCTTCTTTTTAAATGGCTGAATAATATCCCGTCGTATGTATATACCAGATTTTCTTTATCATTCATCCATCGCAGGATGTTTACGTTGTTTTCCTGTCTTGGCTGTTGCGAATAATGGTGCAATGAAAAGTTGAACTCGTAGAAGCAGAGAGTGGATGGGGGTTGCCAGGGGCTGAGGGGTGGAGGAGGTGGGGAGACGTCGGTCACAGAACACAAACTTTCAGTTAGAAGAGGAATAAGTGCTGAGGATCTAATGTACAGCATGGTGACCATAGTAACTAATACTGCGTTATGTACTTGAAATCTGCTAAGAGAGCAGATCTTAATCGTTCTCACCACACACACACACACACGTGCGTTAACCATGTGGGGTGGTAGATGTATTAATTAACTTGATTATGGTAATCGTTTTACAATGTATGTGTATATCAAGTCATCACGTTGTACACCTCAAATATATACAATTTTTATTTGTTAATTACACCTCAATAAAACGGAGAAAAAAAGAATTTAGAACTCTGTGGTTTAGTTTACATACACATGGGGCCACTTCACTGGTTGTATAAATTATTAGCTCTTTCTCTTTCCTTACTGACTCAAAGGAACAGCAAAAGCAAAAACTCAAATCTGTAGTCATCTCATTAGATAATATCACCAACTGCTCATTCCCCTTTGGCAGCACAACAAACCGTAAAATGAAAATCAGTAATATTATTCCTTGCTTAATTATTAATAATTACTAATTATTCTAGTAGTTCAGACGGAGTTCAGGCAAAATAGGCATAAACAAAGACCACCATGGCCAGGAGGAGGATGGCGTTGACGTCCACTATCGTCTTCCACAGGGGCCTCTCAGACGTGTCGGTCAGCTTCTCCCTCAGGGCTTCCTCCTCCTCCTCGGTCAGCTTGGGTCCTGTGTTCTGCAAACCGCAGAACCAGTCCCAAGCCTTCCTGAGACATCCACGAGATTTCTCAGGATAATCTGAAATGCAGAAAGATAAACAAATGACCACGAAAGATGGAAACTAGAAATCCTTGTCAATGTAGTGCAGGTTACTGGAAAGAATGAATATACCACTTGGAAGTGTTAGACAAATTGTAGAAAATATTCCTGAGAAAACGTAGATAAATTTGAATACATAAAAGTAGGAAACTTTTGCATGGCATAAAATTCCATAAACAAAGTAAAAATAAGTGACCCAACGGGGGAAACACTTGTATATTGTATCAGAAAGGATTTAATATCTTTGATATGTAACTATATTAAATATATATAAATAACTATAGGCCGGGCGCGGTGGCTCACGCCTGTAATCTTAGCACTCTGGGAGGCTGAGGCAAGGTGAATCGTTTGAGCTCAGGGGTTCGAGATCAGCCTGAGCAAGAACGAGACCTCATCTCTACCAAAAAAATAGAAAGAAATTATCTGGACAACCAAAAATATACAGAAAACATTAGCCGGGCATTGTGGCGCATGCCTGTAGTCCCAGCTACTTGGGAGGCTGAGGCAGGATTGCTTGAGCCCAAGAGTTTGAGGTGTCTGTGAGCTAGGCTGACACCCTGGCACTCTAGCCAGGGCAACAGAGTGAGACTCTGTCTCAAAAAAAAAAAAAAAAAAAAAATATATATATATATATAAATAACTACAGAGAATAGACCTTCAACAGCCCCATGTAAACATAAGAGAGAGATGAATAAACAGTTCAAAGAAAAAAGACAAATGACTTGTAGGCTTACTCAAAAAGAGAAATTTAAACTAAAACTCTACTGAGATACCATTTCTCATCTATCAGTGGCAAAAATTCAAAAGTTTCACAATATACTATGTGAGTGAGTCTGCGTGGAAACGGGTAGTCTCATACCTTGTTGGCAGAAAGCATGATTCAGCTCCTATGGAAGGGTATTTGGCAGTACATAGCAAGATTGCATAGGCATTAATCCTCTGCCCCAACAATCACAGTTCTCAAAATCTATCCCAAAAGTTTACTGGCAAAAATACAAAAAGATTTATGTACAAGGCTATTTGTTGCAGCATTGGAAAAGTTAAAGAATACTTCTAACTCAAGTGAAAAATCATACTGGAGACTAGACTTAGAAATAAATGATAATGAAAATCATATAAATTAAAATCTGTGAGATACAACAAAAATATTATGTTGAGGGAAATGTATATGGCCTTAGTTATTGACATTAGAAAAGAAGAAAATCAAATTTCCAGATTTACTGGAAATCAATGAAGCAATACCCAGCTTATGTTAGAGAAAAAAAGAAAAAAAAACCCACAACAGAATAAACCCAAATAATGAAAATGGAAGGAAATACAAATGAAAATAGAAAGTAATAAAGCCAAAAGTTGGTTCTTTGAGAAAAGTAAACTAGATAAGTCTTAGTGAGGTTTATCAAGAAAAAAGAGAAATCACAAAAAGTTATATTAGGAATTTAAAGGAAAAGATAACTGTAGAGGCAGTCAAGATGGATAAGTAGATATTATGAATAACTTTATGACAATATATTTAAAATGTGTACTAAATGGACAAAATCCTAGAAATATATAATATAAAAAACTGATTAATGAAGAAATGGAAACTCCAAATAGTTCTATAGCCATTATGTAAATTTGATAATTAGTTAAGAAATGCCACCCCCCCAACACCTCACAGCCCTAATGGTATTATTACTGGCAAAATATCAAAATTCAATGGAGATATCATTTCAGTCTTATTGAAATATTTCCATAAGATGGAAAAATGGGCTAAGTTCTGATTTATTTTATAACACTATGATCTTAATATGAAAACCAAAGATTAAGTACAAAAAAAGAAAATTCTAGGCCAGTTGTACTCAGGAGCACTGATATAAAAAAATCAAAAGGAGTAGAAAGCATTGGCTCTTCTTTCAATCTGAAAAACCAAAACCAAAATAAACAAAGCAATTAGTGTACAGTTCAAAACAACATATCATGAAGTGCTGAACCTTGTCAGTGGTTTAAAAATATTAGGTAAAAAAAGAGTCTTGGGGATGGATGCTGGAGAAATTTTCATAAAGGAAGTGAGATTAGAACTTAGTTTTAAAGAATAGGCAATATTTTTCTCTTGGAGAGAAGGTATAAATATTCTATGGAGCTTGCAGTGTGTAAGGAAGCAAAAAAACCCGGCTCCCTGGAATGGAGGGTGTATTGGAGAGAATAGTGAGAAATAAGATTGGAGAGAAGGTGGGGCTGGATGTTTGATCACAGTTAATTAAGATCAAACACTTAATATGTAACTAGAAACAGTAATTGACTGACAGCTCAGTGACTACGGATGGATGATGGATGGACAGGCAGATGATCAGATAGATTTCATATGTTGTCTTGGTTGTTGGAAAGGTAAGATTTTAAAATTTCAGTTTGCCATAAATCTAACAGTTTTTTTAGAAGCAGAATTTAGTGGCAATAAAAGAAAACCACTAAACCAAGCCATGCACACAGAGTTCCTACATGAAAACCAAATGTAAACCAGATATTACCTTCTTCAACACCATCATTGGTTTCTTCCTGCTGTTTCTCGTCTGCATCTAAATCGATCCGTTCTTCTGTACTGTCCCGAAGAGCCCAGCACAGGCGATACAGCTGACCAGAGACCATACACAGGTACATCAGTGATGGGCAAATGTTTGCAATACTATAAGGGTACCTTTTATTGTCATACTTAAAAAAAATCAAACTTCACAGGAGAGCACAGATCACTAGGAAAAGGTCTCCTACCCAACTCACTCACCAAAACACACTACCCGTTTTAAATTATTTCTGCTTTTAACTCCTCTGGTAGCTATTCAAAACTCTGAATAATTTACTTAAAACTCCTACTTCTGGATGGATTATATAATTTCAGAAAAGTTGGAAAGATTTAGCTAACCTACATTGTACCCCTGCTTCACTCATTTTGCTTATCATTCAACTGTTATTAGCTACATCATTATTTCTTTCAGTTTGTCTGGTGGTTACTTTTATAACTGTTAAAATATCTTAAGCTCTGTTTCTGGATACATCATGTTTTCATAGTATCTATATATTATTCTTGAGTTCCAATTGCAATGAATACCCTTACATATCCCCGTCCTAACCCATTTCCAAACTGCTGTCAGTGATACCATTATTTTAAACTGTCAAACTTTATAGAATTTTAACTGTTTTCTGCAAATATAATTAAGATTTCCATGCTTAGTCTCTATGTGGATTAAAAAAGTTGAAAATAAATAGCATTTATGCTGTAAGGTATATTATTTTTAATTTGTTTTTGGCCATCGATCCAAGACATGTGATTGGATACAATGAGTGAATACCAGCTCTGGGTCATTCTAAAGAAATTGTTTCAAGTATCAATGGGTTTTTAAATTTATAATCCACCATATTCTCAAAGTCATGCCTCATTTGAATTTGTTTCATGACAAATTTCTTGTACAGATTTGCTAGAATTTATAATTGGCTTTCTTATTTGTGCTTGACATAGCAAGCATGCTTTTATCTTACCACTAAGAATCCTAATCATAGCTTCATAAGCTCTTTTTTTTTTTTTTTTTTTTTTTTTTTTGAGACAGAGTCTCACTCTGTTGCCCGGGCTGGAGTGCCGTGGCGTCAGCCTAGCTCACAGCAACCACAAACTTCTGGGCTCAAGCGATCCTCCTGCCTCAGCCTCCCGAGTAGCTGGGACTACAGGCATGCACCACCATGCCTGGCTGATTTTTCTATATGTATTTTTAGCTGTCCATGTAATTTCTTTCTATTTTAGTAGAGACGGTGTCTTGCTCTTGCTCAGGCTGGTCTCGAACTCCTGAGCTCAAATAATCCGCCCACCTTGGCCTCCCAGAGTGCTAGGATTACAGGCGTGAGCCACTGCACCCGGCCTTCATAAGCTATTATTCATAGAATTTCTTGTTTTAAATCCACTTTCTTTGTTAAAACTCTCTTCTTGGGACTCTTTGAATAATTCCTGTTTAACTTGGACCAAGTATTAATACTTTCTGGTCTTGCTGAAAAGCTATTCTCCTGCGAAACCTCATTTCTTCCCTGCTGGGCTAGGTCCACAACGCTTTCCATGACTTACTCTGAAATAACTATTAATCATATCAGTCCATTTTGAAAGTTCAAAACTCGCAGTATATTAATCAACAAACATAAACATAAATTAGAGAAATGGTCTCACTGGTCCTTCAGATAAAATATTTTTCTAAAAATTGATAATAAATTATGGTTACTTTTATTGGCAAAAATGAGTCAAACATTTTAATTTATTTCTTTCAAAACTATGATATGTTGTCTAGTGTTCTTTCATTCGACTCTCAATATTCAGTGTAAATATTTAGTTATGAACTCTGGTGACATGTCTTTGGTAAAGTAAATTAAACCACCCTGTGCTTCCTATCCACACATAATCTACTGGCCACTCATATTTCAAGGAAATATGTGAATAGGTATTGCTTCAAAGATTATAAGTGATACATGCAAAAGACCATAAAAGTTATACATGCTAGTAACAAATTCAAACAATATTAGTATATAAGCAGTATTTATATTTTAAAAATGATTAATATTTTCTGGGCCCTATATTATCCCCCACCCCCAGAGATGCCTCTTATTGAAAATTTTGGATATGTATGTTTTTAAGAGTTTTTTTCTATGCTTAGACAACCTTCATAGGCTTACATGTATTTTATTCCAGAAAGTGCTATTATACCATATTGTTATTCTGCACTTGTTTTTTTTTTTTTCCACTTAACTATATTATGGACACTTTTCAAAGAAAATAGAGCGCCCTCATGTTTTTAAATAGTGTATAATATTCAATGCACTGTTATTGTGTATTCATTCCCTTTGTGATGGAAACTTGGACTGTCCCCATTTTTTTTCTATTTGGAAATTTTTTGCTGAGAAAATCCTAATACATACATTTTTCCTAACCTATAAACATTTCTATATAATAAGCTCCTCAAAGTGGGATTGTTGACTCATAAGGTATAAGAATTTAAAAATTGACGAATACTGCCCAATTGCCCTCCTACAAGTTATAAAATGTATATACTCAACAGCAGTTCTGGACTGTGGGCATTTCCTTACATCATCACCAACACTAGACATTATTCATATTAAACATTTTTTCCAATTTGAAAGGCAAAAAAATGCATCTAATTATTCTGTTTTTTATTTTCCTTCGCCCTGGTACCATGTGCTTTTTAATTTTTTTTTTGTCTCTGTGTCAGTGTTCATGCTGTGTATGAAACCCTACTGGCCCCAAGCAGGCACAGCCTAGGTGATAGCTCTTCTGTGAAGTCTTTCCCAGTCTCTTAGGCAACACTAATTATTCTCTTCCCAGTATCCTGTAACAATGGTGCATATTTATGCCCCAGCTACATTGTGAAGCTTTTAAAGTAAGATGCCCATTTCCCAATGCCTTACTTTTTTCTTTTTACATTGTGCAAAGAGTGCTTTATTTTTTCAAAAAACCTTATTGTTAATGGGGAGGGAATATTTTATGTACCTTATAGTGAACATCTCTCCAATTCCTTACTTGTTAATTCACTGGTCCTTTGCATGTGCCAGGTGCAAATTTTTGTTTATTTGAATGACTGGAAGATACTCTCCTCAGTTTATTGCAGCTCTAGAGGTGCAGTGAAGACATTGCATGGGACTCCTACAGTAGCAGCAGTTTTAGAAGGCCAAGAACCCTTATTTTAAAATGAGCATGTATCTATCGCTCATCTACTCACGTGTATATCAGGAATGGGTTTTGTTAAGAGGGAAATTCCCAGGACGGCCAGTATGGTCCCAAAGAAGAGAATGATGGCGAAGTACAGGTAGTGCACGCCACAGAAAATCATGGGACAGTCACTGGCAGCCAAGCAACTCCCTGTTCCGTAGGCAAACTCTGCAATCATACGAATAAGGCCCATCACAAGTCCAACGATGAGACCCCAAAATGCTCCCTGCACAGAAACAAAACCAAAATCAGAGTGTCTAGAAAAGATGAGAAGCTCATTCAAGTAAGTCATAATTATCATCTGGCCTGCTTTCTCAATAAAGGACCAACAAGTGGCTAACCTTGAGCACAAAGTTACCAAAAGAGAAAGTTGCTATTGTGTGTATGAATGGCATGTTGCTCTCCATGGTCTTGAAATACCATTGCACTCCTGGTCCTCCAATTCCAGGACACTACTGTCTACATTGACCCAAGCTGAAGTTTGCCTTGACTTTTATTTTATAGATAGATTTAAAAACTTATGGTTGATTTTGTAGAGTAAACATAACTATGAATTATGTTACACAATTTTCAGAAAAGATATTAGGTAGTTCTGAGAGTTCTATTAAGCTCTTCAAAATTGAAAGTGTTTCTTTTCTCTGAGACATTGATGGGGGTGGACAGATACGCCCCTGTGCCCCTGAACAAGATGTTATGCTTTAGGAAAACAGTATTTCATGCAGATTAAGAGTATGAGCTTTGGATGGATGAAGATCCAAGTCCGAATCCCAGGACCCCACTTGCTGATATTAAGTAACACATGAAAAGCACATAGGTATTAACCTCTCTGCCCATGATCCTTATTTGAAAATTATAATAATAAAGGTAGTACCTAGGAACAATTAAGGGATTCAATGTACATGGTCCACTATAATCAGTCAATTATGTATATCATAATAGCAGTAAACATATTTCGAACACTTACTAGTGTGGTAGATTTTCTTCTAAGTGTTTCACATACTAAAAAAATTTTTTTGAGACAAGGTCTTACTCTGCCACCCAGGCTGGAGTGCGGAGGTATGATCATAGCTCACTGCAACCTCAAACTCAGGGCTCAAGGGATCCTTCTGCCTCAGCCTCCTGGGACACACCACCACACCTGGTTAATTTTTATTTTTTTTTTAAATTTTTCATAGAGACAGGGTTTCACTGTGTCCAGGCTGGTCATGAACTCCTGGCCTCAAGCAATCCTCCTGCCTTGACCTCCCAAAGTGCTGTGATTACAGGTGTGAATCTCTGCACCCAGCCATATTTCACATATTGTATCTCATTTAATCCTCACAGCAATCCCATAGGGTAGGCGCTATCATTATCCTCATTTCACAGAGAGTCAAGTGATTTGCTGAAGGTCACAACACTGTTAGGTGGTATAGCCATGACTGGGCTCTGGCAATCTGTCTCCCAAACCTGTGTTCTTCAGCACTGTGCCATATACGTACAGAGTATTTTGTAAGAAATATAAATACTCTACTATGAACATACACTATTATTTTTGTACTTTAGGAAGGATTAAGACTTGTGACTGACCTCAACTGAAATTGACATGGGCCATGATTTGGAAAATAGAGCACAAAAATACGTTTTGATACCTCAGTGAAAAAAAAATTTCTCACCCCAGCAGGGGAAGTGTTTTCCAGTGTTCACTTACCTGCTCGTTGACTCTTTTACAGAAGATGGCCAGCAGGAAGACAGCAGCTATTGGAGGCCCGAGGTAGCTAGACATTGATTCTGTGTAATGGATCAGTTGTCCATTTCGAAATACCTGTACTAGTGGAACCCACAGGATGCTGAGGGCAGTCATTATGAGGAAAAATATCCTGGTAAGAAAACAAAATGATTTACGTGTTAAGCAAAAGCATCACGGGCATTTCCATTGTGCTTTAGTTCTTGGATTCATTCTTATTGCCATTTCTTGGTTTTCCAAAGACAGCCAAGCTCCTTGACCTTACAAGAACCCACACCATGCGTAATGATTTTCTGTTACCAAAGTGCTGATAAAACAATTGCTGGTCTATGATTAGTCCTAATAGCTTCATCTATGAGATGAAATATCTAAAAACAGTTCAGGGGTCACCAGTTGATTAATGATTCTCTAATGTGATGTATATCAATTGGAAATCAACACCACGCTATTTCTATTAACCAGTAATTCTTTGAATGATAAAGAAAGCAGACTTCCATTTTGCCTTTTTCCTAGCTTGCAGGGAACTAAGCCAGTGTGCTTAGTAGGTTAGAAATAGCACTGACTCTATCCCAGAATGTGCAGTGAATTGGCAAGAAATGCTACTTTGTGCATTTTATTACTTGAATACTCTGGCAGGTAGAAAGAATTGATTAAAATATTGGTAAGTCATAAAAGCCTGCTAGAAGCTCCCAAGGTCCAGGGAGCAGGACTTATTTGCCTTTCTGAAGCCCAGTGCTCTCTGTGTTTGTTGTGTAATATTCATTGAATAAAATAAACAAACATAATTTACTGGATTGTGCCAAGAAGGTCATCATCTCTCTCGCTCGCATGAAACAGAGAAGCTGTGGTGGGGTGGAGGGAGGAACAAGCATTTGGGCAGGAGACTGAAGCACAAATATCTCATTTAAACTTTACGAAATACCTGCATTGTTGCAACAACTAAACATGATAAACCACGAAAAGTCTTAGCACGATGACTTGACCATAATAAGGACTCAATAAATTATACCCACTATTGTCATTTTTATCATCATTGGAAAGAAAATCCTGTCCCTCCCCAGCTCATGCATGAAGCTTCTGTTGTTCTCTGTCATGTGCAGAATAAACTCCAGAGTCTTGTTCTGGCTTAAATGTTCCTGCATGACTTTGCCGCGGGCCACCTTCTTGACCTTGGTTCTTGTCACTCTCCCACTTGCTCCTCATGGGCCAACCTCACTCCTCATTGTCCTCAAACACAACACACATGTGACCACGGGAGGAAGGCAGCACTGACTGCTCCCTCCCCAGAGAGCCATGGGACCCACTCCACACTCCCGAGGGCTCTGCTCAAATGCCACCTCCTCAGGGGGACTCCCTGAGCAGCGGGGTTACAGACTATCTTCCCCACGAAGGCATAAATTCCATGAAGCAGGAATATAAACAATGTATGTGTTTTTCCCCCATATTTGTGGTTTGGGAGATAGTAGGCATTTGATAAGAGAGAGAGGAAAAGAAAAAGTCAGTAATTTATCATTCATTAGTGGGACTACTGCATCTTGGGTCCCCTGAGTACCCGTTAACACTTTCTCTGCCACAGATACACACGTGTCTTACTGTTTCCCTCCTCCTACAGCATTTGTCCAGAGTCAAGATCTGGGCCAAGTGAGGGCTTTGGGTTCTTTCCCCAAGCGTTTTATTTGCTAAAGCTATTATTACTATCACCAGCAAAACACAATCTTTTTAATGGGTGGTTGGTTTTTCTTGACACCAACTTCACTGAAAAGCTGGCAGTGCCCCTCCAAGATTGGTCTTTGCGGACACTGTATTTGTAGACTGTACTGAGAGTGTCCCTACCCTGGATCCACTGTGGTCAGCGTGCCCGCTCAGTGGGTGGGGAAGGGGGAGAATTGAGGTGAAGGTGGGAAGGTGAAGGGCTCCAGCTTCCAGTCCACCTACTGGCTCCAATAAACTTCAAGTGCTAAACCACAAGCACGTAATAACACATTTTCATTATAGAAAATACACATAAGTATTAATACATTACCAAAAATTGGAAAATATGAAAGGAGAAATGATACAAACATTATCTTACCACTTTAACCACATTTGGAATTATCACCATTACTTTGATCATTTTTGCAAGAGTCATAATCAATTTCTTTTCCTTTAAAATCTCTTCCCACATTCCTTTCTAATCAGAACCACTAAATTTTAAAAGACTGAGAGTGACAGATATGCACACTTGTAGCAATCTACTTGACAGAAATACGTATCCACGTGCATCATCAAGGAACATAGACAAAAGTGCTCAAGCCACGAACAGTAGAGTAGATGAATTCTAATATATTACTACGATGGAAAACCATATTGAAAAAAATAAACTACAGCTTTATAAAGCAACATGGCTGAATGTCACAAACATAAAACGAGCAAAAGAAACCATTATGAAGCAATACATACTGAGTTGTTCTATTTACAATAGCCTGAAACTGGGAAAGAATAAACTATAGCATTTGGGGTCACAGTGGTCAGCTTTGGGGTCATGGGGTCCAAGGGGGGCTTCTGGGTGCTGGGAATTTCCAATTCTTGACTGGACTGGTAGTTATGTGGGTGCTCATTTTGTGATATGTCACTGAGCCATACATTTATGTTTTACATGTTTTCCATATGTGTGTTTTACTTGAATTTTTAAAACATTTTACAAAATGCTATGACAATACAAGGTCTACTTGAAAAATATGAAGGGAAGAAAGGAGACTACTTCATTCTTTCTGTTAGTTTCCCTCCACTTCACTGTCTTCAAGGCCCCCAGGGACCCCTGGGTGGACTGGACTCACCCAGCAGTGTCCTGGAATTAGTCCCTCCCATGAGTTTGTCCCTTTCTAATGTGGTCCAATCCTTCATGAATGCAACTGATAAACTCCTCTGTGTTAGTGTGCAGATGTCTTAATCTATCACCTCCAGGTGCCTTACCAGGAAACTGCTGGAGACAATGCATTAGCCTATCAGAGTGGGATGGAACTTTATAGCCCATCAAAGCACTGATGGAGTTACATGACGATGTGGGTGGAGAGCAGCATGAGGAGGGAAAGAAATAAGAGAGAATCAGAGGCATTTGAAAGTCTGAAAGAGCAATTATTTCGCTTAAAGGTATGGCTCCAATTTTTGCATCTGGAAAGGCATAAGTTGAAATAAACGTCCTCTAATGTTCCCTCTTCCACTCTAGGATTCTATGTTTACTTTCACCAAAGCCAAAGACAAGGGAGCTCTTGTTCACGTCTACACCTGCACTTCTGCAGGGGAATTCTAGGGAGAAACCAGGGTTCCCTCACCGTCCTGCTATCAGAAGCTCCCGCTCCGACGCCTGCTTCCGCACCTTGGTGTAGATGTCTATGGTGAAGAGGGTGCTGGCGCTGTTGAAGATGGAGGTCAGGGAGCTCATGAGGGAGGCCAGCATGACCGATAGCATCAGGCCTCGCAGCCCTGGAGGCAGGAGAGGGTACAAGCACTGGTTAGTGCTGGACACAATGATCTATGAGGGCCTTGCTCAACCAGAGAGCCGTTCAAAGATAAAAGTGTCAGCTTGAACACTGATTAAGTGATGTACTTATCAGCATACCCCAGCATGTGGAGTTTCCTGCGTATTTATTAGTCATCTGAGAATAATCCACTATAGAATTTTAGTCCTACACATAAACTTAGAGATCATCTGTTGGAACCTCATTTTAGAAGAGAGGAAATAGTGTCATACCATCTTTCTTTGGAGAGGAACTCTTGGCTTTCCGAAGACGTAGAGAGCTGAAGGGGAAGAAGCTTAGTAGGGGTTTTTGCTAAAGAAGGCTTTGGTGGGTCAAAGCTAGGGGTTTTGAACCATCATGAGAGCTTCAATCTCCATTTCTCTCTGCCAATTAGTAATGGCCCTAAACCTCCTAGGACAGAGTGTGGATGAGTTGTATATGGTGTCATGCTCCCCTCCTCCTGAAAATGCTCTTGTGTGTTGGGTGGACAAAAGTCACAGAGGTATTAGCCAACATTTGATGTGCCTCAGGTACAAGATTACCTGGTCAGTCCCGAGCTCTGTATCTGGCTCTCTTCCTGTTCACCACAGCAATGATCACCTTCTGGCTTCCTAATAATTTACTTATTTCTTATGTATGGTTTGTTTTCTATCACGCAATACTGGAATGTGAGTTCTAAGGGCTAGGGGATTTTGTACGTACTTCACGGATGTTTTCTAAGCACCAAAGCAGTGCCTGGCACATAGTAGGCACTCAATAAACACTCATAAATTAAATAGATTGAGATCTATTATTTTGGTATCACTGAACGAAAGAAAGCAGGATAGTTAACCTCTAGTCCTCTGAGTTTATAAGTTTATGGCTATGCAACTCTTTTATTGACAAAGAGATCATTTAAATTGTTCTTGATTCCCTTGGAAGAGTCTTGAATGTGAAAGATTAAGGATTCTTCTAACGGTAACTGTATTGGATTTGTCTATGAAATCTCCAGGCCTCATGCAGGGCCAGCGGCCTGTGGAAGGTGCTCAAGAAATGTCTGATGAATAGAACTGAATTAATGGAAGTGAGAATTACCAAGGATTATGCCATCACCCTTCCTCAAGGCCCTTCCAAAGACAGACCTCCACGGCTGTTCCAGCATGGACGGTTTCCTACCTGCAGGCATCAGTTCCAGCACCATAGTTGGGTAGGCATAGTTACTGCAGCCGACTTCAACCCCGCACTGCTTCACACACTCAGAAGGCACGACACAGGCCACCATATCTGAGGAAGGATTCAGAGGTGAGCTCAGCGAGGCTGAAACAGGCACAGCCCACAACTGGTGGACAAAGAGATAAGTTGTACAGTCATGGGTGGGGGAAGGAAAAACATTTGCCTGGAAATTGGAGAGTCAACTTTGAACTCCATACCCCGGATCTGGTCCCTCTTTGTCCAGAACACGACCCATAAAGGTCTCATCTCTGTGGCTCTCCTTGCATTGACCCACGGGGCAAAGCTCCCCCCTTGGGATGTGGCCCAGCAAGAACATCAGAGCAAACAGGGGAGGTGATCTCATCCTCCAGAAAAATGGCAAGAGAAGAAATTCTTCCAGGAGCACCACACTCCAGAGATTAACAACAACAATGACAACAGCAAGTTAGGTCCTGCATCCAGTCACATTTAGCCTATGGTTGTTCACCTACATCTCAGAAGAGGCGTCACTTGTGATGGTCAATCTACGTGACTGCCCATGTGTGATGATGACTCAACTCTGTGGTGGCTGCACGATACCTCGATGGGTTTTTTTTCCTTAAACAATATTATGATAATAGGGAAAACTGATAAAGAATCACCCAGAATAATAACTCCTTGGTGCATTAACTTTTTTCACTTTTTAATTCCTTTTTAATCCTTTTCCCCAGAGAAATGTCTTTTTGTTGCATAACTATCATGATTGTTGAGCTACTATTGTGTAGCCTTCTTTTTTACATTTGACACAGTAACCTCAGCATTTCCCTACATTTTGAGATCATCTTTGGTCTCTTGTGTGCAATTTTCCACAAAGGAGGTATGCAATGGTTTCTTTGGCCATTCCCCATTTGTTGGATATCTACACATTCTTTACTGTTATAAATGACACTGTGATGCTGCAATAAGAAGTGATGTCACCCACTTGATGCTCATTTTAACCAGATTTCAGTGAAATAAACATACCCAGTTGAGAAAACATGAAGTACATTCAGTGTTATCTGATGGATTGCCTGCCTTAATAAAAACGAGTCTTTAATTAGCCAAGTAAGATTCAGTTATATTTCCTTTATTTTCACGATAAAGACAGAAATTTTATTTTTAAGGAGAAATTTCAACACTAGCAGTTACTCTCAGCTGACTCAGAAATTAATGTGCCCCAAACAAACCTGGTTCCAAAGCAGTGAAAATTGATTCCATTCCCCAGCTGTCTCAGAGGGACCAAGATGGGACAGGGCATCTCCAAATACCATCTTAGAGATGTCACCAAACTCAGCCACTACTGCTCACCCAACTCAAATGAGCCCAATTCTACTCCATCCTCCAAGTGCCCTTCTGCCATATTCTCTAGACTTCCTTAAATCGAAGCCACTCATGAAAACAGGACTCACAGACTCAAATGTCTACAATCAGACAGGCATGTTGTATAAAAAAGACAAGGGAACAGAATGTCAAATACGCCAAATTTTCTTGCCTCTGACCCTCTGTGCAAGCTGCTCCTTCCACTTGGAATTCTGCTTTTACTTCCATCCAGAATTGATTTTCTAGTTTGTTAAGATTTTACAACATCTTAAAAATACTTCTCAGAATTCAAGCATAAAAAAGAGAGGCCTTGTGGATTCGGGGCTCACCTGTGTACAGGATGCGGCTGATCATTCCCGGCATCACCATGAGGAACATGGGCAGCAGCTTCAGGTAAGCGCAGATGATGCAGGCGGCCTTCACGTGAGACATATCCTTGCCGCAGAGGCAGCGCTGCACAATGACCTGCCGGGAAAACATGACGTACTCATGAAACAACCTGGGGATGATTTCAAAAAGCATCTCTTTTCAGGGTTTAATGTTACAACACGAAATGATGTTGATCCATGTATAGTATACAAGAGATTTCTGCACTTCCATGTTTATTGCAGCACTATCATAATAGCCAAAGTACGGAATCGACCTAAGTGTCCCCCATGGAATGCAGGGATAAAGAAAATATGGTATGTGTACACAATGGAAAACCATTCAGCCATAAAAAAGAATAAAATCCTGTCATTTGCAGCCACGTGGATGAAACTGGAGGTCGTTATGCTAAGTGCAATAAGCCAGGCACCGAAGGACAAATATCACATGTTCTCGCTCATATCTGGGACCTAAAAAAGTGGATCTCATGGAGGGAGAGAGTAGAATGGTGGTTACCAGAGGCTGGGAAGGGAAGAAGAGGGAGGAGTTGAAGATAAGTTGGTTAAGGGGTGCAAAACTACAGTTAGGTAGAAGGAATACATTCTAGGAGTCAATAGGACAGTAGGGAAATTATTGTTAATAATTTATTGTATATTTCAAAATAGCTGGAAGAGAAGAATTGTAATATTCTCAACACAAAGAAAAGATAAATGCTTGAGGTGATGGCTATCCCAATTGCCCTGATTTGACCATTACTCACTGTATACATGTATCAAAATATCACAGGTACCCCCAAAATAGGTACAACTATTTTATATATATATAAAGAAATGATGTCATGGTTGGTGGAAAATAATGCGCTTTAGAGTGTGAACAGGATTTGAATTCCTATTTCTTTTACACAGTATTTGACCCCTGTGAATCTCAGGTTTCTCATCTCTAAAATAGGGTTTTCTGTTGCAAGGCTTTCTGAATATTTGGTATAATGTATGTAAGACCTTTGGTACACAGAAGTCAATACACATTAGCTACTATTAAAATACGTTCACAGCTCCCAGGCTGCAATGCATCAATAGTAGTGTGCCCTGCTAGGCGCAAAGTTGTCACTACTGATGCCACCACAAGTTGTGTATTTCAGTTATGTCTTTAATATTGTAGACATCATCAGTATCTCCCTATAGTTGTGGGGCAATTGCCTCCTTGAGAAGTTAAGGCAGTTGCCATGGAAATGCCATGGTCAGGCAGCCATCAGAATAGATCAATGAGACATTCATTTCTAGATTCTTCAGAATATTCCAAAAACTTCACCTGGTTATAAATCAAATATGATAGTCCTTGGAAATGATGTCATGGTTGGAAAAAAAATTCATATAATTTCATAATTCCTACTTAAATTATGCGATCTCTAAACTAAGAATGTTGCAGCAATGGAGGGTTTCTACCCATAATGTCATGACTTCCTGCTGTTTTTCTTCTCAAGAAATGTCAGAAAATAGAGATGCCCTTTTCTACTTAATCCTCTTTGGAGAAGCAATCCATTAGGGATGGCAGTGGTATCATTCAGAGCGGGGGGAGCAGACAGCATTTGTAGACTGAGGGTTGGAAGCAGACAGGTGGAGGTACAGCACCAATCACAGGTGAGGAGGGGAGCCCTGTCAGCAGCAAGCAGAGCCAGGCATCGGATCTAAGGTGAACGTGAGACCACTTACAGGATGCAAGTCAGGTGGCCACAGATGAAATATAATAATAAAGATGGTTCCACAAATCAATGGTGAAATGATGCATCCTTTGGTAGATGTTTTGGGGAAAACCAATTCATTACATAGAGAACAGTGAAACTGTGACCATTGATTCAAGACAGGCTAAAAATTGTGAAATTATACCTTTGAAGTTGACAGAGACACTTCAGAGAAAAAAAAATCTTCAAAAGACAAAAATGAAAAGAAACCTAGATGCTTATAAAAAGGAATATTCCGAAATAAAAAAATAAGCTCTTTGAAATCATAAAAACAAAGACAGAAAAGCTGCAGGATAAAGTTGAGGAAGTCTCCTAGAAAGCAGAGCAAAAAAGATCACGAGATGGAAGATGGGGAGAAACGGTACGGACACCAGAGCACAGCTGAGGAAGACCAGCACCAAGTGGAAGGTCCCAATAGGAAAACAAAATGGGAGAAATCAAGGAAAGAATCCACACAAATTACCCAAGACATCAATTACTAGGTTAAACAGGCTCACAGTTGCCCATTGCAAGGGACAAAAACATCCACACAGTAGTACATGGTGGTGAAATTTCAGAATTCCGAGGACAAAAGAAAGACAAGCTTCTAGAGAGAAAAAGGCAGTCATCCAAAGGATCAAGAATGTCTTCCATCTTCTCAACAGTAATGGTGGAATTCAGAGGACAATGAATCTGTGTCTTTGGGAAAATTCTTTCCAACCTAGAAGTGTGCACATGACCAAACTATCAATAAGGAAAGGTTAGAACAAGGACATTTTCAAATATACATATTCACAATAACTTTACCTCCTCAGGCTTCCTGAGCCCATCTCAGGAAGCTACTGGAGGTTTTGCCCTGAAATAAGGAATAATCTAAGAAAAAACTGACATGGGATACTGGAAAAAGGAGATAAAACTCGAGTTAGGCAAAAAAGGATCCCAAAGAAGGGGGCCTTGGATAAGGTTGGGCACCAAACATAGAGGGAACCTGGCCAGACTGGGAATACTTGATGTGTTTGCAAACACTGAGAGGAGATTTTGGCAATCTGCAGAGGGTTTGGTGCTTCATGGGGTGATAATTACCAAGAAAATTTAAAATAAAAAATTAAGAATTATAAATTCCATGGAAAATAAAAAGCTAAAGAAAAATCAGTCAGAAGATGTCATTGTGGCTCAGCTGTGAATTACATTCAAGAAGTCTCAAAAAAATGGTAGAACTGAACGCTGGTCTCTAAAATTGTGATGTAGACCTATTGGGAGGATGAGGGGAACGGGAGGTGTGCTTGTGTGGGACTGAGAATAGGAGGTTGAAAGAGAAGCCAACAGAGAAATCCTGAAACTGGAAATCCAAGAAGGAGCAACACAAGCATTTCTTGGAATCACTTGATCAAGTTAATGAGCAAACTGTGGTTCAGTGGGTCCTGGCAGGGTCATAGGGTCTGAGAGTGCTCATTCCTGGTAATCCCCAAGGCCATGTCCTTGGTGATGGGTCGCAGACCACACACCGAGCACAGGGATTTAGAGAACAGAAAGAAATACCAAATACTTAACTGAAAGAGTTTGCCTCCCAGGGACAACAAATAGGATAGAGAGTGGGGCACTGGGCAGCTATTTTTATAACAAGCCTCACAGAAGTGTTTGACTCTTAAACTGATGTGTGTGTACAAAATAGAAACTGAATTCTTTTCTATGAGATGAGAAAGAACAACATAAACGCGCGCGCACGCGCACACACACACACACACACACACTCTCTTCACCTGATCTGTGCACCAGTACCACAGAGAGGTAATGAATATTCCCAATATCATTCCTGGCCATGGAATTTCCCCAGAGACAGGGTCTTGGAAAAGGTGGAAGGAGTCCGCCTGAGGAGTGTAGCACCTGGCGTCGATCGTCAGGTTGTCCCCTTCGACTATGGACGGGATGGCGTTCATGTACTTCTCTGTAAAACTCTCGTAACCTCCAACTTCGGCAAACGCTGAAAAGGCATCAGATAGGATGAAATGTCTAACTGAAATCGAACACACCCGATGTTTATGCTCACTACTTTGTGGTGGAGGTACCCAAGCACCTCCCATCAGCCTGGTCAAATCTGCAGTGACCTTCTCCCAGGATACGTGTCTTCCTAGGACCGCCACTGGCATTGGGCGTGGTACCAGAACGACTTTCACAAAGTACGTAAAGCAAATAACTCTAACGTGTCTTCTTATGGTGCTCTTTAAAGTTTTCAGTGAAAGTCTTGCTTCAAGGTAAAAAGGAAACTGTAACCCAACAGACTGGGGTTGGTATTTCACAACCACCCGGAGCAGGAACACACCTGAAGGTGAGATAACAGTGAGCCCAGTGGAATTGGCCATCAGTCGTCAGACAGCCCCAGCTCCTCTGAGAGCAACAGGAAGCAACAGCCTCTCTCCCTGACTCAGAGCCTAGCTATTCTGACCTCACTGGCAATCTGGTTTCCTGGTGCAACACCATTCTGCCTACGTTTCAACAAAAAATTGGAAAGATAAGGAGCAGAAATTGGAGGCAGCAGGTTAGCTGTTATGAGGAAAAATGGTGAGACTCAACCCACTATGGGTCTGGACAGGTTAGTCAGGTGCAGGAAAATATTATAGTTGATCTTAGAAAGATGAGCCCAGGCATCTGTGGTCACTTAGTATGGATTTAAATGATGCAAAATTCATCTGAGTATCCTACAGTTGTAGAGTTGACTTGACATTAATTCACTTCTTCATTATTTAATTGAGGGCCTACTATATGCCAAACATTGTACTGGGATCATGTGAAAAATGAATGTGCAAGGCAGGAACTCAGTCTGGTGGTGGATACAGACAATACAAGGAAATTGCTTTGATTAGATAAACATGGTTTGTAAGAAAACTACGCAGGGAACCCTAAGAGATAAGAGAATCCCCTTTCCTCAACCTAAGGGTGGGAGATGTGAGGCTTGGAGACACTGATGCCAGGGAATGCATCACTGAGGCCAGAAACTAATGAACCATGAACAAGAATAGTGTGGACAGTTTGGATAAGTCAATAGAAAGTAGATGGCTGACTAGACACATGTAGTATGTGCCTCCTCTACAAAGAGGAACCAGAGGAACCAGTAAGTAGATGCTCACATTTTGAATGGATTGTTTAGGAGAGAAAGCTAGGTATAACCAGAAGAATGGGAAGTACCAAAAGCATGTAAGGAGAGGGTTTAGGGATGCTGGCCTGGCTGAGGACTGGCTGGGAGCTGGGAGAAGCTCCTAGATGTGGGAAAGCAGTAAGAGAGAAACCCCCAGGTCTTCACACTATGAAACAGGCTCTTAAACAATCTTGGCTATGGGCAAATCCCTCAACTCCTGTGGGCATTGGACCCACCATAGGGAGCTGCCTAGAGATGGCACGTAGACGATGCTCCAGAAAGGGAGCCCATGTGCAATACCACAGCATCCACGCCTAGAGCACCTGCAGCCGGGTGCCCAGATACTGGGGATCTACAGACATGGCTACTGCTGCTGTGCTGTTCTGAGGAAGGAGAACAGAGACTGGGGGCTCCCATGCAACTCTAGAAAGGTCCCCACCACTGTGCTGTGGGCTGGTTTTGAGACTGAGATGTGAGTGGATTGCACTCCCCACAGCTTCTTGCCCACACTGCTCACCTGCAAGGGGCCCTACTCTCTCTAGTCTTGGGCTCAAGGCACCATTTTGAGAATTTAATGCTGGGCTACACCCTGCCCTTGGGCCAAGTTTGGGTTGACACAGCTGAAGCCATCACCTGGCTGAGGAGGCACAGGGAAATTAGGCTCTCCTAGGCATACCTAGGACCATACTCACCATCCTGCAACAGGCTGCTGTGGGATTGGAGAGTACCCTGTCCACCCATCACAGCCGGCAGCAACACCAACAGGGACCCTTTGGGTCTCAGTGGGTTGCTCCATCACTGCTGCTGCTATCACCATCATATCACATCAGCTTCCCAGGGGCCTGATAACCTGCCCACACACCAGGACCACTTCTCCCACTATTAGCTTCTGCATAAGCTACCTGCAGGTCCAAGAATTGGCCCCCCAGGACCCACTAACACTGGCGCCACTGTAAGCTGCAGCAGGGCCTCAAATCAGACACACACAGCCCACTGTTGCCACCACCAGGGCCTGAAGACTGGCTCAAGTGGCATCCAAGTCCCCACCAAAACTTCACCACAGCCTCAACTAACAATGTAATCCTAAGTCACTGAGGAAGTCACAGATACCACTGACGCTGTGTACTGCTGAAGAAATCGTATAAACATCACACTACTGAGGGGCCCAAAATCAAAGCCCAAGTGTCCTACTCAACCAACAACATATATATATATATATCTCTTCAGGAAAATATTCTCTCTTACAAAAGTGATTTCAAAAAATTGAAAGAAGTGACTTCTACAGCAGATGCACAGATATTAACAGAGGGACACAGGAAACATGAAAAAGCAAGGAAATATGACACTATCAAAGGATCACCACAATTGTCAAGCAATAGACCCCAAGAACTCTTTGAAATGCCAAAGTATTCAAAATATTGATTTTAAAGGAGCTCAATGAGATGCAAGATAAATTTAAAAACCAATATAAATAAATCAGAAAATTAATTCAGGATATAAATGAGAAACTTACCAGGGAGATAGATAATATTTTTATTTTATTTTATTTTTTATTTCAGCATATTACAAGGGTACAAATGTTTAGGTTACATATATTGCCTTTGCCCCACCTGAGTCAGAGCTTCAAGTGTGTCCATCGCCCAGATGGTGTGCACCACACTCATTAGGTGTGAATATACCTATCCCTTCTCTTGCCTCCCATCTGCCTGATACCCGATGAATGTTATTACTCTATGTGCACATAAGTGTTGATCAATTAATATCAATTTGATGCTGAGTACATGTAGTGCTTGTTTTTCCATTCTTGTGATACTTCACTTAGTAGAATGGGCTCCAGCTCCATCCAGGATAACACAAGATCACCATTGCTTTTTGTGGCTGAGTAGTACTCCATGGTATACGTATATCACATTTTATTAATCCACTCATGTTTTGATGGGGACTTGGGTTGCTTCCACATCTTTGCAATTGTGAATTGTGCTGCTGTAAACATTCTAGTGCAGATGTCTTTTTTATAGAATGTCTTTTTTTTTCCTTTGGGTAGATGCCCAGTAATGGGATTGCTGGATCAAATGGTAGTTCTACTTTTAGCTCTTTGAGGTATCTCCATGTTACTTTCCACAGAGGTACTAGCTTGCAGTCCCACCAGCAGTGTATAAGTGTTCCTATCTCTCTGGATTCATGCCAACATTTATTGTTTCGGGACTTTTTGATAAAAGCCATTCTCACTGGAGTTAAGTGATATCTCACTGTGGTTTTGATTTACATTTACCTGATGATTAGAGATGTGGAGCATTTTTTCATATGTTTTTTGGCCATTAGTCTGTCTTCTTTTGAAAAGTCTTTGTTCATGTCCTTTGCTCACTTTTTAATGGGGTTGTTTGATTTTTTCTTGCTGATTTTCCTGAATTCTATATAGATTCTAGTTATCAGCCCTTTATTGGATGTGTAGCATGTGGATATTTTCTCTCATTCTGTAGGTTGTCTGTTCTTGTGATAGTTTTCTTGGCTGTGCAGAAGCTTTTTAATTTGATCAGGTCTCGTTTATTTATTTTTGTTGTTGCTGTGATTGCCTTTGGGTTGTTCTTCATAAATTGTTTCCCTAGGCTGATGTTTATAAAGCCCTAAAACTCATAAATGAAATACAAAATACATTCGAAAGCTTTAGTAACAGGCTAGAATAAACAGAATGAATCTCAGAGGACAGGTCTTTTGAAATAATCTAGTCAGACAAAAATAAGGAAAAAAGAACAAAAAATAATGAAAAAATTTTTTGAGACATCTGGGACCACACAAAGCAACCAAACTTACAAATTATCAGTATTCCTAAAGGGGAAAAGAGATCAAAAAGTTTAGAAAACCTATTTAAGAAAGTAATTGATGAAAACTTCCCAAGTCTAGCAAAAGAGTTAGACATCCAAATATGCGAGGCCCAGTGATCCTCAGGCAAAAAGTTGTTTTTGTTTTGCAAAAAGGACTTCACTGTGGTTTATTACATTCAGAATGTCTAAAGTCAAAGTGAAAGAAATAATTTTAAAATTAGCAAGAGAAAAGTGTCTAGTCAGGTATAAAGGAAACCGCATCAGACTAACAGTGGGGTTCTCATCAGAAACCTTACAAGCCAGAAGAGAATGGATGGCATTTTCAAAGTGCTGAAAGAAAGAAACTGTCAGCCAAGAATTTTATATTCTGCCAGAATAAATTTCATAAATGTAGAAGAAATAGTCTTTCCCAGACAAGCAAATGCCAAGGGAAAGTTTGTCACCACTAGACCAGCCCTACAGGAAATGATCAAAGGGATCTTAAACATAGAAACAGAGGATTCCATGGAAACACAGAAACAACATTCACCATTATGAAAACACGTGAAAATCTAACTTGTAAGTCTTATAAAACAATCATACAAAGGAGGAAGAGAAAGGAATCAAATGGCAACATCACAGAATTTCATCAAATCACAAAGTCAAAAAGAGAAAACAAAGAACCAAAGAATTTATAGAACTAAAACAATTAACAATATGACAGAATAAAGCCTCACATATAAATATTAACCTTGAACACAAATGGGTTAAATTCTCCACTCAAAAGATATAGATTGGCAGAATGGATAAAAAATATGATCCAAATGCATGCTGTTTACAAGAAACTCACCTTACTCATAAAGACACATAGACTGAAAGTAAAGGAGAGGAAAAAGATAGTCCAAGCAAACGGAAACCAAAAGTGAGGAGAAATACTTAACATCAGATAAAACAGATTTTAATTCAAAAACAGTAAGAAAAGACAAATAAGGTCATTATACAATGATATAGGGATCAATTAAGCAAGAGGATATAACAATGCTAAATATATATACACCCAAAATCAGAGCTCCCAGATTCATAAAACAATATTACCAGACCTAAAGAGATAGAAGGCATTACAATAATAGTGGGGGACTTCAACATCTCACTGACAGCACTAGAAAGATCATCTAGACATAAAATCAACAAAAAACATTGGACTTAAATTGGACTTTAGACCAAATGGATTTAACAGACAATCACAGAACATTATACACACTAACTATAGAATATACATTATTTTCATCAGCACTGGAATATTCTCCAAGATAGACCATATATTAGGCCACAACAAGTTTTAATTAATTAAAAAAAATTGAAATCATGTCAAGTATCTTCTCAGACTACAGTAAAATCATGCTAGAAATCAATAAAAAGAACAACTTCAGACTATACAAATACATGGAAATTAAACAACATGCTCCTGAACAATATTGGATTTGTGAAGAAATTAAGATGGAATTAAAAATATTTTTGAAATGAATGAAAATGCAAACACA